>BPTQ01000007.1:318601630-319022693 GCA_019973895.1 Chrysanthemum seticuspe
CTTCTACTTTTGTAATCTTCTTCACACCCACTCGAATTTCTTTAACTAAATATCTTAAAACACTCGAATGGTGATCTCTGCCTTAACTAAATATTTTAATTCACATGACAATGCAACTTCAACCATGATACATCACATCCTCTAAAATGCTCGTGAAACATTGAAAGAGTCAAATGGCTTATATAAAAAGAGTATACAATTAAACAGGTCAAATACAAAAAATAAATAGGTCAGGATCCACCTGCATGCCCGAAAGGAACCAAGACCAGCAGTTGCATTTGACCGAGTTGAAAACTGTACAAAATGACATGGGTCAAATTGGTTAAACATACAAACATATTAAATAACATGACTATCATTTAGATTATATTCTTATGGATCTTATAACATACAATAAGAACATAAAACATCACAAGGTTCAACCAAACACCAGACTACATTACGACCACTTTGAAGAAAGATTGCACAAGGAAGTTAGAAATGATACCATTTCTTTGTTATTTTATTAATCTAATAGACCCAAAAAATTTGGGTTGTAAGAGGTCTAAGTGCCTAACGCTAGTACACTCGTAGAATTATGAAGCTACAATAATAGAAACTACTCGTAAATTTATACAGACTATGACACTCATCCAAACACCCTCTTAAACATCTAAGTTGAAGATGTAGCTTTAAAAATGATATTAATAAAACACAATTTCAAGGTCAAAACACAGGAACATTGAGACGAACATATGATGAGCAACAAGTGAAGAAACATGACACCTTTGGGATAAGATGATAACTAGACACCTTTTAAATAAAGGATTCTCGCACTTCATATTAACATGTTACTGAAACAAACAATTCATTTAGACATTTCACCAAATAGTTGGTGTACAACCAAATTTCATTACCAAAAAGTTGTGGCATATAAACACGTCGAATAACTCTTACTGTGCAATAAGCACAAATGTAGAAATTAGCTATCGAATCCCAACCCAGTGACCACATATCATGTTGAAAAATCAAGTACCTTATAATCTATATAAACATCAAATTTCTTTGTTTAAAAATCTCATTCGGTTAAAAAAAAAGAGTTGTGATAAAAGAGCAAAAAAAAAACGAAATTTAGATGGATGAGTAAATGTTGGTAAATGATGAGTGAAGGAGGAGACTGAATTTTAAATTTCAAAATTCACTGATCAATGCCTTCATGCATTGGATGGCTGTTGGTGACTCTCATTCCAAAGTTCCACAAGAGCACATGGCATGATATAAAATAGATATACGTATTTACCAGTACACTACTCAATTTAAATATACATACACATGACATCAGCTTTTTTTCAATTATCCAATAAAGTCACTCAATTGAAGTATTTTATTTCAATTAACCAATCAAATTGCTTAACATACATAAGCTCAAACCCTCTTTTAATAGATAGTATAGATATAGATATAGATAGATAGTATAGATTTTGAAACTTAACTTGGGTCCACCAGTTTTTCTTACTCGAGGCCTAATTTACTTAGAGCGTTAGGTATGGTGGTTATCATTTTTTAGCTATTTGGGTTATCTGAAAATTTGGTGTCTGGGAAGAGGTGATGATACTTGCAACAAATTTGGGTCTTAATAGATGGTTAAAGGGCTCCCTTTGTCTTGAAAGAGTAATACATGATTCTTTGCCAAAAATTTTGTAGTTACGTAATTTGATGCGATTTCAAAAGACTCGCAATTTCAGTAAAAGCAGTATTTGAACATGGTGTGGATAAGACGATTTTGATAGAGTTAACGTTTATTCACACCTTAATGTGCAGAAGTCTTAATAAAGTTTATCCTATGACAATTTTGACTCAGCAAAATGAGTATTTCAGAAAAATATTATTACGAGTTTCATGATATAAAAACGCAGTTTAAAGAAAGGTCCTTACAAGTAAGAACATCGGAGAGAAAAGTGTAGTCGGGTATGTACGTCTACATGTGTTTTAAATGTCTAAGGACAGAGTCTAGTTGTCAAGGCTGCATAGGGTTCAATGTTTAATATCAAGCGAGACCCATGGATGTAAGTACTCAGCATACTTAAGCAGTACTAAGAGGTATCAAGACTTAGATTGTTGTACAACTGATCTGAAAGGAATAAATTAGCCAGACACTATGTCGAAAAATGTTTTTCTTGTCTATAAGTGAAAGTTGTGCATCAATAGTCGTTCGATATGCTAAGATCTCTTGCCATCTCGATGTAGGAGTGGGGTCGTATAAAAATAGATTTTGATTTTGAGTTATCTAGAACTCCTAGAGGGCAAAAACGTAATAATAGTGATGGTATATTGATAACCTAGTTCAACGCATTTACTTCCAACAAGGGAATTTTATCGTATGGATCGAATGGGGTAATCATGTACAGTGATGAAACAGTGTCAAGGCTTGGTAAATTGTGACCTATCATTTTAGACAGAGGTGTGGGATTCACTCTTAAGGTTTGGTCTATTTACAAAGGAAATATTGATTATTCTATTTATGAGATAGTAGCATAAAATACTTTTCAAAGGAGTAAATAGTTCAGCGTGTGATTGCAGAATAGTTTATAAAATGGTTTGTAAAACAACTTTTAGATTAATAGGAAAACAATTTATTATTTGCAAAATAGTAGCAAGTTGTAGTTTAGTTGGTGATTTAATAGCAAAGCAATTCATAGGGTGATAGCGAAATAATTTGTAAAGTAACGACGAAACGATTTGTAGGAAATTTAGTAACGCAGTTTTATTGTTTAAATCAAATAGTGCCAAGTGGGTAAAATAGTTCGTAAAGCTGTAGTGAAACTTGTAGGATAATTGTAACATATTTTGCAAAATGCTAGCGAAACTGTTTGTTGTTTTATGAAATAGTAGTAAGGTAGCGAATTGGTTTATTACATGATAATAAAATAGTTTGTAAAGTGATTTGTACAACAGCTTATAGGACGGTAGGAAAACAATTCATTGTTTATAAAATTGTATTAAGGTCCGAATTTTGATTTCATGAAATAGCAATAAAACATTTTGTAGATTGACCGCAAAATGGTCTGCAGGATATTCGAAAACAGCTTGTATGTTTATAGCAACATAGTTTATTGTTTTATAAGAGGGTAGCAGGGTAGACAACTGGTATTTCCTAGGGAGGTTTATGTATCCGTCCTAAAGATAGTGGTTCATGTTACTCCTTAATGTCATAAGTTTTCCGTTAGGCATAGAATCTCTGCTGAATAGGGAGTTTAGCAAGTTCAGAGTACGACTCTGAAAGATGGTGTTGATTGCTACTAGCAATCAGTTGGTTTGAGGTAGAGGTGACTGTAACATGACCAGACTCAATGAAAAAGTGTTCCATATAAGAGAAAAGTATTGTGATGAAAACTATTGTGATGCCAATGTGTTGTGCGTAGATGTGAACATTTATGATATGCAATGATTATGTACACACATAGAAAGTTTTTCTCTTCTCATAAATCATATAGAAATCAATCGGAACATAACTCTATTATAACTACTCTCGGTATCTCGAAATTCACCTTTGAGTTGGACATAGGTGATCTGTTAGGAATTAGAAAATTCCATAGTGAAGTATCGGTCAACTCAAATATAATCCAGCATAAGTTAGCTCGTAGACATTACGTTATTTACTTGTTATTTAGTTAGTTATTTAGTTTAGTGCAACACCGTGGAGGAAGGACGGGTCTTTACCCACTGTATGCCTGATCCACAGTCCGAAGGAGGACGTTTATTGTGTAACTATAAATACCCTCTACCTCCCAAGGTAGAGGGTTGGACCTTTCTCATTTCTTAATCTAACCTTCTATGTTTTCTTTCACTTTCTCTCTCTAGAAAGGATCCCACTTTCTCTCTCTAAACTCTATACTATTCGATCCATACTTGTGTTTGATATGTGTTTATGAAATCCAATATCTAACAATTGGTATCAAGAGCCATGGTTTGATCACTCATCTTTCATGTTCTTTGTTTTGGTGGATTTCATAAGGTTTTTGGGGTATTAAGTGTTTAGGAGAGTTTGAATCATTTGGACAAATTCTAGTGTTAAAGTTTCAATTTTGCTTGTACTTTTGTGTTTAGGATCATCATATGTGTTTAGGTTTTGAATTGGAAAGCTTAAATCGTTGTGGTTTGGTCGCTTTTGATTGATAAAGTGGGTATTTGTGAAAAGTGTGACTCGTAGTTGAGTTTCTTGGATGCGAGTTGCTTCTTCATTTGAAGCGAGTTGGTATAAGCGACTTGGCTACTTAGCGAGTTGACTATTTATGTGACTTGGTTATTAAGCGACTTGTTTCTTTAAGCGAGTTGATCGTGTAGCGAGTTGATACTAAAGAGAGTTGCCTATGCGACTTGTCCAGATTCAACGTATCTAAAGAGAGTTGCCTAAGAGACTTGCCTATGCGAGTTGCTTAAGCGAGTTGCCTATGCGAGTTGTGTTTTATGCGACTTATCTATTAAGCGAGTTGTCTGTTTATGCGAGTTGTGTTTCATGCGACTTGTCTATTAAGCGAGTTGCCATCTTATGCGAGTTGAGCCTTAAGCAAGTTGTCGTTTAAGCGAGTTGTCTTGGAAGCGAGTTGTCCTGGATGCGAGTTGATTGAAGCGGTTTGACCTAAAGTTGACTTTTTACGGTAAAACTTCAAACGGCTATAACTTTTGAACCGTAACTCCGTTTTCAGCGAAATACCAGTCAAAACGAGCGGAACAGGCTGAATATGGTGAGGTTTCATCACAAAGTTGTGAAACGAATTTTTTGAGGCCCAAATCGCCTCCGGAAGGAAGTTATTGAGCTTTTTAAGTTTTTGGACCTAAATTTCTCTGTAAAATCGTGCATCAACCAATCCAAATCTTAACCAAACAACATCTCTGCTAATCCTACAAACAATCATAAGTCCTAACACACAATTGTCTATCATTGTGACAATCCATCAGTCATCTTAACTCGTTCCATTGCTCATTGCTTAACGGTTTGGTCTTGATTTTAGTAAAATCCCGCGAAAGATTCTATTTCTCGGTTTAAATCATAGACTTGTAAAATCCCGTGGATTTATCAACAACATGTCTTACACTCCTGATTCAGTGATTTCAGAAGTACTCAAACTGTATGATGATGTAGACAACCATGAGAATATTAGCTATACTGAACGGTTACAGATGATGGAATCAATCAATGATGATTTGAGTTCTTCATGCTCTGAGTCCAATGAGAAAGATTTGCACCTGTTTAGACTACAAAATGCCATGCAAAAGGAAAGTAGCATTGAACCTTATCAACAACTTCACTCACATCTCATGTTACTCACAACAGGAATGGAACGAGCATGCAATGCCCTTTTCCGTCAAGATTTATCCACATTAACGAGAACATTACTATTGAACTTAGAACAATTGGAACAACAACTTGATAAAGAAAAGATTCAAAAGGATAGTTCCAGTACTGCACTGCAAGTGATCCACAACCAATTTCAGTCATTCATCAGGGGGGAATTTACATCTGATTATGATCAAGACATGACTGAAATGTCTTTCAAGAGATACACTGGAATGGAAATTAGCGTGTTCATAGAGACACTTATCCATCTCATGGATAATGTGGAGAAGTACATTGAGGAAGTTACTCTGAAAGATGAAAATGTGGATGAGAGTCTGGTGCAGTTGAGAGATAGTTGTGATGAGACTGGTAATGTATCAGTTGAAAGACCGGGTGTTGCTGAATGCAGATTAACAGAGACAACAAAGAATGATGTAACCGGCAGTTCAGTAACTCCAGTCAGACAAGATGTGGATACAGAAATCAGAAGGGTGAATGAATGTCGAGTGCAATCAAGAGATTGTAGCGTTGAGTCGGGTGAAGCAACAGATGTTGGATCAGTTAACACTGAATACAGAGGCTCAGATACAGATAAGCTTAAAATAGCCATTAGTTCAGTGACTCTTGTTACACATGATGTGGATGCAAATATCAGACCGACAAATGAACATGTGTCATATGATGAGGTACCCTTAACTGTTCAACATAGTGCATCTGCTAATGTACCTAAACAATCTGATCTTATTGCTGAACATGATTCTGATAAATGTTCCTTGGTTGAGGCTGAGTCTGAGATTAAGTGTTTCAAAACAAAAGATATGGTTGATAAAAAGGCTTTTGATGAACTTTCAAACAAATTCTCAAATCTTGAAAAACATTGCATTTCACTTGAAATTGCAATACATAGTCAAAAAGAAAGTTTTCAACTTAACAAACCATGTAAAAATCTGGAACTTCCTGAATTCCATGAACTTTTTGAAATAAACGATTTAAAAGCTCAGCTTCAAGCAAAAAACTCGACTATCAACGACTTGAAGAAACATATTTCTGATATGCATGTGAAAAATAATTTGGTTGCAAGTAATTCTGATGTTAATGCTATCGATGATATTCAAATGAGAAATGATGAATTAGCGATTTGTGTGGCCAAATTACTAAAAGAAAATGAGTCATTGAGAAAGCATCATATAGAACTAAGTGACTATGTCAAAGAAGCTAGAACAAAGTCAATGGAACAAACAAAATCTTTGATAGCAAAAATTGATGATCTCAAAGCTCAACTTCAGAATAAGAGTTTCACCATTGTTGCCTTAAAAAATGAGCTTAGGAAAACTGTAGGAAAGAGTGTGAACACTAAGTTTAGAAAACCATCAGCCTTGGGGAAGCCAGTTTCTCATCCCAATAGAGACCGGCCAGTTGTTAGACAACCGAATGCGTTTAGATCTGAACTACCAAAATTTACAAAAACGCGGTTTGCCTCCCAAGTTGATGCGAAACAAGTTTTGCCAAAACCAGTCACTTCACCTTACTTGCCTAGGAAAAATGCTATGAATGACTTGTATAAGAACTCTTATCTAGAAATGGCTAGAAAGAAGGCACAGATTCAAAAAGACGGAATTTTAGGTGCAAGACATAGGGTGATGAATTCTTCGAGATTTCAAGGCACTGCTAGTAGTTCTAAACCATTACCTAGGAACACTAAACTAAATACTAGGGATTGGCGTGGATCTAAGAGTAGTTGCGTTTCGAATAAAGCTATTCCCATAGCAGATTACTCTAAGAACTCTAGATCATTTTCTAAATCTAAAAAAGTTGTTTGCTCGAATTGTATGAAATGCATCTTTAGGGGAAATCATGATAATTGTTTTACAAAATCCCTGAAGAAAGTAAATGCTCAGGAAAAGGTTCAACCTGTTAATTCTAGGATTTTCACTAAGTCATCTTCTGTGAATATGAAGCAAAACAAACTGAAAACTTCGCCTAGATGGATACCAACTACAAAACCTTTGGAAACTAGGAATAAAGATAAGTCTTCCACCATGCATAAGAATATCAACAATCCTAGACCTTGCCATAAGTGGATACCATCTGGTAGAATGTTTAAGGATGCTGGACTTAGGTGGATACCTACCGGAAAGCTATTTTCCAATGGCAAAATCAAGGTTGACCGTGAAGCCTCAAAGGGTCTGGATACTAATTTCACTAACCAATATATATGCAAACAAGCTTGTAATGTTAGTGCAGGTAGTCCTTACTCAGTTGCAGATACTTCGATCCTTCAATACATGGACTGGTTTAAAGTGTGGATAACACAAGGATTGATATCTCATAACTCAAGGGTTCAAGTAACTCAATCTTGATATTCATTCTGTTATGACGTTTGAACACAACAGTTCAAGCCTCGTTCTCTAAAGAAAAGAAAAGTGTACGTTTCAGTGCGCTTTATCTTGGAAAGAAGAGAAATATTCTTATGATGTTTGTTCACATCAGTTCAGGCCTCGTACTTCAACATAATGACGTATGAACACAACAGTTCATTCATCGTTCTTAAAGAAAAGAAATGTGTACGCTTCAGTGCGCATTATCTTCAGAAGAAGAGAAATCTTCTTATTATGACCATTCTCATCAACATACTTCATAATTTTTCCATGCGCTTCAGTCATCAAGTGAACCGGGCTACCACTGATTGTTTTCTCATTCCACTTGCTCGATTATAATGAAGATGGCGACATCATGTGCTTATTTTGCGGGAGAGAAGTGTGAATAGAACATTCGGATGGATTTCACTTATTTAGTCAAGAATGGCATCTCCGTATGCAATTCTTGAGGGGGAGAAGAAGTGTGAATTTTTTGCATTATTGATTGATATTTGAGAATATAAATGGTCATACAGCTCCTAACTCATGTAAGAACCGAGACTCTTCTTATCGGATCATCTTCACATGTAGTTTCTTCTAAGAGCCGTTGGTTGACATCTTCACTCGGATTGATGAGTTTATCGACAAAGTGCTTCCGGTTAATGCTTCACGTATACATCAACATGATGATTCCGAACAATCTATCTGTTCTTGTTTGATGTGATTGGTAGTTTGGTGTTACCATCTTGTGTGTTCGTTGCGGCCTGATTGCTGATTTCCTTGATGACCATCTTTCTGTTCTTGTTTGATTGGGAGGGATTTTAGTTAAGGGGATTTGCAAGATGTAAGTTAATTGGGATGCTTTTTGGTGGGATGCTTTTTGGTGTGAGTTGAAGATGTTAACTATCTATTCCCCAACTGCACAATCTTGAAGAAGGTCGAGTCTACAGTCTGTTCTACATTTTCTGCTACATGTTAGAAGACTAAAGACGAGTTTCATTTAACGATCTAAAGACTTCTTCTTAATCTGGGCATCTATCAAACAGATTGTCGATTTAGGGGAGAGCACTAATTGGGAGAGAGGTATAAGTCAGATTCAATCCCCATTTAGACTTGCTCATATTCTTTAGCAGTGACTCCTCGAGATGTTGTTATTGACTATTTCTCGTATTGGACATTTGACACAAGTTGATTACTTCAGAGTTAATCATTTATCACTTATTTGAGATTGAAGTTGACTTTCACAAAGGCGTGTTCTTATTTGATAACTTGCTCGGGTTTAAGAATTTGAGTTGAAGACTTGGTTTATCTAGTTACCAGCAGTCGAGGTGGATGGTTGAAGACCTGGTTAACTATCACTATTAGGAGTTACTTTGTTTTACTCAGTGTCACACGCATATGACGATGTGGATAATCGCAAGAGGTGTTAATGTCTCGTACTATGTTTGGGTAGTGAGTACTTAGAGATTTACTTGAAGAATAAATTCTCTACACCATTCTTCTATCATTAGGTGCAAGCTTAAGATACAAATGTGGGGAAGTTGACTTCAGTTTCAAGTATGGTATATCGGGTTTTCTTATTCAGTGGTCACTTCAAATTGTCTACATAAGGGTTGATAAAAATAGTCAGAGAGAGTCTTCAGCAAGTTGATTCTCACAAGATTACATGTGTTCTTCTCAAAAGATTTCAAGTATACGGGCTTACAATGTTGCTGATTCTGAAATGTCAAAACTAGCAAGGGGGAAAGGAGACATACATCTAAAACACAAAGCGAGTAAACTTGATGAACTTAATTCTTCTAAGTGATTGAAGATATCCCGGGAAGACAAATGTTATTACCGCAGAGAAACTCAAGGTTTGACTCATGGCGAGTAAACTCTATAAACTTAATTCTTCTAAGTGATTGAAGATATCTCGGGAAAACAAATGTCATGACCGCAGAGAAACTCAAGGTTTTACTCATCAAGGCTTTTTGTGTTATTAGTCCAACGACGTAGGGGAAGTGATGTAATAGAAAGTTTCCGAAGATAAAAGAGGTACACAAGTGTGTGATTCATTGGGGAGAGAGATTGTGTACATTGGGGATGCTCAGCTGTTTCACTTGAGTGCTTAATCAATGATTCAGAGATATAATCACTTATCCCGGAGTTGACATCCGCAGAGATTGTCATCCGCAGAGATAATCAGTGACTTGGCCTGCATCTTCAATGTTATCAGTTATTAATTCCTTGTGTATTGGTATACTTCGGATACTTGAGCTTCATACACGATCATCAGGGGAAAAAAATGTGAACACGGGGAGATGTTTTCATTCCCCTCATGATGTGTATTCGGGAGAGCTCTTGGGTATTGGTGTACTTCGGGTTCTTGAACTTCATACACGATCATCAGGGAAGAAAAATGTGAACATGGGGAGGTGTTTTCATTCCCCTCATGTTGTGTATTTGGGAGAGTTCATGAGCATTATACAAAGAGACTGACTACATCAATTCAACTACTTGGGGGGAAGTGTTCTCTTGACACCTTTTGGAATGGATCGCTTCAGACTTCAGTGGTTATGAAATTTGAGAAGATTATTTATGAGTGGGATGATACGTTGCTGTTCTATTGGATGATATAACCCCGAACGAAGAATCTCGATTTTCGTTCTTAAAAGGAGCAGCGGGATTTATGATAATGGTGTGCTTCTCTGTGCACCTAGCTAAGGCAAGCTTGAAATAGAGCTTTGAATCTGCTCATCACATGGATTTTCGGTTTGGGGGGAAGCTGCCAAAGTCTCACTTTCGAGCCTCGAAAGCTTTGGTGGTGAAAGTTTTAGGGATGATGACTTCTTTCTTCTACAACGGGGCTTCTCGATATCCTTATCTCGGTACTCGTATCATCATCTTCTTAAACTATATCATCTATTCTATCTTTGTATATATTTATCCGAAAAACAAAATACAAAAATATAAAACCAACAAAAGAAAATAGAAAAATATAAAACCTTCAAAAACCCATAAAAATCAGAAAATTTAAAAAAATTCCAAAAATATGTTTTCCAAGACATGTCTTCTGGTATCGATAACATCTACGGTCTTAGAAATGTCATTAAATAATGGCACGGGACTTTAGATGAAGTTCGAGCAGGAGGTGTATATACTTCTTTCTAAACATGTCACAAACTATGGCTTACAGTTATTTCAGACTGTAACCCGGACTTCAAAAAATGGCTTGCAGTTACTTCAGACTGTAACCCGTGCTTAAAACTATGGCTTGCTATTATTTCAGATAGCAACACGTTCTTCAAAGAATGAAAGTGCTACGCTTAAACTATTTTCAAAATATTTCGTGCACTTATCCTAAAAACAAAACAAGGAAAGTATGTCGAAGGACTGCTGTTCCTACACAAATGTTTTTCCGTCTAAAATTCTTCAGAAAAATATTTGGTGTTTTAACAAAATGGTGGTTAATGAGTTGCAAAACCAATCAGTTTCAGAGTTTTTCGTAAAAAATTGAAAACTCAATCAATGACTTCAGCGCTTTTAATCTTTTCATAAAATAAGTCATTGATTGAGGGGGAGAATGTTTTCAAATCTATATCATCTAACGAGCTTTCTTAATTATCCTACGTGCTTAATTAAAAATGATATTTGCCTGTGTCGAAGGACTAGGAATTTAGGATATGATTGTTAGGTTTAGATGATTATAGTTTGATAAACACATTGTTCCCGTACCTTATATGATCTGATTGATATGTTGAATTGACTTTTATTAGTTGATTGTTGTTTGGGTGATGTCGACCACCATATATTTGTATGTGTGTTCACTAACATATGCAGGTATATTGGTGTATAACAATGTTCCCGATCAGGATGCCACAATGAAGATGATTGGATGCCGAAAGGAAAGGGTAACTATTTCTTGGGTTGACAAATGAAGAAACGGAGCTTAATTGGACTTCAATGGAGAGTTGGCATAAATGCAACGTAAGAGGTCTCACTGCATCAGCAGATGGTTTTCTTCTAAGTGATTGAAGAAACGGAGCTTAATTTGACCTCAGTTGGCATTCAAAATGCAACGTAAGAAGAAGTCTTACCGCATCTGCAGACGGTTTTCTTCCAAACCCTACAGCAACAACGGAAGCTTCTCAACCACCTAACGTATCTTTGTGCAGGATACCATTTTTAAACAATTTTGAATAATTTGATTAAATTGTTTTGAAAATGGAAAACATTGTTTTGAAAATTAATTGGACTTAATTTTGAAAATCACCGGACTTCATTTTATCAAAACTTGAGTCACTCAATTATCGACTACGGTCATGGATTGAGGGGGAGAGTGATTTAAAATAAAATATTTTCAAACGATATTTCTTCACAAAAGTTCCGCTTTGTACAATATAAGTGGTGATCTAAAGATTTAATGTTATGTCATGTTATGATTTTTTCTTTAGAATCAAGGTCTTTCAAAATGAATCTTTTTCTGTTCTTGTTTGAGTGTGAAATTGTTTTATTTTACTAAAAGATCTCTTAAAAACTATCATACCTGACACTAACAATCTTTAATGTCTTAAATTGGTCCTTATCTGTCATTTTTCAAAAATTAAATCTTGCCACGTCTTTCCCCAAACTCTTTTAAATGATTTAAATCAATTGGGATCACAAATCTCAAAAGGTTTGAAATTTTTGATCGGGTGAGAGATCGTGATTTAAATCTCATATCTGTTTTAATGGTACTCCTGCCTCCATGTGCCAAACGATTTCAAATATACAATGCACATGTTGAGGAGGAGCATTTATCCAAAAACAAGATGAGTATTTAAACCTGGCCACATTTTCTCCTATGTTTTCTAAACCTATTTAAATCACTTGGGATCCAAAATCTCAAAGGGTTTGATATTTTTGATCGGGGGAGAAGTTGTGATTTAATAATGAAATTTGATAAAAGGTGATCGTTTTGATTTAATTGTGCCCGCTGCTCTCTCATATGTGCTAAACGCTTTCGAATCTCGAAGCATATATTGAGGGGGAGCATTTTTAAAGAAAAGAAACTATCAAGGTGCAAATGCTTTTATGTTTTAACATAAAGTACCTTGATTGAGTTTTAAATGGTTTCTTAATGGCTTGTGTGATCGTAAATGTGCTTCAAAAGAACTCTTGCCTCTATGTGATAAAATGATTTCAAATATCCTACGCACATATTGAGGGGGAGAATTTTACCATGAAAATCAAATGGCTTTTTCGTATGAAAATTTTGATCAAAGAAAATATTTCAAAGTCCTCTTGCCTCCTTGTGCTAAACAATTTCTAAATCATACGCACATGTTGAGGGGGAGGTTTTCTAAATGATCAAAACTATTAAGGTACAAAATGCTTTGATCTCGTATCACAAGTACCTTGATTGTTGTTCCAAATGGTTTTTCAATTGGTTTTAAAGAAGGAAAGAACAATACCAAAAGACCGACCAATTTACTTTATGCATGGTGTTATAAGGATGGTTAGGTTAGGTATTTGTTCCCACGATCCGCCAGAACCGGAGGGATCTTCCCAGGGACAATCCACTAGATAGTGTAGAGTCCTTAGGAATATTGAAAAAAGGAGAAAAATGAGAAATGGGAAGAGTGTGGACTGAGATAGAGCTAGAACTGGAATAAACCCAACAAGGTTCTAGTAATGAAGTCTCGGTAAGCACTGAAGGGGTTGAAGAATGAAAAAGAAATGAATGAGAAAAGGGTGAAAAGAAATAGCCCTCCAATAATTCAACCTTAGGGCAGTAACCGGGTTCAATGCATATGCTACTGGTGTTTACTAAGGTAACACTGGTATGGAAGACAAGACGTCATGGACCCAGTGACGCACTGCACTAAACTTCCCAAGCTACTCAAGTTCCTCTTAAAAGGGCTTGTTTCATTTTCACGGGGAACCTACATAATCTATCGACTTTCTCTTAGAGATTGTTGATATTGAAGAAGGAGACCCTCTCCCTAGTCTCCGACACAGGAACCAAATGTGCACTATTGAGTCTAGAGCCAAGAGATCATCCACAATATCTCGTTAGGACACAAAATTCATGAAGACTTGCTGTTTCACACAATGTGGAAAGTAAGTATATATTAAGAGTCCTACGCATTATCCTTGTGGTATTGCCAGAACATCTGAGTGATATGTAAAAATATTCACAATGAAGATGGAAATCCCTCTAGAGCCAACATCAAACAAGCTTTTGGTGGTGACATGTGAAATCTTGCAAAAGATCAAGCTTGTGACAACTGGATAGAAACGATGGGGCGATTCATTATTGAATCAACCTTGGTCCAGGAATGGAATTGACGAATACTTTTGGAAAAACCGTTCGATGTGCAAACCTTCTTTTCTCTAGCACGTCGAATGTGTACTTATATTTTCAAACACACAAAGTATCTCTGATTGAAAAAATACTTTTGGAAAAACCGTTCGATGTGCGAATCTCTTCTTTTCTCTAGCACATCGAATGTGTACTCATTTCAAATACAAAAGGTATTTTTGATTGAAAATTGATCTTTCTCATAAAACCTTCTTTGTATTGCAAAACTCTTTATCTTAAGCAATACGCAATTGTTTTTCAAATCATTTTTCATCAATCAGTGAATCTCAATTCGCTGGTTCACTCACTCCGTGTTGTCTTCTTTGAGACGTTCCGGTTTGAGAACAGCTAGAACAGCTACGAAGATCACAGGCAGTACTTGTACTGATCAACGGGGAACCGTGGTCCGTGTACCTCAATTCAACGAAAGTGATCAAAGACACTTTCATGCGCTTTATTGCTAACTGTTGTTTGCAGGTACATTTGGACGGTTACAGCTGATCAGAATTGAGGTGTCAATCCAAAGCTGCATGCTCATAGCATCCACACTTAATTAAAGAAATCATGACTTGTGCTTATCTACATAACCTGGCTCTGATATTTCTATACTATGCTTCTGTTACGCTGCTGCAAATATCATGAACCAGTAAAAGCTTCCGCTACTCTGATGAAAAGATGTCATGATCCAGAAAGTGTGAGCATGTCGGTCCAAAAGTCACAACATCACATGAAGGCAACACAACTATGGATGATCCAGAGAGATTTACTGTGGCTGATGATCTCAAAGAAAGCTCGAAGATCATCAAAGATGTGGATCAGTTCAAAGACCTCCACTGAAAGTACACAGCACTCGGACTTTGAAGAGTCACTACAAAAGCACAAAGAATGCGGACATTGAAGAATTGAAGTCTACGTGCTCAGAACCGAAGTCAAAATAGAATGCTAGGATTCGAAATGTAAAACTTGGGGTGACCTCACTTACGGGGAGATTGTTAGGAATTAGAAAATTCCATAGTGAAGTATCGGTCACCCCAAATATAATCCAGCATAAGTTAGCTCGTAGACATTACGTTATTTACTTGTTATTTAGTTAGTTATTTAGTTTAGTGCAACACCGTGGAGGAAGGATGGGTCTTTACCTACTGTATGCCTGATCCACAGTCCGAAGGAGGACGTTTATTGTGTAACTATAAATACCCTCTACCTCCCAAGGTAGAGGGTTGGACCTTTCTCATTTCTTAATCTAACCTTCTATGTTTTCTTTCACTTTCTCTCTCTAAACTCTATACTATTCGATCCATACTTGTGTTTGATATGTGTTTATGAAATCCAATATCTAAAAATATCAGTTTATGCCCCAATATCCCTAGTTAAATATAGGTGATCAGTCTATATTCAACCGATGTTCAATGAATTTTGAAATAATCAGCTTAATTATACTAGTAATATATCCCAATGCTTTTTAAAAGTTGTTTTGAAAGATCAAGACAAGTATCCAAACTTGGAGTCGAATAGTAAGTAAGGCAACAGGCTTGGCAGGAAGGCATGTGGCGGTCATAGGGTTAAGTTTTTGTAAAAATGGTTATAGTCTAGGTTTTTTTATAAAAAAAAATATATGTACTCAGTTCTTTATAACCAAGGTTTTGATAGCAATCTATAACACCCCCAAAAATGGGTCGCAGCGGAAGATTATGTCAATAGGGTGCTACTAAATTGGAATCACACCACAAAGTACAAATAACGGTTTTACCTAAACCTTTTAGAAGAAATTTCATAATCCAAAGTATTTAGTTAGTTCAAAACATAATTCAAGTGCGGAAATACAAGGCCTATTTATTTAAGTAGTCCCAAATGTGAAAGTAGTCTATGAGCATGCCATGCCATGCCGAAAGCCTCCAAAAGTAAGCAATTGGCTTAAGAACCTGAGAAATACATACTAAAAAGTGTCAACATGAGGTTGGTGAGTTCATAGATTTATAATAAATCAGTAAAAGTAATGTGAGTTCAATAGAAAGATTTGTGACCATTGAGTCGCTCACAATGTCATCAAAATAAAGTTTACCTCAAGTAAATAAGTGATGTGGACCACAAGGTTTTCGAAAATGCTTATTGTATGCATACAATATCAAGTAAAGTATTTGTGACCACTGCCTTACTCATAGGATCATGAAAAGTAATAGTAGAGTATATCATAAGTGTTGAGCATAAAGTTGGACCATATGTAAAATATATGCACACTAAGACGAATATAATTCCATAGAAAAAAAGGTGGCTATTACGCTAGCACTAAGTTCATGCAACCAAAACTACAACAGTGGTGTATGCAAAAGTAGTCATACTAATAGGGGGCCCATTGCGAGTGCTTATCCCGTTACACTCGATTCCAATATGATATACGTTTTGCATTGAGCCAGGTGTGGCCAACTAAATGGGGGAGTCACCCCCAATAGATCTATTAATAACAATCGCGCTTTCCACAGGAACTGAGGGTTCATGAAAGTGGGTATATATATTGGATTCAAGGCTTAGGCTCTCCACATAATAGTTTTTAAGAATAGTTTTGGACCATAAAAGTTTTGCATGTTTTCTCACCCCAAAGTTTGTAAAGTAAGTATAAGTATAAAGTGGGGCTATAAACTTACATATGTGATTTAAGCACGTGTGTCCATGATAAAGTAATCAAGTAAGTAATAAGTAAATAAATCATGTTTTCAAGTAAGAACAAGTAATGAGTTTAAGTATAAACAAGCATGTATTCTCCCCAAAAATAGTTTAAAAACAAGTAAAGTAAGGGCCATAAACTCACCTCAGTATGCACTATGCAGTAATTGTTACAACTCGTAAATTCCTCGATGCGTCATAATTGGAGAAACGTCGATTTGAGCGATCGTTTGATTTAATTTGAGATATGAGTCGTATTTTATATCGTTTTTGTTGGAAATAATATTCTAAGAACATTGGCGTAACTCTCGAGTCACGAATCCCTTGTTTGCTAGTTAAAACAAGCCCCGAATCACATATATCGAAAGATTTACAAAGTTACATCTAGGATCCTTTTTGATAGTTTCATTTTAGCCCTTGTGGTTTTGTGTGTACATATCTAGTCCCTCCTGGTACTATATAAACCCATTCACTCACCCTTTCTCCCATTTCCTCATTTTCACTCTCTCTCTACAAAAACACACACACCACAACTCTTTCTCTCTCTATTATTATCCGGCCACCGGCCACCACCTCCGGCCGCCACTGTCGTCGTTGGAAACCACCGCCACCGTCGCCGAAAAAATGCAAGCTTACACCAAATGATAGATCTCGAGCTTGTGATTCCATTTCTATACCACACGCGCGTTCAAACGCGCTAACATGCTTTAGATCTCAAACCCTAGTTTTGTAAATTAGGGTTTCGTGATTAAAAACGTGAGTAACGGTTCAAGGCTTGATGGCTACGGGTTGTACTCGTTGGAGACGCCATCACGACCCTCTCGTCTCTTTCTTCTCTCTCGGTAATAGCCTGAACATTTCGTATGTTATTTATTTCTTCACTTTGATAAAACGTGTTTATTGTTGTGTTTATACTCGTGGATAAAAAGGGTGTTACAAATAAGAGTAATGTTTTAAGAAACGAATTAAAAACGTATTGTGAAAACAGTTTGGATAAAAATTCGTGTGGTAAGAAAAATGTAAACGAGATGTTTTGTGATCAACATCTGTTGGGTCTCGGTCAAGGGTCAGACCAACGGTAGTCTTGGAGTTCTTATTCTTTAATTTTTGGTCTTGAGGTAAGATTGAAGCGTGGTACTGATTGAGTGGCTAAAGTCCTATAAAAACCGTGTAGTGATTTCATCTTGTCTCGTTATTGGGATGAAACCGTGGGGGCATCAATTGGATGTTATTAGTTTTCTGGTTAGCCTGGATGACAGGTCATGACAAAGATAGGATGTTTGTTGATGTTGTGTTATCAACTCAAAATGGTGTCTTGATGGGCAGTTTTGGGACAGTTATGGTACGGGTCGGGTCAAGTTGACCCGAATGTTAAATTAGTAAATTACTTTGTGTTGATTGATGAGTCGGGTTATAATTAGAATTACAAATTAGATACTATGGATATATCAAGTGGTGTAATTACGAATCATAATATAGACTTAGTCAACTATTGGACAATGAATATTTATTGAACGTTGGATAACTTGGACAATTAAACCTAAACGGATATAATGTATGTTAGACTCGAGCGAATAATGAACGAGTTACTTATAAAACGGGACGATATACGTTAATAACTAACTATGTGATTAATAAATGGATAAAGTATAATTCATTTTTCGTTATAAATTATAAGGTTCAACACGGTTTATGAAATAAGAATGACATTAGATACCCGATATATTGGTTATGAGTTATACTTATTGGTTATTAGTTATACTATATTAAATGTTTTGGCTTGAACGAGTATAAGGTATTAGACTTGGAAATGCGTTTAATATATTTGCTTCGTGATATGCTTGAATGTTCTATTTTCTCATATCAACTAATGACGAGATGTTTTGATATATAAATTGTCAACAAGTACGGTTTTATTTAGTTAAAAACCCTTATTATCTACGATAATAATTTTTGTTCTATAAATATAAAATATCTTTTATAAACTATTGATAACAAGTTATATTGACTAGTATGTTGAACTCTATTAAACGTTTTGGTTTAAATGAGTTAGTATAATTGTTTTTGTGATAAAGCTGAATAGTCTGTTTTCACATCTAAGCTGCTATTGAATTATATAACTATATATATATATTATGGACATATATGGTTTAATCTATTATAAACCCTTGATAAAAACGATGGTAACTCGTGTTTTATTACACATGCTAGCTTTTATAAACTCGTTGGAAATATTATTTTGATAATATAACTTATTGAAGTCATATTGGGTTGGAAACGTTGGAATAAACGAACGTGTCATTTATAGTACACTATTTACTATACCGTATATGAAACAATTACGGGTAAACTGGTATGATTATGAATAACGATTGGGAAACCTTTATTAATTGAGCGATAAATGGAAACTTGTCTTTTATTATCAAACACGTACGTTTGGGAATTGTTGGGTAAATTGCCGAAACTTGTCAATTTAACCTATTTATATTACATAAATAGATGTCGTCATTTCCTAGTCTTTGACTAGCTTGAGTAATGTCGGTATTTCTTAATTTGGTCGATGTCTTTTCCTGTTTGGCGTGAGTTATGGTCTGTATGTCTCGATTATGTCGATGTCTTCTTTTCCTTCGCGTGAGTTGTACATCACGTCTATGTTTCTTACCACCACACGAAACGTTAAAGCTAAGCTTTTGAGATATTAATTATGAACTTTTGGGAACGATAATGGACTTTTGAAAGTAACGACATGAATGATCCACGAAAACTACAACACATTACTTTTATTGTACTCGTCGTACATTCTTTTGGATGCCATGGAGATTAACTTTAGATACCAGTCATGTCAATAGTGAATAGTGCATTGCGGTGCCGTGATTACCTGTTATCTTCTGCTAGTATTTATTCGTGCATTGTTGTGGCTAAGGTGAGTTTCATAGCCCCACTTTTATCTACGTTTTGAACTACTTTAGGGTGAGAATCATGCTGCTGTTTTTGGACCGTTAAAATTATTTGGATTTGCTTATATGCTTGACTGTTTAGATAGATGTGCGGTAGTTGTTGCTTTAGTTTAGGTTTAACCATGCCTAACTAAGAATAGACTTCTACATCGATCTAGTCCGGGGTTGGCAATTGTTCTAGATTTTGCCACGACAGTGCTGGACTAGAGCCGCGGGCCCGAGTACTCTCTGGATGCGGGACGTGTGTTATGATTGGGGATCCGGGTATGATCGGTGTGCAAACGGTATTTATCTATCTTAGGTCTTGCATAGCAAATCAACTCTTGCTGGTCCACTATGATTTTGTTGAACTTAAACCTATGAACTCACCAGCGTAAGCTGACCTTTTAGCATGATTTCTCAGGAGTTTGAATGATGTATGGAATACGTGATCGGTGGAAGCTTGGCAAGAAGGCGGGGTGCAAGGATCATTTCTGACTCTGATAAACTTTGGGACCTATCTTATTAAATTATGTTTTGGGCCTAATATTTACACTTTTGAACTAAATGTTTTGAATAACCAATTTTGCGATTGGCTTTGAATGATAAATGACTTTCTTTTGCTATACTTGTGTGCGATACCAATCCAATAGTAACGCCCCGAAAACTTGATTAAGTCTTCCGCTGTATCGAGATTTGGGGGTGTTACAGATTGGTATCAGAGCTCAAGGTTATAGAGAATTAGGTATTTTATAAACCCTAGACTATAACCACTTTTTGAGAAAATTGATCCTCGACCGACACACGTCCGCTTGCCAAGCCGAAGCTTCTTAATTGATTATGGTATGAACTGCGATTTGAATTATGAGATGATCTGTTAAGGGATATTGTGAATTGATTATGGAAACATTATGATTTGGAGATATGATTATTGATTTTGGGAAAATGAGATGTAATTATCGAGATATTTCGGAATTTGAATTGAGTAAACGATATATTATGATTTTGAAAATTTGAACTCGATTGATTTGACATGAATGATTGAGAACACATTAGACGAGTTGATTGATAAGATGATTGATGAGATGTTTAGGGCTGATTTGATAACGGTTTGATTGAACACTTGATTGAGCGTGTGCCCTGTTAGTAGACGATTTAAGTCTGCCTATCTTAGTAGTTCACTATAAGCATTTCACATGCTTATACACACACAGTAAGCATGCCCTCATGCTTACGCATACCCCATAAGCATTTCTATATGCTTATGCACGCCCTATAAGCATGTCCTCATGCTTATACATGTACAGAAAGCATGTCCTCATGCTTTCGCACGCGCTATACCTTTCACAGAGTGTGGAATCCCAAACCTTAAATATATAACACTTGGCTTATATTAAGCAGTTGCCTTGGGTATACCCCAAAACAAGAAGGTAGAAACTTTGTATGAATATACACAAATACGTGGGATCTATTGGAATGTATTTGGAAGATTAAAGTGAACAAATGAACACAGAATGTGATAACCAATAATTCAACATTATTTATCAAATAATGTGGATACTTTCAAAGTATCAGGGTTACACAATTTTCTGGCATAATCTCACCACTAGTTAAAACTTGCACATTAGTAGTGGTCGTGGAAATGATTTGGGAATATAAAGGAAATGGTACTATTATAACTAAGTCAGTGAGTCACTAATGAAGCCTTTTGTCTCGTGAACGTGAGTTCCACAGTTAATTTTTGATGAACACGAGTCTAAAACGCGTTGAAGCTAATAAAGCATGTAAACTGGTGTGTTGGTATCGTGTGTGTGTCATGTTCATGTGTTTTGCATCTTATCATGTTTATGTGCCCTTGATCATAACTAGATGATGGATTATAATGATTTTGATGATGTCGATTGGTGATGGTATCGTGTCACAATTTTGAGTCGAAACCCTCGTAAACCGTTGTTATCCTTTAAAAATTGTCAAACAAGTGGTAATCGGTTTTGATTACTAATAATAAATTCATGTCCGTTAATGTTATAATGATATGTGAAACCAGTAAGTGTTTTCAGATGATAAATTGGACTAACGTGTGATTATTTGGATAACGTTGAATCGTTGGTATGAATCAGATTTTTGGAATCAAGCGACATTTCAATTAACAGCCTTAATTGAATAACAAATTAATTGTGGTGTTTTGGGTAATTGGTGAGTTATTAACAAACGTTAGAATTGATACTCGATAATCAGGTTGTGTTTGGGGAAATTGGAAGAGTCAATTTGAAATGTTTAATGTTGTTGGGTATGTTTGATTTTCTGTCTAGATGGCGAGATTGGTATGAGATTGTTTGGGAGATTAATTAGAATTGTGAAAATTGTTTATTTTGTCTTAAATGGTATACATGCAAACTTTGCGCTACGTCAGATGTTATCGTGACTCTCTAGTCTCGACTACCCTAACAACGCCGCATTATGGTCTTTAATATTTATGTGGGCAATATGGTTGTGTAAAAACTGAGAGTCATGACTCGGACTTGGAACTCGAAACGAATAACGACTCGAAATTTATATTGAAGTTTTTATCGAAATTTATATTGAAGTTTTTATCGGAATTTTATATTGCGATTTTATATCGAAATTTTATATTGGAATTTACATTGGAAATTTATATTGAAATTTATGTTGAAACGAATAAATTTATATTGAAATTATCTCGAAATTTATACATGTATATATACTAGTAAGTAGTACTAGAAGATATAGATGATAAATGGTTTTGTACTAAGCATTCGATAACAAGGCTCGCCTTGTTATTTGACATTTTAAAGAGGGAACCAACGTTTAAAAATAGAGATATTTTGTAATAAATTAGTCATTAAATGTTTCGAGGGTACGTTTATCGAAGGGTGTCATTATGAATATTTAATGTCATTTATGTGTTGTGCATGGGTTACGGATGACCTAATATTAATAGCGTCGATCCACGTGGATAACGGACTTATTAGGTTGACGAACCTAATAGGCGCCCGCTATGTGTGTGGGATAACGTTATTAATGGGTGAATTATCCTTATGACTCGTTAGGATGTGTTTGGTTTTGGGATAATAAGCGACATGAACAAATGGTTGAGTTTATCGAGTTGACGAATTCGATAAGGTCTAACTATTTATTCCGAAACTTATTAAACTATAAAGTTTATCATTTAGACGTCTCATAGTGTCATTATGAGTCGCATTGTGGTTATTTGAGTGCATTCATGGTGCTTGTCGAGTCGATACCACACACACACACACGATGATACCTAACGCTAATAACTAAATGGAATAACGAGATATTTTTGAGATGAGGAAATGAATACATTTTGGGCATATAACATTGAAGATGGGAATATATATATATATATATATATATATATATATATATATATATATATATATATATATATATATATATATATATATATATATATATATATATATATTAAGAGTTGGTTATAAACTGGTTGTGCCTTGCATAATAAAAATTTATCGAACCTCGATTGAATATAGACTGATCACCTATATTCAGCCAGAGACAGCAGGACATGGACTGATCACCTATGTTCGTCTCAGAGGTGAATTTTGCAAATACTGGGAATGGTTATAACAAAATTATGTTCGGATTTGAGATTGGTTTTAAGAACGATAAACTTAAGGTGGACTCGCACACTCACACTCACTAAACATCACGAAAGCCCGCACTCACACACGACACACTGGCATCGTAACACCTTTTGAATCGTAACACTCCTGGCATCGTTATACGTCTTCGTTTTTGTGAAATTCTTGGTTGTAACACTTGAGCGTAGTTTACCGTAAGTCGGGGGAAGACCTGATTGGCACTGTTTGTATCCGAGTTGCTTATCGACATAAGCCTCGTTGATCTATTCGAGCATTTGAAATTGTTTTGAGCTGTTTTGGATTTGGTCTGAACTATTTTGGATTCGGAATTGGATTTTGGTTTTTGGATTTTTGATTTTGAGATTTTGATCTCGTTTTGAGTTTAACTCGTCACTTGACTTCGAGTCATCGTTTGGCCTCGAATTATTATTCGGCCCCATTTCGTTGAAAACTTTGTTAAAATCATCTTTCGACCTTTAGGCGGTATTCGATTTCGAAACGACATTCGGTCGCATTACGATAGTAACCGTATTGGAATTATTATTCCACCGTATTTCGATAGTAATCTTGTTGGAATTATCATTCCACATTGTTTCGGTAGTAACACCGTTGGATTTGGCATCTAGCCTCGTTTCGTTGGTAACTCTGTTACTGACATTTATTACCTCAAGCCTAGTCTTGAACCGATTGTTGAGAAAACTTTCGAAACCTTTAGCGACGTCATCTAGATTGACGTTGCTCAAACCGATAATGTTGTGGTCGACGTTGCTTCGCTAACAACTTTCAGTAAGGTAGTATCTTACGTGCTGTTGGTGTCGTACCTTATCCTTTATTTAGGTACCCCTATCGATAACAATCTAACGACTTGTTTTAGTGAAGTTGTTCACCGAGGATTACCCTTAGATATTGTTCCGTCAATGTTGACTCTAGCAACATTGAACCCTCAACATTGTTTGTCAACAATAGTCTGCTACGTCACGCCACCGGTTATGGTAATTCCCACCCTATTTTATCAATATGGTACCTTACACACCATAGATTAGAAATTCTCTAGCATACCTACTTAGAGCCGTTGACGTTCATTCGTTTGTAGGAAATGGTTTGGATATCAATTGGTAGTTGAACTTCTTTTGGAGATTATGATCTTGGAGTTGAACCTTGGAACCTTTTGCGTTAAGTGTTAAGTGCACCAATGAGTCAATCGACTGACTGTGGTTAGTAACCAATACTCTCTTTTAGGAGTTGTACTTTCGTCTCTAACCGAGAGGTCATGTTAAGTCAACCAACTGATTACTAGTAGTAATCAATACTTTCTAATAGAGACATACTCTGAACTTTCTAGAATTCCCATCTAGTGAAGATTCCATGCTCAGCAGAAATCTTGAAATCCTAAGGAGAAATCAGAACCAAGTTCTCTAGAACAATCACATAATCCTTCTCTCATCCTTTGAGAAGCAGCTGCTAACCTTTCGAACCTCTCACCAAACGATAAGCTACACCATAGACGAAACCTTGGAAGTAGATTTCCGCCTTTACCTAAGTGGTTGTTAGTAGCCTTACCAACCTATTCACCTCCCGCGAATTAGTAAAAAGGAAAAGTACGGACGACACTGCTCGTCTCTCCTCGTATAGTTATAGCAACACTAGGGAACCCAACTATCTTCTTTTAAGGAGGTGAGGTAGTACCCAATCCTCTCCCTCCGGTAAAGAGTCTTGCTCCAATAAGCTAGACATCATTTCGAACTTTAGCTCCTTACTTTCTTCCCACTATGGAACTTCGATTAGAAAGGGAATTCCCCTTGATCCACTTTATCTATCTGGGATTTAATTGGTTAGTACACACCTGATCCTCCTTCCTCAACTTTCAACTCATTTCGATATTCTTTAAAGAAGGAGTGCGATCGAAAAACCTAAGTTATACAAGTGGACTTCTCCACACGTAAAGGAAACCGTGTGCTTTAGGAAATGCTGATTCCTATCCTTTCCGGATTATGGCAATCGCCACACACCCATTTTTCATCTATCACTTCTTAGTGCCTAGAAAACCGATCTGGATATGCTTGCAGTGTATCATCTCCAGGCTAATGGCTGAAGTAGAGAAACCATTCGAACCCTATTAGAACACGTAGCGTGCCTATCAAGTTTGGAAAAGGATGGGATAAACACCTTACCTTACTTTAGTACCTATCACTGTGGTACCTCAAGGGCACCGTAAGAGATCCTCTATGGATGTAAGAGTAAATTCAGATGATTGGGAAGAAATGTAAATACCCCAACTTAGCAACCCTAGCCCTGTTCGGAATAATACCAAGGGAACCGATTTAAGATGAGATGGATGTGTAAGTTACTCACAAACGATTTGGAGGACATAGACAACGTAAAACTCTTGAACCCTCCGAGATAATCTAGAATTAAGCTTACGGATCCACAATGAAATTATGTGAAGCGAGTAGTAAATGTGAAAACTTAATTCCCGCTATCTCAATCTTTTGGAAAATCCTTGCTAGATTGAGACCAGTAGCTCAGAGCCTTAAGCTACCATCGAGACTCACTAGAGAGTTCTCAGCATTTCGTGTGTAATAGGAAGAAATGACTCGCCGATGAGGAAATCGTTATCCCTTTGGAAAATCTTAGTCCTTGGGCATTTAAACTTCGTTGACCTGTCGAAACCATAGATGATGAAACCTAACAACTTTAGTAAAGTTGCCTCTCTGTCTTCGAAGTTCATAAAAACTTGCAGTAAGATCCTTGATTCACGTAGAGAACGTGAAGATAAGCCCTCGTGCTTTTGCACTCACCCCTTCTAGACTGTAAAAGATGACATGGATTGAATCGCGAGGACGCGATTCCTTTTAAGGAGGTGAGGCTGTGACAACTCGTAAATTCCTCGATGCGTCGTAATTGGAGAAACGTCGATTTGAGCGATCGTTTGATTTAATTTGAGATATGAGTCGTATTTTATATCGTTTTTGTTGGAAATAATATTCTAAGAACATTGGCGTAACTCTCGAGTCACGAATCCCTTGTTTGCTAGTTAAAACGAGCCCCGAATCACATATATCGAAAGATTTACAAAGTTACATCTAGGATCCTTTTTGATAGTTTCATTTTAGCCCTTGTGGTTTTGTGTGTACATATCTAGTCCCTCCTGGTACTATATAAACTCATTCACTCACCCTTTCTCCCATTTCCTCATTTTCACTCTCTCTCTACAAAAACACACACACCACAACTCTTTCTCTCTCTATTATTATCCGGCCACCGACCACCA
Organism: Chrysanthemum seticuspe; assembly: GCA_019973895.1. Taxonomy (NCBI): domain Eukaryota; kingdom Viridiplantae; phylum Streptophyta; class Magnoliopsida; order Asterales; family Asteraceae; genus Chrysanthemum; species Chrysanthemum seticuspe. The sequence goes on from BPTQ01000007.1 coordinate 318,628,145, forward strand.
CCTCCGGCCGCCACTGCCATCACCGGAAACCACCGCCACCGTCGCCGGAAAAATGCAAGCTTACACCAAATGATAGATCTCGAGCTTGTGGTTCCATTTCTATACCACACGGGCGTTCAAACGCGCTCTAGATCTCAAACCCTAGTTTTGTAAATTAGGGTTTCGTGATTAAAAACGTGAGTAACGGTTCAAGGCTTGATGGCTACGGGTTGTACTCGTTGGAGACGCCATCACGAACCTCTCGTCTCTTTCTTCTCTCTCGGTAATAGCCTGAACATTTCGTATGTTATTTATTTCTTCACTTTGATAAAACGTGTTTATTGTTGTGTTTATACTCGTGTATAAAAAGGGTGTTACAAATAAGAGTAAGGTTTTAAGAAATGAATTAAAAACGTATTGTGAAAACAGTTTTGGATAAAAATTCGTGTGGTAAGAAAAATGTAAACGAGATGTTTTGTGATCAGCATCTGTTGGGTCTCGGTCAAGGGTCAGACCAACGGTAGTTTTGGAGTTCTTATTCTTTAATTTTTAGTCTTGAGGTAAGATTGAAACGTGGTACTGATTGAGTGGCTAAAGTCTTATAAAAACCATGTAGTGATTTCATCTTGTCTCGTTATTGGGATGAAACCGTGGGGGAATCAGTTGGATGTTATTAGTTTTCTGGTTAGCCTAGTGGGTGACAGGTCATGACAAAGATAGGATGTTTGTTGATGTTGTGTTATCAGCTCAAAATGGTGTCTCGATGGGCAGTTTTGGGATAGTTACGGTACGGGTCGGGTCAAGTTGACCCGAATGTTAAATTAGTAAATTACTTTGTGTTGATTGATGAGTCGAGTTATAATTAGAATTACAAATTAGATACTATGGATATATAGAGTGGTGTAATTACGAATCATAATATAGACTTAGTCAACTATTGGACAATGAATATTTATTGAACGTTGGATAACTTGGACAATTAAACCTAAACGGATATAATGTATGTTAGACTCGAGCGAACAATGAACGAGTTACTTATAAAATGGGACGATATAAGTTAATAACTAACTATGTGATTAATAAATGGATACAGTATAATTCGTTTTTCGTTATAAATTATAAGGTTCAACACGGTTTATGAAATAAGAATGACATTAGATACCCAAGATATATTGGTTATGAGTTATACTTATTGGTTATGAGTTATACTATATTAAATGTTTTGGCTTGAACGAGTATAAGGTATTAGACTTGGAAATGGGTTTAATATATTTGTTTCATGATATGCTTGAATGTTCTATTTTCTCATATCCACTAATGACGAGATGTTTTGATATATAAATTGTCAACAAGTACGGTTTTATTTAGTTAAAAACCCTTATTATCTACGATAATAATTTTTGTTTTATAAATATAAAATATCTTTTATAAACTATTGATAACAAGTTATATTGACTAGTATGTTGAACTCTATTAAACGTTTTGGTTTAAATGAGTTAGTATAATTGTTTTTGTGATAAAGCTGAATAGTCTGTTTTCACATCTAAGCTGCTATTGAATTATATAACTATATATATATTATGGACATATATGGTTTAATCTATTATAAACCCTTGATAAAAACGATGGTAACTCGTGTTTTATTACACATGCTAGCTATTATAAACTCGTTGGAAATATTATTTTGATAATATAACTTATTGAAGTCATATTGGGTTGGAAACGTTGGAATAAACGAACGTGTCATTTATAGTACACTATTTACTATACCTTATATGAAGCAATTACGGGTAAACTGGTATGATTATGAATAACGATTGGGAAACCTTTATTATTTGAGCGATAAATGGAAACTTGTCTTTTATTATCGAACACGTACGTTTGGGAATTGTTGGGTAAATTGCCGAAACTTGTCAATTTAACCTATTTATATTACATAAATAGATGTCGTCATTTCCTAGTCTTTGACTAGCTTGAGTAATGTCGGTATTTCTTAATTTGGTCGATGTCTTTTCCTGTTTGGCGTGAGTTATGGTTTGTATGTCTCGATTATGTCGATGTCTTCTTTTCCTTCGCGTGAGTTGTACATCGCGTCTATGTTTCTTACCACCACACGAAATGTTAAAGCTAAGCTTTTGAGATATTAATTATGAACTTTTGAGAACAATAATGGACTTTTGAAAGTAACGACATGAATGATCCACGAAAACTACAACACATTACTTTTATTGATTTCTTTATCGTATGAGCTGTATTCTAAGAATATTGTATACGCATTAGGTTGCGTTACAACTATTATATTGTACTCGTCGTACAATCTTTTGGATGCCATGGAGATTAACTTTAGATGCCAGTCGTGTCAATAGTGAATAGTGCATTGCGGTGCCGTGATTACCTGTTATCTTCTGCTAGTATTTATTCGTGCATTGCTGTGGCTAAGGTGAGTTTCATAGCCCCACTTTTATCTACGTTTTGAACTACTTTGGGGTGAGAATCATGCTGCTGTTTTTGGACCGTTAAAACTATTTGGATTTGCTTATATGCTTGACTGTTAGGATAGATGTGCGGTAGTTGTTGCCTTAGTTTAGGTTTAACCGTGCCTAACTAAGAATATACTTCTACATCGACCTAGTCCGGGGTTGACAATTGTTCTAGATTTTGCCACGACAGTGCTGGAATAGAGTCGCGGTCCCGAGTAGTCCCTGGATGCGAGACGTGTGTTATGATTGGTGATCCGGGTAGGATCGGTGTGCAAACGGTATTTATCTATCTTAGGTCTTGTATAGCAAATCAACTCTTATTGGTCCACTATGATTTTGTTGAACTTAAACCTATGAACTCACCAGCGTAAGCTGACCTTTTATCATGATTTCTCAGGAGTTTGAGAGATGTTTGGAATACGTGACCGGTGGAAGCTTGGCAAGAAGGCGGGGTGCAAGGATCATTTCTGATTCTGATAAACTTTGAGGACCTATCTTATTAAATTATGTTTTGGGCCTAATATTTACACTTTTGAACTAAATGTTTTGAATAACCAATTTTGGGATTGGCTTTGAATGATAAATGACTATCTTTTGCTATACTTGTGTGCGATACCAATCCAATAGTAACGCCCCGAAAACTTGATTAAGTCTTCCGCTGTACCGAGATTTGGGGGTGTTACAGATTGGTATCAGAGCTCAAGGTTATAGAGAATTAGGTATTTTATAAACCCTAAACTATAACCACTTTTTGAGAAAATTGATCCTCAACCGACGCACGCCCGCTTGCCAAGCCGAAGCTTTTAATTGATTATGGTATGAACTGCGATTTGAATTATGAGATGATCTGTTAAGGGATATTGTGAATTGATAATGGAAACATTATGATTTGGAGATATGATTATTGATTTTGGGAAAATGAGATGTGATTATCGAGATATTACGGAATTTGAATTGAGTAAACGGTATATTATGATTTTGGAAATTTGAACTCGATTGATTTGACATGGATGACTGAGAACACATTAGACGAGTTGATTGATAAGATGATTGATGAGATGTTTAGGACTTATTTGGTAACGGTTTGATTGAACACTTGATTGAGCGTGTGCCTTGTTAGTAGACGATTTAAGTCTGTCTATCTTAGTAGTTCACTATAAGCATTTCACATGCTTATACACACACAGTAAGCATGCCCTCATGCTTACGCATACCGCATAAGCATTTCTATATGCTTATGCACGCCCTATAAGCATGTCCTCATGCTTATACATGTACAGAAAGCATGTCCTCATGCTTTCGCACGCGCTATACCTTTCACAGAGTGTGGAGTCCCAAACCTTAAATCTATAACACTTGGCTTATATTAAGCAGTTGCCTTGGGTATACCCCAAAACAATAAGGAAGAAAACTTTGTATGAATATACACAAATACGTGGGATCTATTGGAATGTATTTGGAAGATTAAAGTGAACAAATGAACACAAAATGTGATAACAAATAATTCAACATTATTTATCAAATAATGCGGATACTTTCAAAGTATCAGGGTTACACAATTTTCTGGCATAATCTCACCACTTGATTTAAAACTTGCACATTAGTAGTGGTGGTGGAAATGATTTGAGAATATAAAGGAAATGGTACTATTATAACTGAGTAAGGGAGTCACAAAAGAAGCCTTTTGTCTCGTGAACGTGAGTTCCACAGTTAATTTTTTATGAACACGAGTCTAAAACGCGTTGAAGCTAATAAAGCATGTAAACTGGTGTGTTGGTATCGTGTGTGTGTCATGTTCACGTGTTTTGCATCTTATCATGTTTATGTGCCCTTGATCATAACTAGATGATGGATTATAATGATTTTGATGATGTCGATTGGTGATGGTATCGTGTCACAATTTTGAGTCGAAACCCTCGTAAACCGTTGTTATCCTTTAAAAATTGTCAAACAAGTGGTAATCGGTTTTGATTACTAATAATGAATTCATGTCCGTTAATGTTATAATGATATGTGAAACCAGTAAGTGTTTTCAGATGATAAATTGGACTAACGTGTGATTATTTGATTAACGTTGAATCGTTGGTATGAATCAGATTTTTGGAATCAAGCGACATTTCAATTAACAGCCTTAATTGAATAACAAATTAATTGTGGTATTTTGGGTAATTGGTGAGTTATTAACAAACGTTAGAATTGATACTCGTTAATCAGGTTGTGTTTGGGGAAATTGGAAGAGTCAATTTGAAATGTTTAATGGTGTTGGGTATGTTTGATTTTCTGTCTAGATGGCGAGATTGGTATGAGATTGTTTGGGAGATTAATTAGAATTGTGAAAATTGTTTATTTTGGCTTAAATAGTATATATGAAAATTTTGCGCTACGTCAGGTGTTATCGTGACTCTCTAGTCTCGACTACCCTGACAACGCCTCGAAAGCCCAATAACCATACAAACAAACTCTAGCCCATTACACCTCCTAAATGCATTCAGTCATATCATTTAACACAACACTTTACGTTTATAGTTGCAAAACAATTTCAAACATCCTCTTTGTTATTCTCGTTCCAAAATGAGCAATAATACTCTCGACATCTATGTGGTGTCTTGAGCAGAAACAATCAAGCAACACCCTAATTAGGTGTTTATCCTTAACCGAACCAAACACATATCAAATGCAAACATTACTCAAGTAAGCTGTAAAATAAGCGGTAAATAATCTGGAAGCCATAACAAACACACCCTAAAACAAAGTTAATAAAACGGAAATAAACAAATCTGAATCGTGACCACAATCGAAATAAGCTAGAAATGAAGCTTCGAAAAACGCACCCTATTGCTGAAAATCAACGCACCCTATGTGGGTTGTTGATGGACCCGAGAGCAAACACATGAGCATAACACACCCCTCGCGGGGTTTAAGGCTAGACCAAAATAGACCCAAGCACTAACAAACACCTTTACACTTAAGTAAAGTAAATTTTTTTTACTTAAATCAACCACAACCAACCTGAGGCCAATCATATCGAGCCTATATGGCTCGACCCGTAACCCAAACAACAATAGCAACAATCGTCCATAACAAAAACTATAATGAATTCGAAACCTAAAACGATCCGACACGACCCTAGTCGGGTTTGACCTGACTCGTATGACACTCGAATCAAACAAGAACACTTTAAGATTTAACCCCACATGAATTCATTCATCAAAGCATTTTCGTATCCATTTGTAATCCACAATTAATCCCACGGAAACAAGACAACCTATTTGACTATTGGTTTTTAACGAAAAGGATAACAAGACACGTTGGCTGTGTTAATGGGAGAAGGAATGGTGGTGTGTTTAGGGTCTCAAATAAGTTAACCCTAGTTTCTCTTTTTCTTATACTAACCACAAGGACTGATTTTGCAAATCTCCAAACTACAGGGGGGCGAGGTAAATATACTACAGGTACCAAAACTGTAATTTTGGCTAACCTTCTCAATTTAGTGGCTCGGGGCTCATTTGGACTAGCAAACGTCCGATTCAAATCACAAAAATCTCGCCATTACGTTTTGAATAGTTTTTACAAATCGAAACAAGTATTCACACGACTAATTTCCCGGAATCAGTACAACGATCAAATTAAAATTTTTAACAAGTTTATGGTTATGCCGGTACGCGTTGTGTGTGCGGTTTTCATGCTTTGCGAGATAACCTCTTGTATTCGATTCAAACAAGTTTGAAAAAATTCAAAAGTGAAACTTAGGAAATAATCAATATAATTTATTATTTAGAATCAGTTTGGGAAAATTTGAGTTTGTTACACCCGTCTACATCCGTTGATCATTGACATGGGGTTTATCCTTAAACTCTAAATGACTCTCTATTAATAGAAGAAATCCCACACAAGAAAAAGGATTTAATTCTTTACACTCTTTACACTATTTCATAAAGTAAAGGCACATACATACATGTTTTCTTTGAGTGTTACCTAAACTCTTGATTCTTAGGTCTTTACCATTCTGCACAGGACAATGAACAACACACTCATCTCAACCCAATCCTAATCACCTTTTGCTTAACGTACATAAACAACGCTAACGGTGAATGTGAAAATGATGACAATGTTCAACCAAAAGGACAACATGTATATATCATACATTACAAAGAAATTACATAATGTGTCGTAACTTAAAGCAACATTTGGTTTATCATGTGTCGTAACACGTAACACATTTAGCTAAAAGCAGAAGGGAATAAAGCATGAAAGTTATTTTAGAAAAAGTTGATATACATCACAAGATATTATTAAACAAGCGGGGTTGTCCGCGCGTTGCTGCGAGGTAACCTTTTTTAACCACTATTGTTAGTACAAAATAATAAAAGATTTCATTGATCCAGCGTATGAGCCTTTCAAGTAAAACTGAAACTTTATACTCTATATTGTTTATATGTTCTAAAAGTCACCACATAAGAACTATATATAATTGTGCATTGCACACAGTGAAAACATCTACATATCTTGATACTATACACAGGGCTAAAGCAATCAATAAAACTTCTTAGGTTCAACATCTATTTCTGTGACTATTGACTTCGTATTGCATGACGATCAAGTTCAGTTTCACCGTTTGCTTATGTCACTGAGCTTCACCTTATGGCACATTCAATTTCATTCTGCTATTTTTAGTCATCTACTTCGGTGACAATATCAGCACATTTCGCCATTCATATACCTCTCCGTTTGTGTCCATATACGTGTCGCTTTGTGCAACCTAATACAAATCAAACACGTTAGCTTGCTAAACTATGATTACAGACCACAAATCTGATGTGGCGTTTGGGATTTTTCATTCACTGATAAGCAAACTACAATAAACAGTTCATAAAACTTTAAGCAAACTATCATTTTTTCATGGTTTATGTGCCCAAATATCATCTACTACTTTTTATAGAAATTTCACACCTAAAATTATAACTCAATCACTAAAACAACAAAAATCATAATCACTTGTAAATTATTCACCCAATCCGGCCCATATTGGCCTGCACTAAAAATGACCCGTACATGTTGGTAAAGCCATTATCTATAGATCCCTGTATTTGATTTGGTCTTAACAATAGAATAATTTTTTTTCACATGGGGTTAAAAACAATAAGGCATTTACAGAGTAATATCTAATATCAACAATCACGTAATGTATAACCAATTTAGCAGAAAACGTAGTGGGTGCTTGGGATCGATAACTAAAACTGGTTTAGGCTTATTATATTTCGATGACAATCTAGAGTGTTTGGTTAGCATCAAACTGCTTGTGATTATCTATTTATTTGAGGGTGGCTTCAAAATCAAATTAAAATATTATTCCTGCATTACCTTTTATGATTGGCAAGTATCCTTTTGTTATTTACAAATAACATACATAGTTTTAATACACAATTCCAAACACCCTGATGTAAAGAGTTACCTTGGTTAGTTGTCCATAATTTATCTCAAGATTAAATTAGTCAAACTTTATAATAGACTTTGAAGATGAAAAAAACTTACTTTCGGCATTCTTATCAATACCAGCAACTCTGGAACTTTTATCCCCTTGAGCATGAGATATATGAGAATCATTCTTTATAGAGATATCAGAGACATCCACAAAAATAATAGCATCAGATGCATCAGTATCAAGTAGAGAATCTACAATAAAGAATTTTCTTTACGACCGTTTGCAGTTTCCAGCCTCGACACCATCTTCATAGTCCCCTGCTCCTTACCATTAGTAACCAAATTAAATAAATTTTCCTGTAACAAATGAATATTACATAATGTTGATCGACTATTTGTTACGCAGAAGCATCAGGTGTATGACTTCCGATGTTGCTTACCGACCAGTTGGCATTAAAATTATGTAGATTGATTAAGCCCTAAAGGTTTCTGAATCATCTTCAAAATTAACAACCTATGCAGATACTCGCTGTGATTCGCCACATTTTCCTATTTAGGCAGAGCCTTGTCACCATCAACATTGTCATAATTCTCATAAATGACTTGAACATACATTTTGACCTCGACTTCAGAAGTGCCTGGTTTCACGCTAACCTGCAAAACAAAAAAAAATCAAAATACATTGGCAAGTAAAATGATACACCTCTCTTCTAAAATACATGTTAAGTGCTGAATACATACATGGTCACACCTCTCTTCTAGTTCATAAGGTCGCCAGCTTTGGCGTATAGGGTATTGCAAGACATAACGTAAAGAAGTTCATACACCATACTATATCTGATGTTATGACATGTTCTTCCAACTCTTCAGTTCATTCTTCTTTGTGGTCCCCCCAATGACCTCAATATTCTGCATTCTGCAATAAGGGGCATCCATTCAGTATATAGTATTCAACATCCATAAACATGATATGTAAAAAAAAGGGCAGTTGAAGTTGTAATAATGGGCCAACAATGGGCGTTGCAGTAAGAAGGCCAACAATCACGCCACATCTATCAGTGAATTTCGCGGACTCCCCCTAAATAAAAAACAAACACATGTCAAGAAAGATAACAGTAATATACAATATGCACAAATAATTTAGAAGCCACGTAGGCTAATACCTGCAATGTCATATACTGGAAAGTGGAACCACATTCCAATTAAAAATTTCTTTATACTCTAATTTGGGGAACCCACCAACTACCGGTGTTAAATACGTCATAGTCAGTTACCTGCTGGAAAATAACATTTACAATGAATAAAGAAAATTTGCAGATCTAGAAATTATTAAACGGAAATAACACCAACCAAAGCAAGAAAGTTATTACCGTTACAAAATCATCTTTCATCCGTAATTAGGTACATATTGTATGTATTTGAAGAGTATCCAGATAAGACGCTATCTCCGTTAGCTGCAATCCAAGAAGTGCTAGAAACTGTTAAAACTTTACCACATATCCTAAAGAGGATTCAAGTGAAAAATTCAACTAAACCAAGGTAGATACAAAGTTGTGTCCATGCCTTTCTTCATCTAATCATACTCGGACTCAAAAACCATGAAGGCCTGCTTAAGTGTGCTAATCCCCTCTTCTGGTCTGGCATTTTTCTGTTGCAGCTTTGCACACTTGCCTTTCCACTAACATCGGTGATCAAATAACGTTCATCAGTAAGCAAAACAGACAATCTATATAAGCAGCTTGAAAAGTAGTTATGAAACTTGTGTTTGGATTTTCTTAATTTGTAACAATTATCAAGAGAAAAAATGTAAAAAAACTTTAGATATAGTAAAATAAACAATACTATGTAAGGTTGGTATATTTACAGTTTAAATGCTAACCTGATAATAAAAAGCCACTCCTTTTATACCCATATGTCAGAAACTGTTCAACTGCAATCGAAAAGTGAACCCACCCAATGAACACGCCCTCTGTGTTCACGTTCCCTGAACACACTTCGTGAACACACCCAATGAACCAACACATTCAACTTAGTCAGCCACTTAACAGACTCCACACTCGCTGAACATACACCCTGAACATGTCCCGTGAACACACGGACTGAACCGAGACACTCAAGTCACACACTTAACAAAGTCCACACCCGCTGAACACACACTCTGGAATTGCACTCTGTGAACATGGTCCGTGAATACACCCTGGAGTTGGACCCTTTGAACAAATCCTATGACCATACGTACTGAACCAACGTAAGGTGTCATCGACACACGCACTGAACCAACGATATATATATATATATATATATATATATATATATATATATATATATATATATATATATATATATATATATATATACACATATATATATATATATATACTAGTGTCAAAACCCGTCCGATGGACGGGTATGACTTGTGGTTTTTATTTTTAGGTTTTAGTAGAATAAATATATACTAAAAAGTAACTAAAAGTTAAATTAAACAATTTACCACTATAATTGATGAACTCAACAAAAAAAAGAATGGTTATTCGATAACTTATTATATTTGTATCTTTTGATTATTAATCTCGAGCCCTTAAATATATCCCAAATACATGTTTCATATGTCTTTCTCATAATTTTGTTTGGTAGTTAGGTTCTAAACTTTTTTTCTTTACTTTGGTTTATGTCCTATGAAAAATAAACGCCAATAACCTAGTAAATTACACTCCTTAACCCATTAAACTACACTTAAGCTCTATGCTCACATTCACCTCCTTTAAAAACCTCCATATTTAAAGTGATCTACTCGCAATACTTGAGCCTGCGATGGTTCAACTACCTTATGAACACAGGTTCACGGCGTGCTGGTGTTTTCTCATATAGTAATGCACAAGTTACATGAATCCTAAATGCCCAATCGCCTTAGTTATGATATCAACTCTAACATAATCAACATGTCATTAGGGTTTTGAGGAAAAGAGACATACCATTGTTTTTTTCTAGCCAAACCACACTAAAAGCGTTCACCATAGTTCTTCAACTACAAACCAACATAAGATCATTAGGGTTTTGAGAAAAAGAGTCGTACTTTATTTTTTGTCCCACCAAACCTCACCAAAAGCCTCCACCATAGTTCTGCAAAATAAACGAACATAAAATCATGAGGGTTTTGAAAAAAAGAGACATAATCACCTACTAATATATAGACAGCTCACAAAATAAAAGATTAGATGCATGCATGAAAGCTCACCATGAAATCTGAATATATAGAAAGCACACTATGTCGGCTTGTATCAGTAGTTACCTTACAGATGCTCACATGGATTCTTAATAAGAATTTAAACATATAGATCTCAATGTTTGTAACAATAAAAACACAAATCAAATGGACAAAAAAATAGCAACGTCTATTAATTACTATTTTATTTATTGTAACATAAACCATAAGATGATGAAGCACACAGAAGTTAGGGTTTTCGGAATTTAGGAGGGAATGAATGATATCACTAAACTTTAATAAAAAAATATTTATCGTAAAACATAGTGTTTTTTTATATAGGGTTTTTCTATCTTTTGCCCTAAGGGCACAAGATAAGAAAAGAAAAAGTACATAAGAAGTACTCGGGCCCCATTAAAAATGACACATACATACATATAACCTAAATACTCATGTATACTATAAATACAGATACTATAAATATAAGTTCTAATTTATAGGTTATATAGAGAGAGACCGCTTAATTTGATTACTCAGTCACGGTGTTTGTTAGACTTGCAACATTTTGCTTTAGAATGTCCACTAATAAATCTTTTTTTTCCCATCGTCTTTGTAACCATCTTCGAGTGTTTGTGTCGATAAGTATTGAATAACGGTTATGAACCAAATAAATATCCAAAGCATGTCCAATATCAATTAATTCAACAAAGGAAGTAAGACAAAATAATTTTCTATCTTTCGAAGTAACTAAAATTATCAAAATATACTACACTTCTTTTTGGCAATGTTAATGAACAGAAAAAATAAAAAGGAAAAAAATATAAATTAAAAAAAATGTATTATCCTTAGACATCCTCACCTCCCATAATCATTTGAGTTACGTTCTTGAGACATGCAAAAAGATATTCAGCTGTCTTCGGATCTATGCTAATAGTTAAACTATCTCTTCCTAACCAAAGTTCACTATCACGCAAAGACCGACACACTATATTGATGACCGACACTTTCTTTGTTGACTTATTATTTCTAAGTCTAACAATCTCCCCTAAAGGGGCGGTTTTTCATTTTACATTAAACTATGCTTTTTTACGGTCTTGTGTCTTGGTCTTCAACTTTGTTGTAGTAGACTTGTTCCTTCATGCTTCGTGATCTTTGATCATGAGCCTTTGTCTTTTCAGCCTCAACTTGCTTCCTCACTTCACCCATTTCTTCCTCATTCATGGCATTACATTCATGTTCAGTTTTGTAAAGCTTATTTGTTCTCCTACCTTTTTCAAATGATCCATGCATCTTGCTCAACTTTTCTTCCTCATATGAACGTGGTTGGAGGTCTATTGATTTTTTTATTCAGAATCTTCTTGTTCAAAGATATGATAATAAGCTCTTTTTCGTGCAATTCTTGAGCATAGCGGTTGCTGCTGTTTCTAAGTACTTCCAGCTCATTGATAGACATAAGTTATTGAGTTTCAAGAGCCTCGATCATAGATTTTGCTTCCTAGATCTCGTTATTCAAACCTCTCAAATATTCATATATGGACTTACAGGTTCAAGTTGGATTACTTGCATTTTTCCTGGTCCCGAGCCTTACACTCGAAATATATTACTACTTCTTCCTCCGTGCAAGTTCCACTTGGAAGTTCCTTCTATGATATAGAATTCTTATATCCATCACCAAGACCACCCTGAGAAATCCATATAGGAAAATGAACTATTTGAGATAAATGAATTTACCAAAAGGTAAGATTCAACATACACGTAAATATATACATGCATATCATGTTTGTACATTTATTCAATTCTTAGGTTTAGTTTATTCGTCTTAGATAACATTCATAAGCTGCAATGTAGAGGTTTCTAATCCCCTTTCCCATTGAATAATAAAAAAACAAAAGATATAAAAGTGCATAGTACATATTATGGGGTGTTTGAGATTGAATATTTAAACAGCCTATGCTCATGCTTATTGCACCTGAAGTCGCAAGTTTCATTCACAGATTCACAGGTTACATAATATATTATTTTAACATGTATTTATAAGAGACGTTACCTGATGCCAAAACATGATGGTGTCAAAAATTGAATTATAAAATCTGTAAGATCATACATAACTCAGCTCACTTTCACAAGTCTAACATCACTAAATCAGTATATGTACCAATATGTGTCAATCGGTAATCTAATGCGACCCACTTCATGTATAAGTAAATGGGTCAAGACTGCCCTATACAACAGTTGCTAAGCTGATTTTTTAAAGTCAAATATATAAGGACATGGTTTTTACCTTGAGAACGATATACTAATACAATAAACCAATCGGTAATAAAATAAGAAAGTTACAATTGTAATAAAAGGACCAGCAAGATCAAGCTTATTGTCGCTCTGTGTCATATTAAGCCCTTTAACCAATAGCACAAAACAATAGCCAACTGACGATATATGTTATGCCAATAAATATAATTAACATCTACATAGTAGTCTTATCACCTAAAAAATAATACTTACCCACAGTAGTATCACCCATAGTAGTCTCTTTATTGTTTTTAGCCTTTGTTCAGCAGTGCATATTTACGTGACTCCATACTTACCCACAATAGTATTACCCATAGTAGTCTCTTTATTGTTAGCATGACTGTTTGTGGCCATTTTTTTTTGGTTAATATGAATATGGGATATCAGTTGCCTTGAGTCCATGACTGTTGAACAGAGGGTAAAAATATTACTCGGATTAATAAATGGCGAAAATGATGATCATATTTTGTGCAAGAAAACTATAAAGTCGTGTTTCAATCAAAATGATGTTAGCCTATTATGTATCCTTGTACCATAAATAAAATCAATCTTGACCGCCATCCAAATAAGAAGCATAGTAAACATATTGTTGGCAAATGGAATTCAAAGACTATATCACTAATTTCCAACAAAGATCAGAAACTCAAACTTTCTAATTTTCATTTAGGCAAGCCATCGCAGCAAGTGGTATTTAAACTCATGACAGTATGATAAAAGTAGGTAAAATAACTTGCATATGGAGAACATACCATCACTGTCACCACCCACCCATGAAGAGAACTGAATAAGAGGGGCATTGTAGGGAACACGTTCATTGATCCCAACGTCGTAATAATTTTGGAACACCCTTCGAGATTTGTTTCAAGGAAGTAGCTCATTCCCGCTCTCATATCATCTTGTGGAGTTGGAGGAGTCCTCCTGATCTCATTCAATACGGGAGCAGCTTAACTTACCCACAGTAGTCTTTATTGTTTTTAGCCTTTGTTCAGATGTGGTTCCTTACGTGACTCCATACTTACCCACAATAGTATTACCCATTTTAATCTCTTTATTGTTAGCATGATTGTTTGTGGCCATTCGTTTTTGGTCAATATGAATAAGGGATATCAATTGCCTTGAGTCGATGACTGTTGAACAGGGGAAAAAAATACTAATCGGATTAATAAATGGCCAAAATGATTATCATATTTTGTGCAAAAAAACTATTAAGTCCTGTTTCAATCAAAATGATGTTAGCCTATTATGTATCCTTGTATCATAAATAAAATCAATCTTGACCGTCATCCAAATAAGAAGCATAGTAAACATATTGTTAGCAAATGAAATTCAAAGAACCTTCTTTTAAGACTTCACACTCTTTACAAAACCCGCATATATTTCTATAGCGAAAAAAGGGTGGTTAAAAATGGTTGGAAAGTGTACATGTTGAAAGTAAAAAATGGGCCGGCATGACTCATGAATATCGTTGGGAAAAATTAGTTAAGGAAAAATAAGATATAAACATAGTATATTATTTAGTGAATGCAGTATCAACAAAAAAAATAAATGTTATCGAGTATGATGTCTACATGAACTTACCTTAAGATAGCCAATGATCATCTCAGGCTTGAACTTTTGACGGTGCACGACTTTAGGTTCATCTATTTGGCATCCTCAACCAATTGATAAAGAAGTTTGAGAGCTTCATGATGTAGTGAGTTGTATTTGTAAAGTTCTAACAAACAAACATCATGATTTCCTTTCCAAAGGATCTCCTCACATATGTTCTCCTGGACTTTTTGTTGACAAAGACGGAAGTTTGTGGGGTATCCCTTTGAACATGGAAATCAATCTAGCGTCTGTTGCTTCTTCTTCCGATAGTGGCCTAAGTTACCACGTCTGCCTTAACCATAATTCTGGTCCACCTAAAGGATTTGGAAGTCCTCATGAAGACAATGCAGCAATGGTTGCCTCTTTACATCCTGGTTTGTCTGCCACAACTGCATTTTCGTTGAGAAATTGATATTGATATATGGAGAAGTGGAGCGCCAAAGGTTAAAATGGTGCAGCCATATGACATATTCCTCTCCAATCCTCATATTTCAGCAGCAGGAATCATTGGTAGGAAATATATAATATCTAATCCCCTCTTAGCACTTATACTCGTCTAAGATGTTATGAGTCTCAGTATGATAGAAAAGTTTGTATCCAATGTCTAAACCATGTGGGCAACACAACTTTTAAAATATCACCTTGAAAAGGAGCTTTGTCCCCATAAAGACATTAAAACCCACAACAATTGACCAAATTGACATCAAGTGATCAAAAAATTTGAGCAATAAATACATTTCAGTTTGTTGTTCATTACTATATCAGTATATGATAGCAGCTCTTGTGGGACATTAACTAAAATCAACCTGTACCAACATATGTATCATACTGTGACATTTGCAGTAGAAACTGAAAGGTTAAAGTTATAGTAATGATACTTATAGATAAGAATTTGTTGGTCGAAAAGGCTTGCAATTTTTGTTAAGACATATGTCATGTTGTTAACACCATTTTTAACACATTCTCGTGCAGGAGGTGCATGACTGCATATTTTGGGGATAATTCAGTTAGAGCGCCATCGGTAGATGATATGCTAAATGGTTCTTGTGGTAAGAGATTTGGTCTTGGTGTGAGGAGGGGCAACTGTGCTGTTTTAGCTGATTCATTTGCATCGGTGTCACTCTCTGCACAGCTCAAGACTTTTAGCAGAAGATTTTTAAGACATTCTCGTGCAGGAGGTGTCATAACTGCATGTTTTGGAGATAATTCAGTTATAGCGCCACCGGTAGATGATATGCTAAATGGTTTTTGTGGTAAAAGAATTGGTCTATGTGTGAGGAGGGGCAACTATGTTGTTTTTGCTTATTCATTTGCATCGGTGTTGCTCTCTGCACAGCTCAGGACTTTTCAAAATATGTTCCTTGATTTAACTTGTGTTCAGGCCCTACTTGATTTCCCCTTTGGTTTAACTTTTCTTTCAGGTGCCACTCGTGTGGAAAATGATATATACAATTCTGAAGCACTAAATCTGGAAGCAGTTCAGGCAGTTTGTCCAACTACCACCCTTTCATCCCAGAAACATGTAAATAGTACATATGTACAATTGGTAGTTTTGTGGTTTATTTGGTCCTATAAGTTTCAATAAAAATCCCTGATGTATCTTTATTTATTCTAAACCCTAAGTAGTGTTGTCAAGCTCTAATCTTATACTCACATCTCAAACAGAATGGATGTGTAACATTTCATCTGTATATGTGCAATATTCCACTGTAAACATAAGCTCTAAACAACTTCCCTATGGTTAAAAACTATTCATGGACTTAAAAGGAAGGTAAAGAAAAGAAGCAAAAAAAAGATGTTTAAAAGAAAAACGCTACACAGGGTGTTTAACGTTCTCATGATGATCAATAGGAATTCTTATTGAATTCTAATGAATCACCTCATCTCAAATAGGGACGATAAAGCTTTCACTGTAGTCTTTAAACAGTTTCCATTATTACATTAAGATTATCAAAGAAGCAGGATACGACCATACTATTAGTCAATTAGCTAGACTCATTCACAAAGGTCAATGAATATCTCTTTAATATAATAAAAAAAGATCAAATGACATATATCTCTATGGTTTCCCTTCTTATCAATCAAGCATCCATTGCAGATAGAAACTTAAAGGAAACAATAATCCTGACCAAATTGATTAATCTTTTTTTTGAATAGAACTTATCAATAGCAGTTGTGGACTTACAACATCAATCCAGGTCCATCGTTAACTACTGCCCAGAAGTGGTCAGTACTGATGGCTGTCAAAATAGCCCTATTATTTTCTCATGCATTTTTTCCAAGTTCTGTCAAATAAGAAAACAAATAAATGTTAGTAAAATCAATGAAACGGTTCAGCACTTATTATCAGTTTTGATTCAGTTGGACTTAAACAACTCGATATAGTCTAAATAGCATACATGGTAATCAAAATCATCGTGAGGCAAGGTCTTCAAATCATCAACACTTATAAAGAATTATTAGAGGGAGTAAGAAATGTTAATAGAGAGCCAAATCACCTATTATTGAAGGCTTCATTACATATGTCAGTAGCATATGCAGGCTGCATTTTATTCCACACAGTCATAACAAAAGCAACCTGTACAATGATCAAGAACCATTAAAAAATTTTAAACCAAAATCAGATAAAAAATCAGAGTTACCACCACCTTGTTGTTACTCGGAATCACACACCTGCATTATACCATCTTCAATGTATTGCTGGTCACCACCCCATTTATCATGCCCTTTCTTCATCTAATATTCAGCCTCAAAGTAGCATGAATCAATGCACAAAGGAGCAAAATTGGGATGAATCACTACACAAAGCAGTGATAATGCAAATGGTTGGGCTCAAGTCGTGAATAACAATTATAAAAGAAACATAAATAATTCTCTAAAGAAGTGGAAACAATTGCAAAAAATGTAGAAACCTAAAAACACTTACATTTGTATTCTGTAGTTTTTCACTTGATTCAACCATGAAGCAAAAGCCTTTGTACCTCATAATCATCAGGCATCATCTTACCTACATATCTACCATATAATATGCAGAATTTATATCAATATATTGGAGTTTTCTATTAATGAAGGGGGTAACATGTATCAGTAGCAATGCCCATAATGAATTGCTGTAACGAAGAATGGATGTAGCACTAAGGACTTTGAGAGGTGAATCTACTGTAAGACATTAAAACACAACCCCATTAAAAGGGAAACACTGATAGCACCATTTTTAATCTATATGTTTTTAAAAAGAATATGATAATTAGGAGAGAAATAATACACATACCTGCAATTATTTATACACATGTCATGATGGACTCTTGATGTGATTCTCATCTATGTACATGTATGTTGGTAAAAGAAGTCGTATGATTCAAGGAACTATTTTATGCAATTACTTTAGTTGGTAAAAGAAGTTGTAAATTTAGAGATTATAGAAAGAAACTTACAGCCTTAACAACCCAAGGTATGATCAATCTGTAAGAAACTTACAGCCTTTACTATAACTGCATGATTCAAGGAAATACTTGCATGTCAAACACGATAAAATAGATTAGCAGATGGTATAAATTACCCGTGTTCTTCTAGCCTCATTAGTGTCACCTAAGATGTGGTTTATATGGTGCATACTGTGAAAGTTAAGGAATTGATATTAACGAATAGGGATGAAAAGAGACTGACGTTTGATTATGTATTCCATTCATAAGTGTCTTCTTAAGCTGCACAAACAATAAATGAAGTGAAAAACATTGGACAAAAGTGTTTCGACCTGTTTCAACGGGTACCAAAAAACTACATGATTGACTCGTCCATTTTAGCCACCTCAACTTGTGACTATAGGTAATTATCTGGATATAATAACTCACCTGAGGACCAACTTTGGTGATAAGCATGTCTGGGTTTGGTCGAAGCTTCAAAGAATCATCTGTTTCATGAGATTTCTTGTCATTTGAGCCCACACCTATGGATACTGATTGGCAACTTATCATACAAGTTCATTAAGCACAACATAAAAGCAACACGTTCACTTGGACAAAAGGTGAATACCAAAATTTAGCACTCGTATCATATGCACAAAAAGCTCTATTGAATACCTATCGTTTTAGGCTGCTGTCCCAGACCTTCTTTTGAGAAAGCTTTAGTCTTTGTCTCCTTTTCACATATCTCAAACCTTTTCATTTCACACTCTATAAGCTTTAGTCTATTGAATACCTACTGTTTTAGGCTACGTCAACATGTGTCAGAAAAATGAACCTGAACCATAATCTAATAAGTGCCAACAGACAAAAAACAACGTAAAGTAACATATGTATGAGACTCAAATGAGTATTTCTCAAATATAAGGATGTCAATGTAAATAGAAGAAGAATTATCCATGCAAGTCTGCTTAGTATATTCTATAGCATTACCTCAAATCTTTGCAATTAAGTTCAAGCTATAAATCAACTATGAACCAAACTATCAAAGAACGGATAGATTTGATCCGAAAGCTTTTCAATTACTTTTATTCTCTCGGGATACGATGTAACACCTACCTCATTCACTATTGTCTTAAATGGTTTATAAGTGCTTGATCTGCATGTGCATTCTTGTTACTATCTTACTTTTTAGCACCCATGGGTTGCAACCACAATTCGGATGAGACTACCTGTCCAAGATAGTGTCCTCGGTAAATTGCGCGACCAAACACCAACCTTGGCTGCAACCATGACCTATTTGGTGGAATGTCGGAAATTGGGTTTATAGAAAGACAACATTGCAACTATACATACAATTTGGAATCCTATAACTCTAATTAAAGTCTTGATAAAACCTCCATTAAGAAACAATATTGTTAATTTAGAAAAAGTCAAAATCTGTTAAAATACATCGGGGCTTTTGCATATATGTCCTCTTGAAAATACAAAATTGCATATATATCCAAAGCATGCATAAAAACCATTGTATTGTGTGCATAAAAAACTTATACAAAGGATATATATGCAATTATTCACTTTGGGAAGGATATATATGCATTTTTGCCAAATACGATTTATGTGATTACCTTGGGCAACGAACTGGATCCTCGCCAAAGTAAAGAATTACCTAACCCACATTTTTGTATTGTAAAATAGTATGCATTTGCAGCCTCCAAAATCTGTTTTTTTTTTCACCTAGCTTGTGACGTTTCTTATATTATTCGTCTTATTCTTGGCCTATAAAAACAAATTCACAGAACACGCTGCAACAATATCAATAAGTGATGAAATAATTTGCATATTGAGCACATTAAAGCAGATGGCAAAGGATATATACTATTTTAATGAATTTTTAACCATTTATTTCCCATCGTTAGCTTTAATAGTAACTCACCTCT
This sequence comes from Chrysanthemum seticuspe, assembly GCA_019973895.1. Classification (NCBI taxonomy): domain Eukaryota; kingdom Viridiplantae; phylum Streptophyta; class Magnoliopsida; order Asterales; family Asteraceae; genus Chrysanthemum; species Chrysanthemum seticuspe. The sequence goes on from BPTQ01000007.1 coordinate 318,648,447, forward strand.
CGACATGCTTCAGTCGTGATGTTTGCTCTGTTACTGCAAGAGTGAAGTTGTGGATATCCCGTTCTTGAATCAAAAGCCATGCCATACGCAGCATTTTCACCTTGCAACGACATATCAAGAGATGCCAAATTTGAATTTTGCACTTCTATAGAAAACTGATCTACTCATGAAGAGTAAAAATCGACATCATGTATCGAAGACATAATATCATTGTTATGATCTTCCCTTCCATTAAAAGATGCATGAGGTTGAGCAACCCTTTTTTCAAGTTGAGAGCCAAATAATCTTACTCCTAAAGATGAAGGTGATGTTCCACTCATTTTATTAGTATTCCAAAGCCGATGATGTATCTGACGATGTATCCTCCGTCTATCTTTTAATGTAGTTGCTCCAGTTCCAGTAGGACCCGCCACAAAATCATTAACATGAAGTCTAGATTCGGGGAAAACACGAGCTTGTTCAATTAAATTTAGCTTCTGAAAACAACTATTGAGATGCTGAATAATTAGACTCACCTGCAATGCAACTCGATATAAAATTTGTTCATCGTTTACCTTAACCCTTGCATTATTCAATCCGATATGAGCTGGACTGGAGGAGTAACAAATGAAGACCTTTTTGGATTGCTTATTAAAACTGTTAATTTGCTAATGTCAGACAATCAAGAATACATATATCAAAGTCCTCATCATACATATAGCAGGGTCATCATCATTAATGATTGTTACATGAGGTGATCAATTCTCATTCAACTTCCTTGATCAAGGTCTTACCACATGTATGACACGCTTTAGGTACATTAAAACATAGTGACTGTTTAAACATGCAGTTAAAAATACTTAATACCTAATACCATACACACAAAACAATTCTCTTTTATTAAAAAAACATGTATAAGAGTTGTTATTTAATTAGAAGAATGCATAATTATAAATAATAGATCAAAGAAACATTACACAGCATGTCAAGCGTTCATGGTTGCATAGGTGTGATGAAGAAAACACAATAAACCGATCATTAGAGGACATTGTGAGGAAAAAGGATATTAGGGTTTTTGAGAAAAAAATATATTATGAATTAACTGAAGAATTTTTTTCAGTATATTTATCTTCTAAGTAATATATATCATAATTTATTTTAATTGTTATCTTCAAACAATACATACCTAAAATACAAATTACATAACACATGAATGACCCAAGTTCAACTCCAACAAATGTCTTCTTTTTAATAAAAAAAATTTATAATTAAAAAAAAAAAAAAAAAACGAATTTTAAAATTTATTAAAAAAAAATTGTACATATATTAATTAAAACGCCACATGTCATTTAAAAAAATAAAAAAAAAATGCCACATAAATAAAATGATGACATGAAAATATGACATATAAGAAGTGGTGAGAAGTGACCAAAACCACGCATTTGAGATGCAACGACTTGCATTAGATGCATTTCTATTGATATAGATGCAACATCTTGAGTTTCGAAAGTTAATTCTATGTATAGATGGTGCAAATTGATTTTTAAGATTTCGACACGTGTAGAGGAACAAAAAACAAGAGAAATCATGAAATGCATCTAATATACGTATATGCATCTGATTAAAAGCTATAAAACAACCTATGGTGCGTTATAATGCATCTAAGATTATGGGGATGCATCTAATTTAGGTCGGTGCATCTCGAATTTGCAGTTATAGTTCTTCTTATTCCTTCTTATTTTAAGTAATCTTCTTATTTGATCCTAACTCTATATATATATATATATATATATATATATATATATATATATATATATATATATATATATATATAGAGTCCGTTAAAAAATTTAAACCACAAAACCAATACAATAGATCATTAGGCTCAGAATTGTAACTGGAAAATGGTCAAAAAGATCAGAATTCCGCCATGGCTGCAAATAATCGTGGTTGCACAATAGCAAATATGCTATCACGCCATCCGGAAATTTCCCCGCCAAGTCACGGTTCAAATATCCTATGACCAATATCATTTGATTCAGAGAACAACATTTGATCATCATAGCCCATTACTTTATTAGAATGAAACAGTGCAAAAACGAAAAAAGGCACGGGAAAAATGTCAGCATGGTATACTTATCAGGGTGAAAAGAATAGCAGGCTAATACATACTGGATCAAAGCACACCGAAACCTCAGACACGTAAAACACCAGCACACCAATATCAAAAAGGGCATCGGATTATCGCGTCCTATATATTTGTGAACACGATTTATAGAAACTAAATTGGGCCAATGAGAGGTTTCCATATGCTCAAATTAAACATTGTTCACCATATTGAGTTTGCTAATAAAACCACGCGACCCAATTAGATGCAGAATTATGAAGTAACAGAAACCCTAAGAATTATGGGTCCTAATTACAACAACCCCTTATAAATTGTCCTGAAAGTCTTATCCGAATTCCTACAGCCACAAACAAAAGGAATTTAATCCTAATAACTTCCAATATTTGAGCTTAAACACAAAAGCCAAATAATGAAACATTAGCATCGTTTTCACCTGATGCCAAATGAGGATCAGAATTGCGAAACAGCACTTAAAAGTAACTTTAGAGTCAGATTTGTTGGTGGCAGTCGTGTCACATAAAAACCCAAATTTCGCTACGGCTGCAAAGAAACTCGGTTGCATAGACGTATTACGTGCTATGCCATCCGGTCATTGCCCTGCCAAGATGCGGACGGATTTTCAATGCCACATTTCATCATGTTCAGTTTTCAAGTCATCGTAGACTTTTTTTGAAAAAAGTACAAGGATCAGTATGAAACGTAAAACCATAGAAAATCTCATAACGGCAGTTTGAAAGCGCAAAAATGCCGCTACGACTGCAAAGAAACTTAATTGCATAGTGCCACAGTCGACGATGTCTGGTCATTGCCTTACCAAGCTGCAATTGGATCTTCAATCAGACATTTCTCTATGCTCAGATGTCACAATTCTCAATTTCCGGTCATTTCTCAAACTCAATATTCATCATATTAGTTCATGCATGGTTTTGCATTTCACATTAAACGCATAATTTCTTATTAAATAAACGCTATCGCGTAATTAATTATTTTGAACAATTGATCCGATACTTCCAAAAATTATCCCGATATATTTTTTTACTTATATTAAGATTATAAAATAATATTATGAGTTTACCCAGTGTTTTAAATTTATTTTGTATATAAATTGTTATATTTATATAATTACGACGGTTTTCGTAAATACTACATGATAATTATTATTTCACTCGATTCTTGTAAGAAATGTATTTTTATAATTTTTATGACTTCAATATGTTTTATTTTGACCCGTTCAAATTTATTTTTAATTAACGCTACCTTACAAGCTTAAATGTACACTTAATTACCTAAATATACTTTCAAGTATATATCTTATCTACATCTTAATGCTAATAAAAAAATGAAATTGCTAATCCAAATGCCCCCTTGTCGACACAAGGGGGATGATTCATTCAAAAGTTAAATAATATCTAGCTATTTATATGATATTATACTCCTAACTTCATATACTCACATAATATCTTCAAGTGTAAAAATCAAAAATTCTCTCTTCATCCTCTCTTCTCAACAAAACCGGCCATATCAAAGATCAAGAAGGAATTCATCAAATTTTTCAAGACTAAGTTATTTACACTCTAGTTACACTCTTGATTAAGGTTGTGAAATAAAAACCTTGAGTGATTAGGATAAAACCTTTGATCATAAACCTCATCAAGTTAACTAGTAAGCATCCATATTCATCATCATATTTCATATTTATTTTTATGGTCATTTCATTTTACTTGAGAAAACATGCAAGTCATATGATGTTTATACCACTTTTTTATTGCTTTTAAGAGTTATATATATATATAGGTCATCCTATAATTACTCCTTGTTATATATTATTTTTAGGTGATGTATAGGAACCCATGACATCCTAAGAAGGTGTATGGTAGGATTAGAATAGCTTCGGAGTTGTTTTGAATGGGTTAGAATAGGTTTGGCGCGAGAAAAACTCAAGTTTGCAAAAGGGTCTGTCCTTATTTTAAAACTCTGGAAAATCCGACAGTAGGTAAAACTTTTTGGCTAAGATATTTAGAAAATAAACTTTAAAACGAAAACGTGGCCTCTTGAACAGGATTAAAACGGAGCTATAACGAAGAAGTTATGAATTTTTCAAGTTGGCGACGAAAACTATAATTTTCTGGAAATTTCAGCATGTATTGTTTATTTTGTACGAGTCAAAAATGAAACTTAGGTGTTATAAATTATGTCGACTTGTCAAAAATATATTAGTATACTTTGATACAAAGCTAAGGACATATAAAACGTAGAAAACGGACTTGTAACTGATTAAATTATACACGTTTTCACAAAAGTTGTCGTAACTTTATTATATAAGAAAAACTATATTATATCTAATAGACAAGTTTTACGGCAAACAAAGAGACCAAGTTGAAGGTTGTTTTTAACATTGATTTAGAACTTTTTATAAAGTGATGTCTTCTAGTAAAAGTAAGTTCGCCAAGCATATTTTTCAAAATGTCCGACCGTTTGTCTAGCGGAGTTGTAATGAATTAATTATGGTTACTCAAACTTGGCCGAAAACCATCTTTAAACTATATTTTGGACAAAAGTACTAAACTTATATTTTTCTTTGTGATCGAGACCTCTAGGATGGAAACTTAAACACTAAAACTTTGAGATAATGATACGAGCTTCCCAAAACCGTTGAGTTCGTTTCCTAACGCTTGACGTGTACCTTTTTACGACTAGCTTTTAGAGGCCGTTTTAGTCACTTTCATGGAAATTTCAACGACATTATTTTACGACGAAAAGTTATAATTTCTTAATAAATCACTAAATGATTATCGTCGGATATCATTTCAACATAAATACATGTAAAGTAATTTAAAAATGGTCAAGACGTTATAAGATTATTCTTCGACGATAAACTTTATATTTCAAAAGTGTACAAGTGGTATGGATATCATATGAGTTTGCATGCACGACATTGTTTCATGACTTATATTAGAGCATATCATTTATAATAGGTCGCGGTTAGAGTGTTGCGTCTCATATCTGTGCATCCACTCTGTCATCATAACTATTGCCACAGGTGAGTAATCACATCCCCCTTTTTCCGTTTTTACTATATTTTGGGGCGAAATGCATGAACCATTCTTGAGCTAAATTGATTACTACTTTTATTAACTTGTTTGACTAGAACTTGTGAACTCGAATCAAACCCTTAAACATAATTACGAACCTATGACTTGCTATGACCCTAAAAGTCTCGCCTTATTGGTGGAGCGTACAAAGTCTCCCTTGTTCGGAGCAACCTTAACCCTCCCCGGTCCGGAGCAGAATGTCTCCCTATGGGAACGAAGCATTTTCAATCTAAGTCTCCCTTGTTCGGAGCAGTGCAAATTCTCCCATGTTCGGAGTGTTCTTAATTTTATATAATAGTTGTATGATGTACCGTTCGTACATTCGCATTGTTAGTCTCCTATTAGTAGGTAGTATGGATAGCGCTATTAGAGGTCGGCCAACCTCTCGTCCACTATGTTACGGGACGCATATTATTTATTCTAGGGGCTTTGCCTGGCATACATTATTATATACGTGGTGCTATATTGTGAAATGTCCTGGCAACGTATACTTGACTACTTGACACACTATATTTTGTGCAATGGGTTGTGAACACACAGGTTGCAAGTTTTGTATGGGCGGAACTTGGAACTGAGTGGATTTACAATGCCTTTGCTTTGTTGACTATGTTTGATGACCGAAACCTTTGAATCTCTCTTACGAGTTTCTTATTTTACGAAACGTGTATACTCACCAACTTCTTTCATAGTTGACCCGTTTTTCTCTCATGTATTTCAGGTGATCGTTAGTAAGCTTTTTCTACCAGGTCTTGCATAATGAAGTTTTCACTTGTCACTACAAATCGTTATGTAATAAAACGCAATATTTTGGAATCTAAACTTTGTACTATATTTGCCGATGTCGGCTAAACTGGTATTGTAATGGTGTACTATTTCTGTTTAATCTTAACGTTGGTATGTTCTATTATCTTGTGCTTATGTCCTATCCGTTACACCTCGTGTTTCCGCCTCCGGCGAGGGTGTGACATCAGATTTTAACAATCAGCACAGACTATTACAATTAGAATATATACTAAAGATCATTTTTGAATGCGGCAAAGGCCAATTTCTTAAGGGGTCAGTTTTTAGTTAAGTGTTCTCCTCATAAATGTTCCGTTTTAACTAAAAACGGGAATGAATAGGGAAATGGACAACGTGTTTCAACCAATCAAAGATTGGCAGATCATCCGTTAACCTACTGTTCCTTGGTGATATGCATGTTCTCATTAACAAAGGACGAATGAGGAGGGAGTCTAACCCAAACCGGATACCTTTAAAAAATGGCCTTTGACCCATTTAAAAAACTGAAGGAAGACCAGATTTATGCTAAACACCTGCCAGAACTTTTAAAATTCATATCAGCATCATTCATGTGTCTTAAAAGTTGATGTAAAACACATCATTCATATTACAAAAATTTCGTCGTAGGTTAGGCATAAACACAGAATATAAGCAGCCAAAATTCTTGGGGTACGGATACATACGGTCGGGAAAAGAGGATATATTTGCCATGGCTGCAAGCGTAAGGAGCCCGTCACGCCATAATACAATATTTTTGCACTACACGTTAACGCCACGTACAATGGAAAAAGTAAATGGTTACCTGCCCGTAGTAAATGTCAACACAATTTCATTTGCGAACAACATCAGCAAACTAACCTGCAAAAGATTACCCAATATTAATTTAAAGAAAAAGGTAAACAAAACCTACAAAATATGAATAAATCTTAGTTTCAAAATAATAAAAGTTGGAAATAAAAACCTAAAAAATGGTTAATTGCAAGCATCATTGTCGAGGCAACCTGGAAAACTAATCAAGAAAACCCCAAAATTAATGAAACCATAGTTTGAAAAAAAAATCTATCTAATATAATAAATAAGAGTTTTGTACCACCCTTTAAAGCTGCCATTGCAATTAATATTCTGATGTGTCTTGATTCTTATTGGTCCGCAAATTTGGAATGTGCAACACCACATAATAAACCAAATTAATGAAACATAATACAAGTTACAATTGTACATTTAATCATTTAATGTATATTAAACCAAAATCTTCCTCTACAAGCTCCAATATCAATTCACAATCAGTATTTTTGTCAACCATTGATTGATATCGATTTCAATTTTTGCACCAATTAAAAAAACACATAAAACAATTTTGATTTGATTATACCTGATTCAACATCCCTAAGCAGTCGACCATGGCAGTGGGCTTTTTGCTATCCGATCTTAAAATCGGTAATTATCACTTTCTTGCTATTACTCTTCCGAGCATTGATTAGGATGACTAACTCGTATGCCTAATAACATGCCTAAACTTATGTGTCAACATCCTATTGGGGACATCGGGAGGACCCACTTCTTCACAAACCAATAATTGATTGACACAACTATTAGTCACCAAATTAGTCACATATTTTAGGCTTCCCATTCATTTTCCTACTATTCCAGTGATTTCTATATTCTTCTGTTTTTCGGATGTTTATATTTGTAATTTTTGTGACCACGATTTTATTTTCCTCTGTTTTTTGTGATCATTGTTGTAGGTGATGACGAATGATGAACCAGTCAACAATCAAACTTAAGGTGATTAAAACAAATTTTAAGTGTGAACTGTAACTTGCACATCAAGTGTTTGATGAAATATCCTTGGTCCATATTTATTTTCTATTATGATTTTTTGTATTATTTTGTTGCAGGCATTGGCAAACTGAACTGGGTTCACACATATTACGATTTAACAATCGAGTAAGTAATTGCATGAAACTTTAACTTGTGTTCTTATACCTCCAAATTCTTCTTCACAAGAGTAAGTAATTATTTTGAATGTTACATAAATATTTATATTGTATGTTAATGTTACATAAATATTTATTTTGTATGTTATAGAAAAATTTATGATTGATGATTATTGTTGTTAAAGATTAACTTTAATGAATTGCTTTTATTTTCCTCTTTATGTAGGATTTGCGATTGGATAAACGGGTGATTGGTCTTTCTACAGTCAATGCCGACGGTTAGTCTTTACTTCATTTTATGGTATCACAAGTTGTCTCTTTAAAATATCTTATTATTTTGCAGCAAGTCTGTGTGTACAGCTTTGTTTTTCCACAAATATATTCTTTTGAATTATTAGAACTTTCCATACACTCAAAGATTGATCTTCGACAACAGTAGCCTATATTATTATCGTCGATTATCTGATTCTGATTATTTAATCATGTAATTACTTTTAAAACGCATATCCAAACGCCCCTGTACGAATACTAATATGCAATGGGATTTTTTGTTTAGATGAATGGGTACCTTTGGGTGCTACCGACTATTTTTTTATCAGTAGAATGGGTAACTTTGTGACAAACCTCTTGGTTCTACCGACTATTTTGAGTTATCAACTAAGTAATTTAATACCAAATAAAAGTTCATTTATTTGTTTTTGCATATAAAGTATTCATTAGGCACATGCGCGTGTGTTTGATGCATATATGTTAAAATGATGTAGTAATTATTTTATAACTATAGTCTGTAGGTGATGTATGAGAACAAATATAGGTGGTTGTGTACTGCCAAAGGGACTCCTTTTGATCTTTTTGTAAGGATTGTTACGGGTTTTGTCACAATTCTCAAATTTCAGTCATTTCTCAAAACAATTCACGTTTCACTATTTCAACATTTATCGTAAACTTGGTTTACTTGTTCCAAATTCGCGTAACCTTAAAGGTTCAGCGGCGAATTCATGATCATAACATCACGTACATTTCATATGGACTAAGATTAGTCTACATTTCATTGACATCATGTGCATCTCATTAGTACATTCACGACATTTCATTTCACATTCAACGCGTAATTTTTATATTTAAAAATCGTTATCGCGTGAGTTATTATTTAAGTATTTAACCCGTTACTTTCAAAAATGATCCCGATGTATTTTTAAACTTACATTTAGTTTATAAAAACTATATTTTTAGTTTTCCTAGTGTTTCAAATTTATTTGGTACTTAAATCGTTAAAGTTGAATTATTACGACGTTTTTCTTAAAAATTATACGATAATTATTTTATCACTCAATTTTCACAAGGAAAGTATTTTTACAATTTTTATCATCTCATTACATTCTATTTTGACTTATTACAAACTTACTTGCACCAAAAATTACCATTTACCTTATAAATGATTAATACTTACATATTTCTTACACTTTTGTCAAAGTTTATACAAAATATATATAAGTAATAGTTTAAAAAAAAAAAATACAAATCTCTACATCCCTCCCCCCTTGGCCGACAAGGGGGAGGGTGTGTTATAAATGTAGCATGGTTCCATTAATTATTTGTCTCCAATGATAATACATAAGTCTTACTCAAATAATTCACTTCATTTCATCTCAAGATCAAGTGTTAGTAAAATTTATTTCTCTCTTCTTTTGGGGTCTTCTTCAACCGGTCACAACATCAAGAATACAAGGGATCAAAATTTTTGCTTAGATCAAGTGTCATTTACAACCTAGTTATACTATATATATGGTTTTGAAATAGAAACCAAGGGTATTTAAGTTTAATCCTTGTTACTTTCACCTCATCACTTTCACTAGTAAGCTTGTTTTTATCATTTTCATGTTTCCTTTTCATTTTCATATGTTTCTTTTCATTTTTGGAGATAGTATGCATGATATGTGATTTATACCATTTTATTTCATGATTTATTGAGTTATATATACATATTGGTCATCCTATAAATATTCCCATGGTATTCTTTGGTCTTGATGGTGATTAGGAACCCATGACACCCTAAGAAGGTGTATGGTAGGATTAGATTAGCTTTGGAGTTGATTTGAAGGGATTAGAATAGGTTTTGTTCGAGAAAAACTATTTTCGATAACTATATATTTATGTTCTGTCCTTATTTCGAATTTCTGGAAAAATCTACTGTTGGTACGAAACTTTGGCCTTGATATTTAGAAAATATACTTTAAAACGAATCCGTGGCCTTTTGAACGGATAAAAACGGACTTATAACGAAGAAGTTATGGATTTTTAAAGTTTGACGACGAAATAAATAGTTTTCTGAAATTTCAGCATGCAGTTTTTAGTTTGTTCGGGTCAAAAATGAGCCTTAAGCTTCACAAATTATTTCGACTAGTCAAAAATATATTAGTTTACTTCGATACGAAGCTAAGGACATATTTTACGTAGAAAACGGATTTGAAACGACAAAGATATGCACGTTTTCATAAACTTGCCGTAACTATTATTTTCTGAAAAACTATATTATTTTTACGTTACAAGTGTTACATTAGCTGTAACGACCATGTTTGCGGCAGTTTTTAACGAGGTTGTGAAACTTTTTGGAACGAATTGTCTTCTAGTAAAATCAAGTTCACCGGCCATATTTTTCAAAACGACAAGCCGTTTGTATAGCGGAGTTGTAGTAAATTAATTACGGTTGCTCAAACTTGGCCGAAACTCATTTTTCTGCACACAATTAGCAAAAATCACTATCTTTAACCCTTGATATCTTTATGATCGAGACCTTTTGGACGAAAACTCCTGAACTGAAACTTCTAGATATCGATACAAACTTTCCAAAACCGTCGAGTTCGTTCTCTAACGATCGACGTACACCATATTACGACTAGTTTTCCAAAGCCATTTTTGTTAATTTCATGAAAATCCCCGACGACATTGTTTTGCGACGAAAAGTGGTAATTTCACCAAAAATCATTATAAAACCATTGTAGGATGACATTTTGACGTAAAAACTTGTAAAGTGATTTTGATTGGTCAAGACGTCAAAAGAGTATTTTTCGACGAAAAGTAATATTTTCAAAACTCGCAAATGGTATAAATAACATACGAAATGCATGCATAACATTACATTGCAACTCATTACGTATCATATCCTTCACAATAGGTCAAGATTAACGTATCACATTACATCTCGGTGTACTCACTTTGTCTTCGCATCATTCCACCAAGTGAGTTTTCATAGCCCCTACCTTTATACGTTTTGAATTACTTTTGGGGGAGATACATGCTCAAACTGTTTTCATTTACTTTCACAAGTACATTAACTTTTATGGATTACCGTGAGTTCCATAGCCCCTGCTTTTACTTGTTTTCATAAATGTTTTGGGGGAGATACATGCTCAATTATTTTCATAACTATCATGATTATTTGAAACTACATGTTTAACTGAACTGAATGCTTAGTCATGCGTAGTAACAGTTTTGCCACACTTAGAACTTCCATATCATATTCATTGAGCTAATGGTCTTGGTATATTCATTGATATTCATTGAGCTAACGGACTTGGTATAATATTCATCTAACGGACTTGGATAATGTTGAGCTAACGGTCTTGGTATAACATTGGGCTAACGGACTTGGTATATTCATGTACTAACGGACTTGGTACAATCATGGACTAACGGTCTTGGAACGATTTGATCAACACTCATATTTGTTATATCAAGTAACTAATAATACATTAAGTTAGGCACTATTTTGTGAATTCATTTGACGATGTGGGCTTGAACATACACTATATTACATTTTGGCAATGGGTTGTGAATACACAGGTTGCAAGTTTTGTATGGGCAGAACTTGGAACTGAGTGGATTTACGATGCCTTTGCTACATAAATGATTTTGAAAGGCTTTACATTTCTTCATAAACTCTATGAACTCACTCAACCTTTGTGTTGACACTTTTTAGCATGTTTTATCTCAGGTATCTAAGGCATTCACTTCCTGGCATGCATTTGGACACATCATGGAGTCGTGGTGACGACGCGTCTCACTTGGGTTTTACACACTTTAAAACATCGTTTGAATTGTAACAAACTTATTTCCGCACAAGTTGATTTTCATTTGGGACCTACTTTGTAAACTCTGATTGTTTTATTAAATCAAATGATGTTCTTTTCAAACGACACTTTAGGTCGTTCGATATAACTGTAACTTTGATGCTATGACAGTCCTCCCCCAAGGTATTCAATTCCGCTGCAAAACAGGTAATTTGGGGGTGTGACAGATTGGTATCAGAGCCAGGTTATAGAGAACTAGGTTGCATCATTGACCCTAAACTATAACCACATCATCATATCATCTCATTATATCATTATAAGTGCATATTCTTTGTACATGCGAACTTATGACTTAACACCAAGCATCATATGAGTCGATTAGTTCAAGCATTGCATAGTTACTCCTAAATTATACATAGCCTGATCACCTATGTCTAATTCAGGAAGAATCATGCAATGAAGGGAGTAGTAGTCTCATATGTGTAAGCAATTCCGTAATCAAGCCAAATTTTCAAAAGATTTTCTTCAAACCACTTGTTTCCAGTTTGATCCGAGTGACAGTTCTTGTTTGATGAGTTGCAAAGATCGAGCTAGAAACAAGTCGTTACCTAAACCGATTTAGCCTAATCGTATGACAGTTCTTGTTTGATGAGTTGTGGGATTAAGTAAAAATCGGTTACCAAAAAGTCTTTTGAAAATTTTGCTTGAGAATGGGAAAGCTTGTCTCATCGAACCTAATCATAAGGGAGCATGTCTTTAGAATGGGATATAGTCACGACATATGCATGAGCATTGACATAATCATTTAAACCATACATGAGCATAAACTTTTAGAACCCTTGTCGCGTTTTGGGCCATAGTATCATTAATCGAATCGCGAGGACGCGATTCCTTTAACAGGGGAAGAATGTCACAATTCTCAAATTTCAGTCATTTCTCAAAACAATTCACGTTTCACTATTTCAACATTTATCGTAAACTTTGTTTACTTGTTCCAAATTCGCGTAACCTTAAAGGTTCAGCGGCGAATTCATGATCATAACATCACGTACATTTCATATGGACTAAGATTAGTCTACATTTCATTGACATCATGTGCATCTCATTAGTACATTCACGACATTTCATTTCACATTCAACGCGTAATTTTTATATTTAAAAATCGTTATCGCGTGAGTTATTATTTAAGTATTTAACCCGTTACTTTCAAAAATGATCCCGATGTATTTTTAAACTTACATTTAGTTTATAAAAACTATATTTTTAGTTTTCCTAGTGTTTCAAATTTATTTGGTACTTAAATCGTTAAAGTTGAATTATTACGACGTTTTTCTTAAAAATTATACGATAATTATTTTATCACTCAATTTTCACAAGGAAAGTATTTTTACAATTTTTATCATCTCATTACATTCTATTTTGACTTATTAAAAACTTACTTGCACCAAAAATTACCATTTACCTTATAAATGATTAATACTTACATATTTCTTACACTTTTGTCAAAGTTTATACAAAATATATATAAGTAATAGTTTTAAAAAAAAAAAAAAAATACAAATCTCTACATCCCTCCCCCCTTGGCCGACAAGGGGGAGGGTGTGTTATAAATGTAGCATGGTTCCATTAATTATTTGTCTCCAATGATAATACATAAGTCTTACTCAAATAATTCACTTCATTTCATCTCAAGATCAAGTGTTAGTAAAATTTATTTCTCTCTTCTTTTGGGGTCTTCTTCAACCGGTCACAACATCAAGAATACAAGGGATCAAAATTTTTGCTTAGATCAAGTGTCATTTACAACCTAGTTATACTCTATATATGGTTTTGAAATAGAAACCAAGGGTATTTAAGTTTAATCCTTGTTACTTTCACCTCATCACTTTCACTAGTAAGCTTGTTTTTATCATTTTCATGTTTCCTTTTCATTTTCATATGTTTCTTTTCATTTTTGGAGATAGTATGCATGATATGTGATTTATACCATTTTATTTCATGATTTATTGAGTTATATATACATATTGGTCATCCTATAAATATTCCCATGGTATTCTTTGGTCTTGATGGTGATTAGGAACCCATGACACCCTAAGAAGGTGTATGGTAGGATTAGATTAGCTTTGGAGTTGATTTGAAGGGATTAGAATAGGTTTTGTCCGAGAAAAACTATTTTCGATAACTATATATTTATGTTCTGTCCTTATTTCGAATTTCTGGAAAAACCTACTGTTGGTACGAAACTTTGGCCTTGATATTTAGAAAATATACTTTAAAACGAATCCGTGGCCTTTTGAACGGATAAAAACGGACTTATAACGAAGAAGTTATGGATTTTTAAAGTTTGACGACGAAATAAATAGTTTTCTGAAATTTCAGCATGCAGTTTTTAGTTTGTTCGGGTCAAAAACGAGCCTTAAGCTTCACAAATTATTTCGACTAGTCAAAAATATATTAGTTTACTTCGATACGAAGCTAAGGACATATTTTACGTAGAAAACGGATTTGAAACGACAAAGATATGCACGTTTTCATAAACTTGCCGTAACTATTATTTTCTGAAAAACTATATTATTTTTACGTTACAAGTGTTACATTAGCTGTAACGACCATGTTTGCGGCAGTTTTTAATGAGGTTGTGAAACTTTTTGGAACGAATTGTCTTCTAGTAAAATCAAGTTCACCGGCCATATTTTTCAAAACGACAAGCCGTTTGTATAGCGGAGTTGTAGTAAATTAATTACGGTTGCTCAAACTTGGCCGAAACTCATTTTTCTGCACACAATTAGCAAAAATCACTATCTTTAACCCTTGATATCTTTATGATCGAGACCTTTTGGACGAAAACTCCTGAACTGAAACTTCTAGATATCGATACAAACTTTCCAAAACCGTCGAGTTCGTTCTCTAACGATCGACGTACACCATATTACGACTAGTTTTCCAAAGCCATTTTTGTTAATTTCATGAAAATCCCCGACGACATTGTTTTGCGACGAAAAGTGGTAATTTCACCAAAAATCATTATAAAACCATTGTATGATGACATTTTGACGTAAAAACTTGTTAAGTGATTTTGATTGGTCAAGACGTCAAAAGAGTATTTTTCGACGAAAAGTAATATTTTCAAAACTCGCAAATGGTATAAATAACATACGAAATGCATGCATAACATTACATTGCAACTCATTACGTATCATATCCTTCACAATAGGTCAAGATTAACGTATCACATTACATCTCGGTGTACTCACTTTGTCTTCGCATCATTCCACCAAGTGAGTTTTCATAGCCCCTACCTTTATACGTTTTGAATTACTTTTGGGGGAGATACATGCTCAAACTGTTTTCATTTACTTTCACAAGTACATTAACTTTTATGGATTACCGTGAGTTCCATAGCCCCTGCTTTTACTTGTTTTCATAAATGTTTTGGGGGAGATACATGCTCAAATATTTTCATAACTATCATGATTATTTGAAACTACATGTTTAACTGAACTGAATGCTTAGTCATGCGTAGTAACAGTTTTGCCACACTTAGAACTTCCATATCATATTCATTGAGCTAATGGTCTTGGTATATTCATTGATATTCATTGAGCTAACGAACTTGGTATAATATTGATCTAACGGACTTGGATAATGTTGAGCTAACGGTCTTGGTATAACATTGGGCTAACGGACTTGGTATATTCATGTACTAACGGACTTGGTACAATCATGGACTAACGGTCTTGGAACGATTTGATCAACACTCATATTTGTTATATCAAGTAACTATTGATACATTAAGTTAGGCACTATTTTGTGAATTCATTTGACGATGTGGGCTTGAACATACACTATATTACATTTTGGCAATGGGTTGTGAATACACAGGTTGCAAGTTTTGTATGGGCGGAACTTGGAACTGAGTGGATTTACGATGCCTTTGCTACATAAACGATTTTGAAAGGCTTTACATTTCTTCATAAACTCTATGAACTCACTCAACCTTTGTGTTGACACTTTTTAGCATGTTTTATCTCAGGTATCTAAGGCATTCACTTCCTGGCATGCATTTGGACACATCATGGAGTCGTGGTGATGACGCGTCTCATTTGGGTTTTACACACTTTAAAACATCGTTTGAATTGTAACAAACTTATTTCCGCACAAGTTGATTTTCATTTGGGACCTACTTTGTAAACTCTGATTGTTTTATTAAATCAAACGATGTTCTTTTCAAACGACACTTTAGGTCGTTCGATATAACTGTAACTTTGATGCTATGACAGTCCTCCCCCAAGGTATTCAATTCCGCTGCAAAACAGGTAATTTGGGGGTGTGACAGATTGGTATCAGAGCCAGGTTATAGAGAACTAGGTTGCATCATTGACCCTAAACTATAACCACATCATCATATCATCTCATTATATCATTATAAGTGCATATTCTTTGTACATGCGAACTTATGACTTAACACCAAGCATCATATGAGTCGATTAGTTCAAGCATTGCATAGTTACTCCTAAATTATACATAGCCTGATCACCTATGTCTAATTCAGGAAGAATCATGCAATGAAGGGAGTAGTAGTCTCATATGTGTAAGCAATTCCGTAATCAAGCCAAATTTTCAAAAGATTTTCTTCAAACCACTTGTTTCCAGTTTGATCCGAGTGACAGTTCTTGTTTGATGAGTTGCAAAGATCGAGCTAGAAACAAGTCGTTACCTAAACCGATTTAGCCTAATCGTATGACAGTTCTTGTTTGATGAGTTGTGGGATTAAGTAAAAATCGGTTACCAAAAAGTCTTTTGAAAATTTTGCTTAAGAATGGGAAAGCTTGTCTCATCGAACCTAATCATAAGGGAGCATGTCTTTAGAATGGGATATAGTCACGACATATGCATGAGCATTGACATAATCATTTAAACCATACATGAGCATAAACTTTTAGAACCCTTGTCGCGTTTCGGGCCATAGTATCATTAATCGAATCGCGAGGACGCGATTCCTTTAACAGGGGAAGAATGTCACAATTCTCAAATTTCAGTCATTTCTCAAAACAATTCACGTTTCACTATTTCAACATTTATCGTAAACTTGGTTTACTTGTTCCAAATTCGCGTAACCTTAAAGGTTCAGCGGCGAATTCATGATCATAACATCACGTACATTTCATATGGACTAAGATTAGTCTACATTTCATTGACATCATGTGCATCTCATTAGTACATTCACGACATTTCATTTCACATTCAACGCGTAATTTTTATATTTAAAAATCGTTATCGCGTGAGTTATTATTTAAGTATTTAACCCGTTACTTTCAAAAATGATCCCGATGTATTTTTAAACTTACATTTAGTTTATAAAAACTATATTTTTAGTTTTCCTAGTGTTTCAAATTTATTTGGTACTTAAATCGTTAAAGTTGAATTATTACGACGTTTTTCTTAAAAATTATACGATAATTATTTTATCACTCAATTTTCACAAGGAAAGTATTTTTACAATTTTTATCATCTCATTACATTCTATTTTGACTTATTAAAAACTTACTTGCACCAAAAATTACCATTTACCTTATAAATGATTAATACTTACATATTTCTTACACTTTTGTCAAAGTTTATACAAAATATATATAAGTAATAGTTTAAAAAAAAAAAAAATACAAATCTCTACATCCCTCCCCCCTTGGCCGACAAGGGGGAGGGTGTGTTATAAATGTAGCATGGTTCCATTAATTATTTGTCTCCAATGATAATACATAAGTCTTACTCAAATAATTCACTTCATTTCATCTCAAGATCAAGTGTTAGTAAAATTTATTTCTCTCTTCTTTTGGGGTCTTCTTCAACCGGTCACAACATCAAGAATACAAGGGATCAAAATTTTTGCTTAGATCAAGTGTCATTTACAACCTAGTTATACTCTATATATGGTTTTGAAATAGAAACCAAGGGTATTTAAGTTTAATCCTTGTTACTTTCACCTCATCACTTTCACTAGTAAGCTTGTTTTTATCATTTTCATGTTTCCTTTTCATTTTCATATGTTTCTTTTCATTTTTGGAGATAGTATGCATGATATGTGATTTATACCATTTTATTTCATGATTTATTGAGTTATATATACATATTGGTCATCCTATAAATATTCCCATGGTATTCTTTGGTCTTGATGGTGATTAGGAACCCATGACACCCTAAGAAGGTGTATGGTAGGATTAGATTAGCTTTGGAGTTGATTTGAAGGGATTAGAATAGGTTTTGTCCGAGAAAAACTATTTTCGATAACTATATATTTATGTTCTGTCCTTATTTCGAATTTCTGGAAAAACCTACTGTTGGTACGAAACTTTGGCCTTGATATTTAGAAAATATACTTTAAAACGAATCCGTGGCCTTTTGAACGGATAAAAACGGACTTATAACGAAGAAGTTATGGATTTTTAAAGTTTGACGACGAAATAAATAGTTTTCTGAAATTTCAGCATGCAGTTTTTAGTTTGTTCGGGTCAAAAACGAGCCTTAAGCTTCACAAATTATTTCGACTAGTCAAAAATATATTAGTTTACTTCGATACGAAGCTAAGGACATATTTTACGTAGAAAACGGATTTGAAACGACAAAGATATGCACGTTTTCATAAACTTGCCGTAACTATTATTTTCTGAAAAACTATATTATTTTTACGTTACAAGTATTACATTAGCTGTAACGACCATGTTTGCGGCAGTTTTTAACGAGGTTGTGAAACTTTTTGGAACGAATTGTCTTCTAGTAAAATCAAGTTCACCGGCCATATTTTTCAAAACGACAAGCCGTTTGTATAGCGGAGTTGTAGTAAATTAATTACGGTTGCTCAAACTTGGCCGAAACTCATTTTTCTGCACACAATTAGCAAAAATCACTATCTTTAACCCTTGATATCTTTATGATCGAGACCTTTTGGACGAAAACTCCTGAACTGAAACTTCTAGATATCGATACAAACTTTCCAAAACCGTCGAGTTCGTTCTCTAACGATCGACGTACACCATATTACGACTAGTTTTCCAAAGCCATTTTTGTTAATTTCATGAAAATCCCCGACGACATTGTTTTGCGACGAAAAGTGGTAATTTCACCAAAAATCATTATAAAACCATTGTAGGATGACATTTTGACGTAAAAACTTGTAAAGTGATTTTGATTGGTCAAGACGTCAAAAGAGTATTTTTCGACGAAAAGTAATATTTTCAAAACTCGCAAATGGTATAAATAACATACGAAATGCATGCATAACATTACATTGCAACTCATTACGTATCATATCCTTCACAATAGGTCAAGATTAACGTATCACATTACATCTCGGTGTACTCACTTTGTCTTCGCATCATTCCACCAAGTGAGTTTTCATAGCCCCTACCTTTATACGTTTTGAATTACTTTTGGGGGAGATACATGCTCAAACTGTTTTCATTTACTTTCACAAGTACATTAACTTTTATGGATTACCGTGAGTTCCATAACCCCTGCTTTTACTTGTTTTCATAAATGTTTTGGGGGAGATACATGCTCAATTATTTTCATAACTATCATGATTATTTGAAACTACATGTTTAACTGAACTGAATGCTTAGTCATGCGTAGTAACAGTTTTGCCACACTTAGAACTTCCATATCATATTCATTGAGCTAATGGTCTTGGTATATTCATTGATATTCATTGAGCTAACGGACTTGGTATAATATTGATCTAACGGACTTGGATAATGTTGAGCTAACGGTCTTGGTATGACATTGGGCTAACGGACTTGGTATATTCATGTACTAACGGACTTGGTACAATCATGGACTAACGGTCTTGGAACGATTTGATCAACACTCATATTTGTTATATCAAGTAACTATTGATACATTAAGTTAGGCACTATTTTGTGAATTCATTTGACGATGTGGGCTTGAACATACACTATATTACATTTTGGCAATGGGTTGTGAATACACAGGTTGCAAGTTTTGTATGGGCGGAACTTGGAACTGAGTGGATTTACGATGCCTTTGCTACATAAACGATTTTGAAAGGCTTTACATTTCTTCATAAACTCTATGAACTCACTCAACCTTTGTGTTGACACTTTTTAGCATGTTTTATCTCAGGTATCTAAGGCATTCACTTCCTGGCATGCATTTGGACACATCATGGAGTCGTGGTGACGACGCGTCTCACTTGGGTTTTACACACTTTAAAACATCGTTTGAATTGTAACAAACTTATTTCCGCACAAGTTGATTTTCATTTGGGACCTACTTTGTAAACTCTGATTGTTTTATTAAATCAAACGATGTTCTTTTCAAACGACACTTTAGGTCGTTCGATATAACTGTAACTTTGATGCTATGACAGTCCTCCCCCAAGGTATTCAATTCCGCTGCAAAACAGGTAATTTGGGGGTGTGACAGATTGGTATCAGAGCCAGGTTATAGAGAACTAGGTTGCATCATTGACCCTAAACTATAACCACATCATCATAGCATCTCATTATATCATTATAAGTGCATATTCTTTGTACATGCGAACTTATGACTTAACACCAAGCATCATATGAGTCGATTAGTTCAAGCATTGCATAGTTACTCCTAAATTATACATAGCCTGATCACCTATGTCTAATTCAGGAAGAATCATGCAATGAAGGGAGTAGTAGTCTCATATGTGTAAGCAATTCCGTAATCAAGCCAAATTTTCAAAAGATTTTCTTCAAACCACTTGTTTCCAGTTTGATCCGAGTGACAGTTCTTGTTTGATGAGTTGCAAAGATCGAGCTAGAAACAAGTCGTTACCTAAACCGATTTAGCCTAATCGTATGACAGTTCTTGTTTGATGAGTTGTGGGATTAAGTAAAAATCGGTTACCAAAAAGTCTTTTGAAAATTTTGCTTGAGAATGGGAAAGCTTGTCTCATCGAACCTAATCATAAGGGAGCATGTCTTTAGAATGGGATATAGTCACGACATATGCATGAGCATTGACATAATCATTTAAACCATACATGAGCATAAACTTTTAGAACCCTTGTCGCGTTTTGGGCCATAGTATCATTAATCGAATCGCGAGGACGCGATTCCTTTAACAGGGGAAGAATGTCACAATTCTCAAATTTCAGTCATTTCTCAAAACAATTCACGTTTCACTATTTCAACATTTATCGTAAACTTGGTTTACTTGTTCCAAATTCGCGTAACCTTAAAGGTTCAGCGGCGAATTCATGATCATAACATCACGTACATTTCATATGGACTAAGATTAGTCTACATTTCATTGACATCATGTGCATCTCATTAGTACATTCACGACATTTCATTTCACATTCAACGCGTAATTTTTATATTTAAAAATCGTTATCGCGTGAGTTATTATTTAAGTATTTAACCCGTTACTTTCAAAAATGATCCCGATGTATTTTTAAACTTACATTTAGTTTATAAAAACTATATTTTTAGTTTTCCTAGTGTTTCAAATTTATTTGGTACTTAAATCGTTAAAGTTGAATTATTACGACGTTTTTCTTAAAAATTATACGATAATTATTTTATCACTCAATTTTCACAAGGAAAGTATTTTTACAATTTTTATCATCTCATTACATTCTATTTTGACTTATTAAAAACTTACTTGCACCAAAAATTACCATTTACCTTATAAATGATTAATACTTACATATTTCTTACACTTTTGTCAAAGTTTATACAAAATATATATAAGTAATAGTTTTAAAAAAAAAAAAAAAATACAAATCTCTACATCCCTCCCCCCTTGGCCGACAAGGGGGAGGGTGTGTTATAAATGTAGCATGGTTCCATTAATTATTTGTCTCCAATGATAATACATAAGTCTTACTCAAATAATTCACTTCATTTCATCTCAAGATCAAGTGTTAGTAAAATTTATTTCTCTCTTCTTTTGGGGTCTTCTTCAACCGGTCACAACATCAAGAATACAAGGGATCAAAATTTTTGCTTAGATCAAGTGTCATTTACAACCTAGTTATACTCTATATATGGTTTTGAAATAGAAACCAAGGGTATTTAAGTTTAATCCTTGTTACTTTCACCTCATCACTTTCACTAGTAAGCTTGTTTTTATCATTTTCATGTTTCCTTTTCATTTTCATATGTTTCTTTTCATTTTTGGAGATAGTATGCATGATATGTGATTTATACCATTTTATTTCATGATTTATTGAGTTATATATACATATTGGTCATCCTATAAATATTCCCATGGTATTCTTTGGTCTTGATGGTGATTAGGAACCCATGACACCCTAAGAAGGTGTATGGTAGGATTAGATTAGCTTTGGAGTTGATTTGAAGGGATTAGAATAGGTTTTGTTCGAGAAAAACTATTTTCGATAACTATATATTTATGTTCTGTCCTTATTTCGAATTTCTGGAAAAACCTACTGTTGGTACGAAACTTTGGCCTTGATATTTAGAAAATATACTTTAAAACGAATCCGTGGCCTTTTGAACGGATAAAAACGGACTTATAACGAAGAAGTTATGGATTTTTAAAGTTTGACGACGAAATAAATAGTTTTCTGAAATTTCAGCATGCAGTTTTTAGTTTGTTCGGGTCAAAAACGAGCCTTAAGCTTCACAAATTATTTCGACTAGTCAAAAATATATTAGTTTACTTCGATACGAAGCTAAGGACATATTTTACGTAGAAAACGGATTTGAAACGACAAAGATATGCACGTTTTCATAAACTTGCCGTAACTATTATTTTCTGAAAAACTATATTATTTTTACGTTACAAGTGTTACATTAGCTGTAACGACCATGTTTGCGGCAGTTTTTAACGAGGTTGTGAAACTTTTTGGAACGAATTGTCTTCTAGTAAAATCAAGTTCACCGGCCATATTTTTCAAAACGACAAGCCGTTTGTATAGCGGAGTTGTAGTAAATTAATTACGGTTGCTCAAACTTGGCCGAAACTCATTTTTCTGCACACAATTAGCAAAAATCACTATCTTTAACCCTTGATATCTTTATGATCGAGACCTTTTGGACGAAAACTCCTGAACTGAAACTTCTAGATATCGATACAAACTTTCCAAAACCGTTGAGTTCGTTCACTAACGATCGACGTACACCATATTACGACTAGTTTTCCAAAGCCATTTTTGTTAATTTCATGAAAATCCCCGACGACATTGTTTTGCGACGAAAAGTGGTAATTTCACCAAAAATCATTATAAAACCATTGTAGGATGACATTTTGACGTAAAAACTTGTAAAGTGATTTTGATTGGTCAAGACGTCAAAAGAGTATTTTTCGACGAAAAGTAATATTTTCAAAACTCGCAAATGGTATAAATAACATACGAAATGCATGCATAACATTACATTGCAACTCATTACGTATCATATCCTTCACAATAGGTCAAGATTAACGTATCACATTACATCTCGGTGTACTCACTTTGTCTTCGCATCATTCCACCAAGTGAGTTTTCATAGCCCCTACCTTTATACGTTTTGAATTACTTTTGGGGGAGATACATGCTCAAACTGTTTTCATTTACTTTCACAAGTACATTAACTTTTATGGATTACCGTGAGTTCCATAGCCCCTGCTTTTACTTGTTTTCATAAATGTTTTGGGGGAGATACATGCTCAATTATTTTCATAACTATCATGATTATTTGAAACTACATGTTTAACTGAACTGAATGCTTAGTCATGCGTAGTAACAGTTTTGCCACACTTAGAACTTCCATATCATATTCATTGAGCTAATGGTCTTGGTATATTCATTGATATTCATTGAGCTAACGGACTTGGTATAATATTGATCTAACGGACTTGGATAATGTTGAGCTAACGGTCTTGGTATAACATTGGGCTAACGGACTTGGTATATTCATGTACTAACGGACTTGGTACAATCATGGACTAACGGTCTTGGAACGATTTGATCAACACTCATATTTGTTATATCAAGTAACTATTGATACATTAAGTTAGGCACTATTTTGTGAATTCATTTGACGATGTGGGCTTGAACATACACTATATTACATTTTGGCAATGAGTTGTGAATACACAGGTTGCAAGTTTTGTATGGGCGGAACTTGGAACTGAGTGGATTTACGATGCCTTTGCTACATAAACGATTTTGAAAGGCTTTACATTTCTTCATAAACTCTATGAACTCACTCAACCTTTGTGTTGACACTTTTTAGCATGTTTTATCTCAGGTATCTAAGGCATTCACTTCCTGGCATGCATTTGGACACATCATGGAGTCGTGGTGACGACGCGTCTCACTTGGGTTTTACACACTTTAAAACATCGTTTGAATTGTAACAAACTTATTTCCGCACAAGTTGATTTTCATTTGGGACCTACTTTGTAAACTCTGATTGTTTTATTAAATCAAACGATGTTCTTTTCAAACGACACTTTAGGTCGTTCGATATAACTGTAACTTTGATGCTATGACAGTCCTCCCCCAAGGTATTCAATTCCGCTGCAAAACAGGTAATTTGGGGGTGTGACAGATTGGTATCAGAGCCAGGTTATAGAGAACTAGGTTGCATCATTGACCCTAAACTATAACCACATCATCATAGCATCTCATTATATCATTATAAGTGCATATTCTTTGTACATGCGAACTTATGACTTAACACCAAGCATCATATGAGTCGATTAGTTCAAGCATTGCATAGTTACTCCTAAATTATACATAGCCTGATTACCTATGTCTAATTCAGGAAGAATCATGCAATGAAGGGAGTAGTAGTCTCATATGTGTAAGCAATTCCGTAATCAAGCCAAATTTTCAAAAGATTTTCTTCAAACCACTTGTTTCCAGTTTGATCCGAGTGACAGTTCTTGTTTGATGAGTTGCAAAGATCGAGCTAGAAACAAGTCGTTACCTAAACCGATTTAGCCTAATCGTATGACAGTTCTTGTTTGATGAGTTGTGGGATTAAGTAAAAATCGGTTACCAAAAAGTCTTTTGAAAATTTTGCTTGAGAATGGGAAAGCTTGTCTCATCGAACCTAATCATAAGGGAGCATGTCTTTAGAATGGGATATAGTCACGACATATGCATGAGCATTGACATAATCATTTAAACCATACATGAGCATAAACTTTTAGAACCCTTGTCGCGTTTTGGGCCATAGTATCATTAATCGAATCGCGATGACGCGATTCCTTTAACAGGGGAAGAATGTCACAATTCTCAAATTTCAGTCATTTCTCAAAACAATTCACGTTTCACTATTTCAACATTTATCGTAAACTTGGTTTACTTGTTCCAAATTCGCGTAACCTTAAAGGTTCAGCGGCGAATTCATGATCATAACATCACGTACATTTCATATGGACTAAGATTAGTCTACATTTCATTGACATCATGTGCATCTCATTAGTACATTCACGACATTTCATTTCACATTCAACGCGTAATTTTTATATTTAAAAATCGTTATCGCGTGAGTTATTATTTAAGTATTTAACCC
This sequence comes from Chrysanthemum seticuspe, assembly GCA_019973895.1. Taxonomy (NCBI): domain Eukaryota; kingdom Viridiplantae; phylum Streptophyta; class Magnoliopsida; order Asterales; family Asteraceae; genus Chrysanthemum; species Chrysanthemum seticuspe. The sequence goes on from BPTQ01000007.1 coordinate 318,673,956, forward strand.
GTTACTTTCAAAAATGATCCCGATGTATTTTTAAACTTACATTTAGTTTATAAAAACTATATTTTTATTTTTCCTAGTGTTTCAAATTTATTTGGTACTTAAATCGTTAAAGTTGAATTATTACGACGTTTTTCTTAAAAATTATACGATAATTATTTTATCACTCAATTTTCACAAGGAAAGTATTTTTACAATTTTTATCATCTCATTACATTCTATTTTGACTTATTAAAAACTTACTTGCACCAAAAATTACCATTTACCTTATAAATGATTAATACTTACATATTTCTTACACTTTTGTCAAAGTTTATACAAAATATATATAAGTAATAGTTTTTAAAAAAAAAAAAGTACAAATCTCTACATCCCTCCCCCCTTGGCCGACAAGGGGGAGGGTGTGTTATAAATGTAGCATGGTTCCATTAATTATTTGTCTCCAATGATAATACATAAGTCTTACTCAAATAATTCACTTCATTTCATCTCAAGATCAAGTGTTAGTAAAATTTATTTCTCTCTTCTTTTGGGGTCTTCTTCAACCGGTCACAACATCAAGAATACAAGGGATCAAAATTTTTGCTTAGATCAAGTGTCATTTACAACCTAGTTATACTCTATATATGGTTTTGAAATAGAAACCAAGGGTATTTAAGTTTAATCCTTGTTACTTTCACCTCATCACTTTCACTAGTAAGCTTGTTTTTATCATTTTCATGTTTCCTTTTCATTTTCATATGTTTCTTTTTATTTTTGGAGATAGTATGCATGATATGTGATTTATACCATTTTATTTCATGATTTATTGAGTTATATATACATATTGGTCATCCTATAAATATTCCCATGGTATTCTTTGGTCTTGATGGTGATTAGGAACCCATGACACCCTAAGAAGGTGTATGGTAGGATTAGATTAGCTTTGGAGTTGATTTGAAGGGATTAGAATAGGTTTTGTCCGAGAAAAACTATTTTCGATAACTATATATTTATGTTCTGTCCTTATTTCGAATTTCTGGAAAAACCTACTGTTGGTACGAAACTTTGGCCTTGATATTTAGAAAATATACTTTAAAACGAATCCGTGGCCTTTTGAACGGATAAAAACGGACTTATAACGAAGAAGTTATGGATTTTTAAAGTTTGACGACGAAATAAATAGTTTTCTGAAATTTCAGCATGCAGTTTTTAGTTTGTTCGGGTCAAAAACGAGCCTTAAGCTTCACAAATTATTTCGACTAGTCAAAAATATATTAGTTTACTTCGATACGAAGCTAAGGACATATTTTACGTAGAAAACGGATTTGAAACGACAAAGATATGCACGTTTTCATAAACTTGCCGTAACTATTATTTTCTGAAAAACTATATTATTTTTACGTTACAAGTGTTACATTAGCTGTAACGACCATGTTTGCGGCAGTTTTTAACGAGGTTGTGAAACTTTTTGGAACGAATTGTCTTCTAGTAAAATCAAGTTCACCGGCCATATTTTTCAAAACGACAAGCCGTTTGTATAGCGGAGTTGTAGTAAATTAATTACGGTTGCTCAAACTTGGCCGAAACTCATTTTTCTGCACACAATTAGCAAAAATCACTATCTTTAACCCTTGATATCTTTATGATCGAGACCTTTTGGACGAAAACTCCTGAACTGAAACTTCTAGATATCGATACAAACTTTCCAAAACCGTCGAGTTCGTTCTCTAACGATCGACGTACACCATATTACGACTAGTTTTCCAAAGCCATTTTTGTTAATTTCATGAAAATCCCCGACGACATTGTTTTGCGACGAAAAGTGGTAATTTCACCAAAAATCATTATAAAACCATTGTAGGATGACATTTTGACGTAAAAACTTGTAAAGTGATTTTGATTGGTCAAGACGTCAAAAGAGTATTTTTCGACGAAAAGTAATATTTTCAAAACTCGCAAATGGTATAAATAACATACGAAATGCATGCATAACATTACATTGCAACTCGTTACGTATCATATCCTTCACAATAGGTCAAGATTAACGTATCACATTACATCTCGGTGTACTCACTTTGTCTTCGCATCATTCCACCAAGTGAGTTTTCATAGCCCCTACCTTTATACGTTTTGAATTACTTTTGGGGGAGATACATGCTCAAACTGTTTTCATTTACTTTCACAAGTACATTAACTTTTATGGATTACCGTGAGTTCCATAGCCCCTGCTTTTACTTGTTTTCATAAATGTTTTGGGGGAGATACATGCTCAATTATTTTCATAACTATCATGATTATTTGAAACTACATGTTTAACTGAACTGAATGCTTAGTCATGCGTAGTAACAGTTTTGCCACACTTAGAACTTCCATATCATATTCATTGAGCTAATGGTCTTGGTATATTCATTGATATTCATTGAGCTAACGGACTTGGTATAATATTGATCTAACGGACTTGGATAATGTTGAGCTAACGGTCTTGGTATAACATTGGGCTAACGGACTTGGTATATTCATGTACTAACGGACTTGGTACAATCATGGACTAACGGTCTTGGAACGATTTGATCAACACTCATATTTGTTATATCAAGTAACTATTGATACATTAAGTTAGGCACTATTTTGTGAATTCATTTGACGATGTGGGCTTGAACATAAACTATATTACATTTTGGCAATGGGTTGTGAATACACAGGTTGCAAGTTTTGTATGGGCGGAACTTGGAACTGAGTGGATTTACGATGCCTTTGCTACATAAACGATTTTGAAAGGCTTTACATTTCTTCATAAACTCTATGAACTCACTCAACCTTTGTGTTGACACTTTTTAGCATGTTTTATCTCAGGTATCTAAGGCATTCACTTCCTGGCATGCATTTGGACACATCATGGAGTCGTGGTGACGACGCGTCTCACTTGGGTTTTACACACTTTAAAACATCGTTTGAATTGTAACAAACTTATTTCCGCACAAGTTGCTTTTCATTTGGGACCTACTTTGTAAACTCTGATTGTTTTATTAAATCAAACGATGTTCTTTTCAAACGACACTTTAGGTCGTTCGATATAACTGTAACTTTGATGCTATGACAGTCCTCCCCCAAGGTATTCAATTCCGCTGCAAAACAGGTAATTTGGGGGTGTGACAGGTTTCATCTTTATAGGGGAGGGGACGAGGGGTGGTAGTGGGATCACGAAGTTGATGGAATAATGCAGTCATAGCTCTTTCGGATTTTCTTTCCTCATATCTATTGATTAGCTTTGACAAACGTCAACGGTGTTTACATGGATTCTATTCTTAGTTTTAACTTTTAAGGGTGTATTTGTGCTGTGATTGAATTTGATTTAGTTGAACTTGAACATTCCCTTAAAGATTTTATCCGTGTGATCTTTTTTATCTTTTTTAGAATGCGCTCTCAGTGTCGTTGGTTTCCACTGGTTTTAAAAGGTTGACGATAAGAAGTAAATTCTGGATTCTAGAGAAAAGATGGCCTTTTACAGGAACAAAATGCAAGATCTCGTGCGTAGCCATTCTTCTCAATATATGGATCAACGCCTGCCCATAAATTTACTGCATTATATATGGGAATATATGTGTATTCGCCTCCTTCCTTCACCAGGTTTTATACAAAAGCAGATGTGATAACCGCCTTAATGAGATTACAGAACGAGCAATAGCTAATAAGCGTGAGGTATATTGGCGATTTGAAATCATGACTTCTTTCTGTATTTTGATTTGGTTTTTTTTTTGTGGTCCTTGAGATTTGGCATTATCTAATTCCAGGCAGAGATGCTTGCTAAGAAATATGAAGAGAAGTACAAACAGGTGGCAGAAGTGGCCTCTAAGTTAACAATTGAGGAGGCATCTTTCCGTGATATTCAGTTAAAATCCCCCCTTTTATTCTATCACACAAAATAAATTATATTTGCACCTAGAAAAATGATAAAAAAAATTATACGACTTGACATTAAAATGGTTTCAGTTGCTTTGACTTCGTCTATTGTGCTGATAAATCTGACCATTCTTAGCAATTGCTAATGCCCTTTCCACAGTTCACCAACATTTTTATTGACCATGCTGTGGGTATTGTCCATTTTCGTCTTACGTCAAAAAATGGGACCAGACTCACAAGCACATTGCTACAAGTCTTTAATTCTCATGCCATAAAAGAAGTAACGAACAAAAAATGTTGGGGATTATGGGTGGCACATGGATGGGCTGGGTAATGGGTTTGGATTGTGTTGGGGTTGATGTTTTATCAAATTTGTTCTTTTTTTGACTGAAGAGACATTTATTAAAGTTTATTACAATGCATATTAATTTTTTTTGAACAAGTCAATTTAGTAACCATTTGTCCAGTTTCCATATAATTGCGTTGAATTGCTCCGTCTACTTTAAAATTGCTTAATGGCATGAGAAATAGCATTGCATCATTACATTTCTACTGGACTGGCAGCTTAGTGCACTTTATATCTATTTTACGTGATTGGTGTGAACATATTTTTATAAGAAAAAGGGGCAGGTGGGAGTTGAAGCACATTAATCGTAACATGGAATACATTCCCATCTTTGTGTTAATTGAATTGAACTTTCTGCTGATTTTTAGGAGAGGAAGATGGAGTTGAATCAGGCACTTGTGAAAATGGATCAGGAGCAGCACTGATGGTATCCTTCAAGTAAGTTCAGTTACATCCATATGATCCAGGGTAACAGATTTTAGTAAGTTTTAAGGACTGCTTGACTGACCCATCAATTTTTTTCACCTTTTGTTTTTAATCAAATAAATATAAAATAATAAATCATTAAACATATATTCGATTGGCCAGGTTCGTGCCGATCGTATTTAATCCGATCTCGAGGAACTACCGAAGGCTTTAACTGAACGTTGCAAAAAACATGGTATCGATATCAAGTCAACTGCAGTTATTGAGCTTCCAAAGGGTATCATCTTTCATCTCATGCTATCAGGAACGTTAATGTGATAATATTTGTTGTTCCATTCTTATTTTTAATAAATTAGTGCTAATGTTTTGTGCAAAGATGGCCCTCCAGATTGTCTTCCAAAGTGGGTATAATTATTTTGGTAAAGGGGTACTTAACACAACTTAGGATCCTTATGTTTTCAATAAAATCAAATATATTTGTAGATTACATTAGTTGATAACATTTGTAAGTCCATCTTTAGTTCTTAGAACTATTGGTATTAGTTATGTGGCTAGAGAATTTGTGAAAGCATTTACAAAGGAGTATCTAATAATGTGAAAATCCTTTGTGTAGAACCTAAAAAGATTTAACACAAATGAGTATCAACTAATGTATACCAAGGACCGAAGGTTGCATACTTGCATTTGATAGCACAAGAGAAAGGTCATAAATCTTTTTTAACCCTTGCATATCCGTCAAATTTTGCTTTATGAGACGAGGTCACTACTATATCATCAGTGTTCATATCTGCTGTTGAAACTCAAGCTTATATTAATGCGATCAAAATATAATGTTAAACCATGAAGTTGTTGGTTGAAAAATGGAAGATATCTTATTCACACATATTCATCTCACATTTGGTGAAATTGAGGACACTCGGACTGTAAAGTTGTTGTTGACATGGTTAGTGGTAAGTCAAAAGGTTATGGTTTTATATTGATTTAACAAAGGAGTGGGTCGTAAAAGTCGTTGAATGAAGCGTAAAAGAAGATTGACAATATGGTGACCATGCAGTAATGTAGGTATGAGGGTATGACAATATCGAGTTACTCTTTTAACTAATGCATATCCACGGAATTATTATAAGGGTTTTGTTAAACATAATCTTATGGGTTGTGTGTAAGTATTCCAAACATATGAAAATAACAATTAATGAACTCATATAAATATAAAAAAGAAAACACAAGTTATTGAGACATGTAAATTAATACACGAGATTCTAAATATACGAACGAGTCATGTTATTTCTCTTTAAGATTAAGTAACAATATCCGCCAAAGTATTTTTTTTTTGGTATTCGCATTCTGTAACCCTTAATGTTATTTGTGATGTAGATGGTAATATCTCGAAAAGTAATACAAACAATGTCTACGAAGAAGTACTTCAAGGTCCACGTTCAATGTTCAACATGTATGTATAATTATATAAATGACATGTTTTATATAATTTTTAGAGTTAATTGCATTTTTGGTCCCTATGGTATGGCCAAATTGCAGATTTGGTCCTTAAAATTTTGAAAGTGCACCAGAGGTCCTCATTTTCAAGTTTTCGTTGCATGTTTAGTCCATGATCAACATCAAATGACTAAAATACCCTTGTCTTCTTCTTTTCCTATTTTATTTTTAGTCCATCTTTTTAGTTTCTTACATAAATGGTCCTTGTGTCTTGCCATATTTTTCAGATTTAGTCTGATGTTTTTTTATTATTTATTTAACTATTAATATCCGTATTATATTTTTTATAAGTTTTCGTCTGTTTTTATACGTCCGTTTTTCTTACATTTTTGTCTGTTTTCGTCCGTATTTATACGTTTTCGTCCATTTTTATACGTTTTCTTCCGTTTTTATACGTTTTTGGCCGTTTATATACGTTTTTGTCCGTTTTTATACGTTTTCAACTGTATATATACGTTTCGTCCGTTTTTATACGTTTTCGTTCGTTTTTTTACGTTTTCATCCGTTTTTATACGTTTTCATCCGTTTTTATATAATTTCATCTGTTTTTTTACGTTTTCATCCGTTTTTACGTTTTCGTCCGTTTTTTTACGTTTTCGTCTATTTTTATAGGTTTTCGTCCTTTTTTACGTTTTCATCCGTTTCCGTATGCTTCTTTTACGTTTTATACGTTTTCGTCCATTTTTTTTATGTTTTCGTCTGTTTTTATACATTTTCGTCCCTTTTTTTGGTTTTCATCCTTTTTTATACGCTTTCGTCTGTTTTTTTACGTTTTCGTCTGTTTTTATACATTTTCGTCCGTTTTTTTACACTTTTTTCCGTTTTTATACATTTTCATACGTTTTTGTCCGTTTTATACATTTTCGTTCGTTTTTTACGTTTTCGTCTATTTTTTTTTATGTTTTCGTCCCTTTTTTTACGTTTTCATCTATTTTCGTCCGTTTTTATACGTTTTTGTCCGTTTTTATACATTTTCGACCGTTTTTTTATGTTTTCATCCGTTTCGTCCGTTTTTATACATTTTCATCCGTTTTTTTACGTTTTCGTCCATTTTTATACGTTTTCGTCCTTTTTTACGTTTTCATCCGTTTTCGTATGCTTTTTTATTACGTTTTATTCGTTTTCGTCCATTTTTTTTTATGTTTTCGTCTGTTTTTATACATTTTCGTCCATTTTTTAGTTTTAGTCCGTTTTTTAGTTTTCATCCTTTTTATACGTTTTTGTCTGTTTTTTACGTTTTCGTCTGTTTTTATATATTTTCGTCCGTTTTTTTACACTTTTTCCGTTTTTATACATTTTCATCCCTTTTTTTTTACGTTTTCTTTCTTTTTTATATTTATATGAGTTCATTAATTGTTATTTTCATATGTTTGGAATACTTACACACAACCCATAAGATTATGTTTAACAAAACCCTTATAATAATTCCGTGGATATGCATTAGTTAAAAGAGTAACTCGATATTGTCATACCCTCATACCTACATTACTGCATGGTCACCATATTGTCAATCTTCTTTTACGCTTCATTCAACGACTTTTACGACCCACTCCTTTGTTAAATCAATATAAAACCATAACCTTTTGACGTACCACTAACCATGTCAACAACAACTTTACAGTCCGAGTGTCCTCAATTTCACCAAATGTGAGATGAATATGTGTGAATAAGATATCTTCCATTTTTCAACCAACAACTTCATGGTTTAACATTATATTTTGATCGCATTAATATAAGCTTGAGTTTCAACAGCAGATATGAACACTGATGATATAGTAGTGACCTCGTCTCATAAAGCAAAAATTGACGAATATGCAAGGGTTAAAAAAGATTTATGACCGTTCTCTTGTGCTATCAAATGCAAGTATGCAACCTTCGGTCCTTGGTATACATTAGTTGATACTCAGTTGTGTTAAATCTGTTTAGGTTCTACACAAAGGATTTTCACATTATTAGATACTCCTTTGTAAATGCTTTCACAAATTCTCTAGCCACATAACTAATACCAATAGTTCTAAGAACTAAAGATGGACTTACAAATGTTATCAACTAATGTAATCTACAAATATATTTGATTTTATTGAAAACATAAGGATCCTAAGTTGTGTTAAGTACCCCTTTACCAAAATAATTATACCCACTTTGGAAGACAATCTGGAGGGCCATCTTTGCACAAAACATTAGCACTAATTTATTAAAAATAAGAATGGAACAACAAATATTATCACATTAACGTTCCTGATAGCATGAGATGAAAGATGATACCCTTTGGAAGATCAATAACTGCAGTTGACTTGATATTGATACCATGTTTTTTGCAACGTTTAGTTAAAGCCTTCGGTAGTTCCTCGAGATCGGATTAAATACGATTGGCACGAACCTGGCCAATCGAATATGTATAAAAACAGACAAAAACGTATAAAAACGGACGAAAACGGATGAAAACGTAAAAAAACGGTCGAAAAGGTATAAAAACGGATGAAAACAGATGAAAACGTAAAAAAACGGACGAAAACATAAAAAAAACAGACGAAAACGTTAGAAACGAATGAAAATGTATAAAAACGGACAAAAACTTATAAAAACGGACGAAAACGGATGAAAACGTTAAAAAACGGATGAAAACGTATAAAATGGACAAAAACGTAAAAATACGGACGAAACGTATAAAAACGTAAAAAAAACGGACGAAAACGTATAAAAACGGACGAAAACATAAAAATATAGACGAAAACGTAAAAAAACATACGAAAACGTATAAAAACGGACTAAAACGTTAAAAAACGGACAAAAACATCCACTTGACGGTCAAACTAACAGAAATAGTGGTTAAGGGACCAAACCCGTAACGGGTAAAAACCATAGGAAGATGATTTGCAAATAAAAAAATAAAAAAATGTATATGGACTAAATATGTAAAACCCCTTCCAACACATGGACTATTTATGTAAGAAAACTAAAAAGAAAATAGAAAAAGAAAAAGACAACATCAAATGACTAGAATACCCTTAGTCTGTGTAGACCCAGGGACCAAACATGCAACGAAAACTTGAAAATGGGGACCTCTGGTGCACTTTCAAAGTTTTATGGACCAAATCTGCAATTTGGCCATACCACAGGGACCAAAAATGCAATTAACTCTTATTTTGAAACTTTACATATACTTTGTAGACAATTGAATTTTAGTTTGACTTTTGTTTTTTGATAAAAATTTTAGGCGTCACGGAATGAACATGTACTACGGTGTCTCTGACGTTTATTGCATACCTTTTTTTTTCAAGATTGACTACGAGTTGGACAAGACGATACATGCATGTTTATTACTTTAATAGTTACACACTAAATTTCTTTTATCATATTAATGACTTATTACTTATTATTCCTTTCAAAATATAATCCAACATGTTTACGTTCGGTTGTTCTTTCTTACTTATTCACACATTTAATTTCTGATACATAACTTCTTTAAAAACCCCGTGATTCCACGGGTCTATAAGCTAGTATATATATATATAACAGAAATATGTCAATTAAATCATGAATTAACAAAAGGTAAGCCATATTGAAGCATAAAAAAAAAAAAAAAAAAAAAAAAAAAAAAAAAAAAAAAAAAAAAAAACACTATCGCTTATGCAAAATGAAGACCCTCGTAGCTCCAAACCTCAAACAAATTGATATATGCAAAATCAAAACCCTACAGATCAAAAAGTTTCAATCTTTTATATAAAAGCTGTAAAGTGTATAAATTTAAAATCAAATAATTAAAAATTTATTAAAAATTAAAAAACATATGATGAGACTTACTATTGGTAGTCGGAGTGAAGACAACGGCGCAAGGTTCACCGGAAAACCCAAAAATACGCCGGCGACTTCATTTTCATATTCATATAAAAGATATTCCTTTTGATGTGCAGGTAAGAAGCTTCTAGCTAAGGAGAAGTACAAACGTGTGATTTTTAGAGTGGTTTAGTACAATGTATCTCTTGTAGTAGGTTATGTATACATGTGTATTGGCTGCAAGTATGTATATATGCGTGAACAGTAACTTCCCAAACACAATTCAGCCAATAGTGTGCTGCCAAAAAATATTTGTGTGTACTACCACTTGTATACAGCCAATGAAATGTTGACACCTACTCATTTATACATTGTATTTTTATACCTCCTCCAACTCCTAATAGTATATATATATAATTACTGGTGACTAAATAAGTTTTCCACCCGAGCAACGCCCATGTATAACACTATTTTTCTTATAAACGGTAATGATAATGGACGGACCCACATTGGTGCCGGGTGTGGCACGGGCAACACCACTTTTAGGTTACGAAGTGCAAATTTTTTTCGAAAACTGTCATTTCTTCATCCGTGCAACACCCGAATTTTTTTTTGCTACTTTTGTTTTTATCTTGTCAACTTTAGTTAGTCGTGCACCTTTTGTTTAACCTAAAATATAATTGTAGAGGAATATATAGCCCACTATTCCACTAGCCCATTAAACCCAAATTAATTAATCTAATAATACACCATGGTGACAGGAAAGAAACATATTTCTTTTCCTTTGATTTATAAGTTACCGAAGCTTTCTTTAGTCTTACTTGTGGCAACCGCAACCGTAAAAAAATGTTTTTCGGCAATGAAATTGATAAAGAAGAATCTCCGCAACAGAATGGGTGAAAATTATATGAAGACTAAAATACACCGTTGGTCCCTAAACTTGTCAAGCCGCTTCGTGATGGGACAAACCTAGGCATTATCATCGCCAGAGGTCCGATTTTTGTTTTGTAGTCGAGGGTATTTTAGTCCATACACATTTATACTTTTGTTTCTTTACATTTGATTTTGTCTGATTCTTGTATTTTCTTATCTTCTTGTTTCTGGTACAAATCACCATGAACACCTGCAAAGTCAATGACTGTTTCTTTATCTTATTTAATGAGTTTGCTGCGCTTCTTCAAGACATTAAGGCGAGGGCTCATAAATCTTGCTTTAGACTATTATGTTTGTAATTTAAAAGCCAGCGTTAGTGAATATATATGAAGCTTTAGACCATCATGTAACGGCAAAATCACTTTTCATGATTCCAATTACAGTGCATTTATGAGCATGATGGAGGGTAAATCTTGTTGGAGTTGTGAGCCCAGTAGCAGGGTTAGATAATCAACTTCAGCAGAAACAACAATAGTCAGCAGTAACAAATACCACTTGGTGGTTACCGGATATCACTTGGAATCGTGTGATCACTTTCCAAAGTAAACTATTCGACCCTAATGCCTGGGTTACACGAATATCTACTTGGGATAAGACCAAATGCAGTTATGGAATTAGGCACAATTCTATAACCCTTGCGCTAATAAGTGTTAATGGTTTTCTGTATATCCTTCATGCATAATCAGATCTCCTATTTATAGGAGTTTACTCTAAGCTAATCAAATGGAATTATGAGTATTAATCGGCCCATTAATAGCCTCATAATTATCCCCATTATAGCCGTTAGTGGTTACATGACCAATTAAACGTGGTCATTAAGCAGTTGAAACAGCCACTTGAATAGGTCAAAACCGTTACAAGCAGTACTTTCATCAGTACTTCATAGTGCTATCAGTGGATACACTGCTTCAGTGGAATCCACAAGCTTCAGTGGAATCCACAAGTTTCAGTAGAAACACTGCCTATCAGTGGAAACACTGCCTATCAGTGGAAACCACAAGCAGTACTTTCCACAAGCAGTACTTTCCACTAGCACTACCAATACAAACCACTAGAAGAGTCAGGGTGTTCATGGACCTTATGGGTGTACACTCCGTACCTCCTAACCCATTACAAGGTGTGAACTAATCCTACAAGTGTACTAAATTTTCCAACAATCCTCCCCAAATTTAGTTCACTTCCTTTGCATGAAAAATAAACATCAAGAAAAACATGTGCATAAACGAAAATGTCCTGAGGATTGAATTTCCATCTTAGTAAATTACACGTTCAAATATTCGAGAATCAGGGTGTTCTAAGAATTGAACCCTTCAACCCATTTGAATACCTGAAGATAAAATACACACGAGTTTTCAAACACTTAAAAGCTCCTGACACTATACCAGCCATGTGTCCATATCCAAATTCATAAATGTTGTAAAAGCTAAAAGTCCAAAGCTTCCTGAAGCGGCAAAACTTCAACATTTACATAGGTGGTTCCTCTTTATTCATGCTCCTGCCAAGCACTTTTTCAAAGAAAAAATAACCATTAAGAAGTATAGACTTCATCCTCCTTTCAGCAGGTTCTGAGCACAACCTTGGGATGTAAATAAAACATGTGCTCCAGTCCACTGAATGTTCAGCTTTCCACATTGAACTCAGCTCCTAAGTTTCCTCAGGAGGGAGTTGGGTGTCCTAGCATTCAGTGACTAAGTTGGACTTAAACCCATCCCTTTAGCAGACTTTATAACCAAGTCTCTAGCCAGACCCTTCGTCAAGTGATCAACTAAGTTCTGTTGAGATCTCACAAACTCTATAGATACCACCCCATTCATGATAAGCTCACGAATCATGCTATGCCTGACACCTAAGTGTCTAGACTTACCATTGTACATCTGGATATAAGCCTTAGCCAATGTAGCTGCACTATCACACCGGATAGAAATAGGTGCTATAGGTTTAGGCCACAATGGAATCTCAAGAAGCAAGTTTTTCAACCATTCAGCTTCTTTACCAGCAGCTGCTAGAGCCACAAATTCAGATTCCATTGTTGAACTGGTGATGCAAGTTTGTTTCTTGGATGCCCAAGAAATTGCACCTCCACCAAGTAGGAATACCCAGCCATTGGTAGACGAATTGTCTTCAGTGTTACTGATCCAACTTGCATCAGTGTAACCTTCCAACACTGAAAGATAACCAGTATATGAGAGACTATAATCCATAGTTCTCTTCAAATACTTCAGTACCCTGTGAACTGCTTGCCAGTGATGAGCACTAGGATTACTAGTATACCTGCTCAATTTTCCCACTGCAAAACCAATATCAGGTCTTGTACAAGTCATGGCATACATCAGGCAGCCAATTACCCTAGAATACTCAAGTTGAGATACAGCCTTGCCATGATTAGGCATCAGCTTCTCACAAGTATCCATAGGTGTACTCACTGGAGTACAATCAAAGTAATTGAATTTCCTCAGCACCTTCTCAATATAATGAGACTGAGAGATAGAAATTCTTTTACTTTCATGTTTAATCCTTATACCAAGGATAACATCAGCCTCCCCTATGTCCTTCATGGAGAACCTTGATGACAAAAATTCCTTTGTCAAGTCAACCTGACTTTGGTCAGTGCCAAAGATCAACATGTCATCAACATATAGACAAATGATGACTCCTTTACCAGATTCATCAAATTTGCTATATACACATTTGTCAGCTTGGTTAAGAACATAACCACTAGACAAAACCACTTCATCAAACTTTTGATGCCATTGCTTAGGTGCCTGCTTAAGTCCATAAAGAGACTTAATCAGTTTGCACACCTTGTTTTCATTACCAGGCATGATGACGCCCTGAGGTTGGTTCATATAAACCTCCTCTTCCAATTCACCATTCAAGAAAGCTGTTTTCACATCCATCTGATGAATAACCAGATTATGAATAGATGCCATGGCAATTAGCAGTCTTATGGTACTGATACGAGCCACAGGGGCATAAGTATCAAAATAGTCTATTCCTGACTTTTGTTTAAAGCCCTGAATAACTAGTCTAGCCTTGAACTTTTCAATAGTTCCATCTACCTTCATTTTCCTTTTGAAAATCCATTTGCAACCCAGAGGTTTGCAACCTGGTGGTAGATCAACCAACACCCAAGTGTTGTTGCCCATGATGGAATCCATCTCATCATTAATTGCTTCTTTCCAGAAAGCAATATCCTGGGACTTCATTGCTTCTTCAAATGTTGGGGGTCATCCTCAACAATGAAGCAATAGGAGTATTGGTCTGAGACCTCATCTCTGGTTCCTTCAACTAAGTATAGTTGAAACTCAGGTCCAAATGACTTTGGAGTCCTGACCCTTTTGCTCTTCCTGAGCACAGGTTCAGGTTGCTGAACCACAACCTCATCAGGGACCACTGATGGTTCATCATCAGGGACCTCTGATACACCAGTGTCATGAGTTCCATTAGGAATCCTCTGACTTGGTCTAGGGACTGATGAGAATCTATTCTCATCAAAGTCTGCATCCCTTGATTCAATTATTGAGTTAACTGAAACATGTTCATTAGGTTCAATAACATAGAACCTAAAAGCCTTGGAATGCTTAGCATATCCAACAAAGATGCAGTCAATGCCTCTTTCACCCAAAGTCTTTTGCTTTGGATCAGGGAGTCTTACAACAGCCCTACAACCCCAGACCCTGAGATAGTTCAGGTTGGGTTTCCTTTTAGTCCAGAGTTCATAAGGGGTAACCTTGTTCCTTTTGTTGGGAACCCTATTTAGCAAATAGCAAGCTGTTAACATAGCTTCACCCCAGAACCCTTGACTCAGTCCTGAATAGGACAACATGGAATTAACCATCTCCTTCAGCACCCTGTTTTTCCTTTCAGAAATACCATTTTGCTGAGGAGTATAAGGGGCAGTCGTTTCATGGATTATTCCAACAGACTGAAAGTACTGAGTATCCATGTACTCACCTCCCCTATCAGTCCTTAATATTTTGATCAAAGACCCAAGTTGTAATTCAACTTCAGTTTTAAACACTTTGAATTTATCTAATGCTTCATCCTTGGTATGTAACAGATAGACATAACAAAATCTAGAAGCATCATCAATAAATGTCACAAAGTACTTCTTATTTCCCAAAGAAGGAGTGGCATGCAAATCACACAGGTCACTGTGAATAAGCTCCAAGATCTTAGTCTCACGACTAACACCCTGAAAGGGTTTCTTGGTTATCTTGGTCAACATGCAAGTTTTACACTTTTCAGTGTCCATGTCAAAAGCAGGGATTAAACCATCCCTAGACATATCTTGCATCCTTTTATAGTGAACATGGCCAAGTCTTGCATGCCATAGGCTAGAATCAGTGTCAGTTGTGGTCACAAAAGCTGAATTAACATTGTCAGTAGAAATATTAAGCCTGAACATTTGATTACATAAATAACCAAAACCAATAAAAACACCATGCTTAGAAAGCACAAATTTATCAGATTCAATAACTTGTTTATATCCATGATTATTCAAAATACTACTTGAAACCAAGTTCTTCCTGATATCAGGAACATGAATAACATCAAACAAAGTTACAATCTTTCCTGAACTAAACCTAAGATCTACACAACCACGACCATGCACCAAGGCTGTTGACTCATTTCCCATGTGAAGAATAGAACCATCATTCAGTGACTCATAAGTCTTGAACCAGCTTCTATCTTTACACACATGAACTGTTGCACCAGAGTCAACCCACCACGCAACATCATCATCCTGCACATAAAAAGATTCAGATACATATGTAACATAATAAATCTGAAAAGACTTATTAAACATATTTTGACCTTTCAGTGAGTTGGCTGAACCACCACTCCCTGAACCATTAGTGCCTGATCCATTGGCTTTACCACCAATTTTAACACCTTTGCAGTCCCTTTTAATGTGACCAGTCTTGCCACATTTCCAACAAGTAGGAGTTGCCTTCTTGTTAAGATCTGCATTTGTGTTGTCATGATATTTGCGTTTGCCTTTGTTATCATTGTACCTGGTGGAGTTGTTATGCTCCACCATATTGAAAACAGATGGTCCAGTAGCATTGCTACTCTTTGGCTTGTCATTATCTTGCACCTTGAGAGATTCCTCAATGTGCAGATGACTGCCCAACTCAACAAGAGTTAACTCCTCCTTCATATGTTTCAAGGTATGCTTGAAATCTTTCCATGAAGGAGGGAGTTTATCAATAACACAAGAGACTTGAATAGCCTCATCCATGTGCATATTGTGTTGTGTAAACCTTCCAAGTATTCCAAGAAGTTCATTGTATTGTTCCATAACTGGTCTTGAATCAGTCATTTTGTAATTTGTGAAATTACTAACAAGGAACTTCTTACTTGATGCATCCTCAGCCATATATTTGGCATCCAAGGAATCCCACAGTTCTTTGGAAGATTCAAAGTTCTGATAAATATCAAACAGAGAACCAGACATACCATTGAGAATAAGACCTCTGCATATGTAGTCATCATTCTCCCATTTGCTCCTCCTTCTGATCTGCTCCACAGTAGCATCATCCCCATCATCAGGAATAGGTGTAGTAAGCACATACACCACACTCATGCTTGACAGCAAGAAGTGCATCTTCTTCTGCCACCTCCTAAAGTCCACCCCTTCAAACTTGTCCAGCTTAGCAAAGTTTGAAGCCATGTGTTTCATTGCAGCAGTTGCCATTGATTATCACAAAATAGTTTACTTTGATTGTTGGAGTTGTGAGCCCAGTAGCAGGGTTAGATAATCAACTTCAGCAGAAACAACAATAGTCAGCAGTAACAAATACCACTTGGTGGTTACCGGATATCACTTGGAATCGTGTGATCAGTTTCCAAAGTAAACTATTCGACCCTAATGCCTGGGTTACACGAATATCTACTTGGGATAAGACCAAATGCAGTTATGGAATTAGGCACAATTCTATAACCCTTGCGCTAATAAGTGTTAATGGTTTTCTGTATATCCTTCATGCATAATCAGATCTCCTATTTATAGGAGTTTACTCTAAGCTAATCAAATGGAATTATGAGTATTAATCGGCCCATTAATAGCCTCATAATTATCCCCATTATAGCCGTTAGTGGTTACATGACCAATTAAACGTGGTCATTAAGCAGTTGAAACTGCCACTTGAATAGGTCAAAATCGTTACAAGCAGTACTTTCATCAGTACTTCATAGTGCTATCAGTGGATACACTGCTTCAGTGGAATCCACAAGCTTCAGTGGAATCCACAAGTTTCAGTGGAAACACTGCCTATCAGTGGAAACCACAAGCAGTACTTTCCACAAGCAGTACTTTCCACTAGCACTACCAATACAAACCACTAGAAGAGTCAGGGTGTTCATGGACCTTATGGGTGTACACTCCGTACCTCTTAACCCATTACAAGGTGTGAACTAATCATACAAGTGTACTAAATTTTCCAACAAATCTTCTTTAAGATTTTCTTGGTTTTAATGTGGTATTACATTTTTATATTTTTGTGGGCTGTCATTTGTTTCTGATTACAGCTTTACAAGTCATGGAGACAGACAATGTGGCTTTAATAGGCCCCCAAAGTTCGGTCTTAGCTCACGTGACTTCCCATGTGGCAAACGAGCTTCAAGTTCCTTTACTGTCTTTCACAGCCACTGATCCTACATTATCTGCACTTCAATATCCGTTCTTCGTCCGAACAACTCACAGTGATCTTTACCAAATGGCGGCGATATCAGACATAGTTAGATACTATGAATGGAGACAAGTAATAGCAATTTACATAGACGATGATCATGGAAGAAATGGAATAATCTCATTAGGAGATCAATTAAACCAATGGTAAGATATCCCATAAAGCACCTATTAAACCAATGGCAACAAAAACCGACATAAGTGATGTTTTGGTTCAAGTTGCTTTAATGGAGTCAAGAGTACTAGTTGTCCACACTTATGCTAATTGGGGATTGGAAATTCTTGAAGTGGCTAAAAATCTTGGAATGTTGGAAAATGGGTATGTTTGGATAACTACTAATTGGCTATCTACGGTTATCGACATTAGTTCTCCACTTCCTCAAAAAACAGTTGACGTTATGCAAGGGGTTATTACATTGAAATCATACACAAAAGATTCTAACCTTACAAAAAAGTTTGCTTCCGAGTGGCGAAACTTGACTACGTTTGGGTTAAGTACTTATTGTTTATATGCATACGACACCGTTTATCTGCTTGATCGTGCGCTTGATGCTTATTTTGATCAAGGCGGAAACATTTCATTTTCAGAAGATCTAAAGTTACAAGGGTTAAAAGGAGAACTCTTGAACCTCAACTCTTTGAGTATCTTTAACGGAGGAAAGTTATTGCTTCAAAACATCTTAAAGGTTAAAATGAAAGGATTAACAGGAGTTATGGAGTTTACTTCTGATAAAAATTTAATCTTTCCTGCATTTGTACCAGAAACAAGAAGATAAGAAAATACAAGAATCAGACAAAATCAAATGTAAAGAAACAAAAGTATAAATGTGTATGGACTAAAATACCCTCGACTACAAAACAAACATCAGACATTGACTTTGTCAAGGGACTAGTTTGGCATTAAAAACCCAAGTTTTGGACCTCTGGCGATGATAATGCCCAGGTTTGTCCCATCGCGAAGCGGATTGACAAGTTTAGGGACCGACCGTGCATTTTAGTCTTATATGAATGATGCTTTAATTTGTAACATAAAAAAAGAATTATTTGCAAAGCTTACTAATGAAGACGTGATAAAGCGCTTTCACGGCTCAAAACGTCGAATAGGTCAATAATAAGAGACAGGGTATTGTATTTACTAGTTTCTCATTTTTAACAATTTATATAACGTTTTTTTTTTTGGGTACTTATGATTTTTTTTTGTGTAACACCCATTTGAAAATCCTAGGTCCGTCCCTGGTAATGATGGGTTCATGTTTGTAATATAAGTATAACTAGTTAACTTTTTGGTTGTGCTTAGCACAACCCAACAAGATCCTTAGGGATTTTATACTATCTAAACCTTTAACATGTGTATCTACTTTGATTGGTGAAAGAATGTAACGGTCTCATTTTTTTTTTTTAAATTGTGTATTTTTTATCTAGGATAATAATTTTAGGACGGAGGGAGTATAACTTTACCCAAATCAAATAATCTTGATATACTCCCTGAATCGTGTAGATATCACTTTTACAATGAAGTGACCCTATATGTCTTGGGTATCACGAATTCCTCATTGGATAATTAAGAGAATCACTTTGTTTCTAAGACACGATAGAACAATGCCATACACATAAATTTTTTATGTAATTTGTGTTTGAAAGAGATCAATTTTGCCATATAAAACATAACTGAAAGTGAGTTAATTCGGTTAACAATGGTTTTGGCAGAAAGAGTAACAATTACTGGGAAAAGTTGTGCCTTTTGGTAGAAAAACCCGGTTGGAGGGAAAAACGGGTAATACCCGAATCCTAAAAATCATTTAGGCTTTCCCTCGACTCACGTCCGCTCACTTGTGAACGGAACCCCAACAAGGGGTTCTACCCCTTGACTCCGCAAGAGGCGCTTCCCCTTGACTCTGCAAGTGGGCGCGTCCCCCTTGACCCCTGCACTTAAGTGTGGCGGCAGCAAGCTAGTTAGAATACATGTACACTTTGTACATCCTGACTCGACTATTAAAATAAACTTGACTAAGCTTTTGATCAAGTACATCACAATTACACAAAATATAAATGTAGACACTAAAATCACCAATAATGAGTATATTTTATTCAATTTTAAATTTGTGGTAGGAAAAATGGTATTGCTTTCACGTTAAGTGTAATAATGAACTTTGAGTATTTGTTTTGCAGTTGATCGGGTCAAAACACATGGTATTGATGTTGTGTTTCTACATTTATTTATTAAATTGTATCAGAATCAAATCCATTTAAATAAGATGCAGTTGGACATTCGTGCTTATCATTTTGATTAGTTAAACTAAACAATATTTGCAATTGATAATCTATCATGATTAAGAAAATAATGTTGTGTTTCTACATTTATTTATTAGGGGATAGCTTGGCTGCAATTTTTGTAGCCAATTGGCTACAATCTTTTATATGAAATACACAACCAATAAATTAGGGCCCCGTAGAAAATAATCAAGACCCACAAAAAGAATCAGAGACCCACATTTATACACACAAAATTGTAATCAATTAGCTACAAAAAATTGTAGCTAATATATTCCCTATATATTAAACTGTATCAGAATCAAACCCATTTAAATAAGATGGTAGTTGGACATTCGTTCTTATCATTTTGATTAGTTAAACTATACAATATTTGCAACTGGTAATCAATCCTGATTAAGAAATTAATGTACTTGTGAAAGCATAAAAAATGAGAGGTGGGTAACACACTTGACATTATTCAAATATTCCCACGTGGTCGCCATCAAGTTGATGCATTTTCCAAATTAACAAACATACGGAGAGTGGAGAGTAGTAATCTCTCCGTATCATATTAAGTGTCCACAATGAAATCTTGAGATGTCTCAAATTAAGTGTCAAAAATCTATTTCAATCAATGAGATGTGACTTTAGTGGGTAAAAATAATATTTGATTGGTGGAGAGTATAGTTGGTGAAATTTTCTAAAACTTTGTGCACTTTGAAAGTGGACGCTTAATATGGGACGAATAGAGTATTTCTTAAGCATTTACTAAAATATGCCGGCATATGCCGGAGCTACGGCTCCGCATCAGACAACTTACGTTGAAGAATTTAATTAGATATTCATATCAATATTATTAGTAATGTTGATGCATGTTTAATTACAAAAAATAATAATAAGTGAAAGTTTGTGAAATGTGATAATACGATGTTGCAAGTCAAAGATGCTTAAGAAAACTTTGCTTATCAAGCGAATAATCCTTTCAAATTAAAATAAAAAATTACGTACTTATGTATGGCCAAGGTCTGGCGTGTAATTTTTGTCAAGCTCAAGTTGCATTTGCTTAATCTCATATATTTGCAACAAACTAAACACTTCAAACTCCGTGATCTTGGTTAATCACATCTACGGTATGATGCTCATGGTTAAATTATATTGCAAGATTATAATGCAGGATTATATGAAAGAACTTATCGAGTCAACAACTTAGATTCTCTAGCAAGATAAAATTGCGGAATCAAGCTAGAACTTTATCAACTTATATTACACAACGAACACACGCTCTTCTGAAGTCTGTTGGATCGACATTACCTACTATACTTGGAACGAGGCGTATAATTAGTTAATAGCAGTTCGCTGGTTATCAACAATCTAATTACATGAATTTTCTTTTTAAAATATTCACTAGAGATTTTTTCCACATTGCATCCTAGAAAGGGTCGGTTCGATCTGACCTAAATTAAATAATTTAATAATACTAGACAAGTACTCGTGCATAACAACGGGCTTTTATAGCGGTAGATAGTTATAGTGATATTTTGTTTTACACAAAGTGACAAAACACTTAAACCAAAATATCATTGTAACTATATATCGTTATAAAATCACCTTGTTATGCACGAGTACTCGTTTAGTCAATCATAATGTTCCGATAACACGCATATAACATAGTGAAGCAAAAGCTTTGTATTCTCACGTTCGACAAATAAATAGTCTACTAAATGAATACATTAGAACAATAGTCTTTGGTGATTTTAATATATATTTCGTATCGAGTTACATCTCAACAATTTTTTATTAAAGAATTAAATAAATCTATATTTTATGACGAGTTGCATAATATAATCAAGTATATTCATTCACTTTTACGTTATAAATAAACGACACATGAATCTCTCAGTTATATATGTAATCTACAATTATCATTGACAACAACCATCACCAATTTTCTCTCCTTTAATATTAGTATATATACATTAATTATTAATAATCTGCTGTCATCAAATCATAACACGAGTAAAATGCTAGTATTTTAAAATGCCCACTTGAATCATTTCGGCAAGAATTGCATTATATTATATATTGAACCTTATTAATTAGCCTCATTTTATTTAAACATAACACGGGCCATTTAATTTTTTAGTCAATTATCAACAAAATCCGTTTTAATTTGAGATCTATATTTAAACTATATTTTTTACGAGCACACCCACCTATCACTTTTGGTTCTATGGCAAAAGTTCAATATATATCTCAAATTTACCATAGATATAATGAACCAATCATAGCTATTTATTTTTCTAATAAATAAAATAAAATAAACTTTTATATTTTTTTTTAAATTAAATATCTCGCAAACCGTAATCATTACGCGAAAAAAATCATACCATCGCGACGAGAAAGATAATTTAATTCTCATCGCGATGGTGTAACTTTTGTAGTTTAAAGATTTACCGTTTGCGAGAAATGTTTTTAAAAAAATGGTGAAAATGGTCATTTTATTATTTTTGATAAAAAATGGATGGCTAAGATTGATTTATTGGATCTATGGCAATGAGATCTATATTGATCTCAACTATACTCATTATTAAAATTTTAAAATCTTGAAAACTTAAATTAATGTAGTTTACCTAATTTACCTTTAAGTACCTCTTAAACTTGACAACTTTTCAGTTTTGTCAATTTAAATTGTGTATATTCTTGATCAATTCTAAACTTGACAACTTTTTAGAAACACACATTATATTAATTTTTAAAAACACACGCTTTGTATCAAAAGTCGAACCAGAATTATGATTTTGCAAGTATAATTATTTGGTGCTATACACCATCGTTTTTTCGAGTATACATCTAGTATATTATAGCATGATTTAAATCCACCACCATTTAATTAAAATGCATTTTCACAAAACATATAGTAGTAGTATTACTAGAAGCTCTTTGGTACTAGTGCTCTATATATACATAACATGGAACTTGCTTGAACTAAACCTTTACATATAGTGCATGATGGGTTGTTTAGGAAAGAGCTTTATGCTTTCATCTCTCCTGATTATTTCCATCACGTATCAATTCTACATGATACCCTTTTCGAATTCGCAAACGATCATTAAGAACCTTCCTGGATATGATGGTGATCTTCCTTTCAGTTTCGAAACCGGGTACATACATTCTACACTTTATCAATTTTATTTTAACGACAAAGCATAACCATCGATTCAAATGTTTATTTGTCAGTCATCAAAATAAATTGCTATCTAATTTGAAAATACAGATGATATATAAGTCAAGGACAAGTCATGTTCGACCTGTGGTCAAGTATGTGGTTAAAGATTTTTAAAATTTATATGAGGTTTTAGATCTTGACAAAGACCGCACTAATATTTGTCATTAAGGTTTAATTTGCTAGCTTGATGGTGCTAGATTCAGACAGATGTCATATCCTAAGCTACAAAATATAGGCCAATCTGATGATTTTCTTATTTAGACGTTTGTGTTTTGTATGAAAGTTACGTGGGAGTAGGTAAGAACGAAGAAGTGCAGCTGTTTTACTATTTTGTTGAGTCGCAAAGGAATCCAGAAGAAGACCCTCTCCTGATTTATTTTCCAGGTGGTCCGGGAAGTGCAGCCTTAGTTACATTGCTATGCCAAATAGGTACGGATATTTACGTAGTTTTTGTATGATACATGAGCTAATTCTGGAAGCAATATTATTCATATTGATTTTAGAAAATTACCAGAGGCGGAAGGTGGTTCCCGGGAACCACCTTACAAACTAAAATCATTTATAAGTTATGTGTGAAAAAATTTAGGACCTACCTTAGATTTAGATCGGGAACCACCTTATTTATCTAGGTAAGAAGAGAGAAAGACAGATGTATTGAGAAAGCAAAATAAAACAACAGTCCAAGGTTTTGAAGGTTTTATTAATGGAGGTACTAAGGTGTGACTGTACATGTTTGTGAAAAGGAAGAAGACGCATAGTACATTATTTTGATTTTAGTGGTTTGTGTTTATTCAAAGTTTTATTTTAAACCCTCTACTTTTGCTCACTTTTGATATGATACCCTTTTACAAAAAGCCTAAATGCACAAATATCGATTATCCTTATGTTAAAAAAATCATTTATATTGTAGATAGATGCATTTATGTATAGATAAAGGAATACGATTGGCAGTTTGAATATTGTTATATTTTTAAGCGAAAGATGTTGAAATTTGTAACACTAATTGAGTAAATTACCGAGAGATATAATCACTACATTCATGAATTCTTTTCAAGCTATGTAAACTAAAAAATACTCATTTAAAAACACCTTTAGTTTAATGTATAAGTTAGATGTTTTATTTCATATGTGCAATTATTTTAAACTGAACCCGACCCGACTCAACATATTGATCATGTGATTGGTGGAACCGTCGGTTTGTTTTATCTTTACAATATCAAGGAACCACCTTGATTTTTCGGCTAAGGCCGCCACTGAAAATTACTCAAAGATTTCGCATAAAAAAAGCACGAAAGGTAAATTTCAAATAAACAATTTTTCGGCATATAACTTTGATAGAAGACCCCGTTTTAAAGCTTCGCTTTAAGGCTTCGTGAAGATTGAGCCGCCACCGATATGATTTAGTACATAGTACGTTCTATTGTTCCTTATGGAATTAGTAGGTACGTAAAATAATCTTTTTTGTTAACCATTGTTTCCGACCTTATAGTCTACTAAATTACGGGGTTTGAACTCATTGTCATGCATACAAACTCAAACCGGGTAAAGTCATCTCTTTTCAGAAGGTTGGTGTGGTCACTTTGAAGTTATTTGCACTTAGCAAGAATTAAACTTGCGACCTCACACATTTTAGTGTGATAGTCACAAACACTTTTGTCACTAGGCCGCACTTTTAATAAAACAAAATCGAGAACCTAGCAAGAATTACCTTGTTAAATTTTGTGTTAGTATCTAGATTCAGGGTTATATTCCAGTGTTGGTTTAAATCAATATATTTGGTTTTATGTGATTGTGATTAAAAATGTATTTGGGTTCCAATTAACGTTTTCATGTGTGTTTGGATTCAGATTTGGGTTTCAACCTTGTTTGTGTAGGTTTCACATTCTGAGTTTTTGTGAGAGTTTTGATGATTGTCCAAAAAATTTCAAATTTTGGTTTGTGTTTGATAGAGGTTTGGATCGATGTACATTTGAATTGAGTATTAATATGTGTATGTTTGGGTCCGATTTGAATAGCATACATAGGGCATAAGTATTAGTGGATAATTAGGCCTAAGCCCGCTTTGTGGGTTTTGGGAATTAGGGTTTTACCATTATAAATAATGGTCATCAATAAAATATACCTACGTGTTTCATTGTCTAACATGATATCAGAGCGGGTCTGATCCTCAGACCGAGGTGGCTAAATTGAGCCGCCTCCTCTAATCCACCCGTCAAACCCTAATACCCTCAATCATCGATTAAAAAAAAAAAAAAAAAAAAAAAAAACACCACCTTCGAAACATCAATCTCAGTAAACAAAGTCAGAAAAAAAGATAGCGTATACAAGAAGCCTGATTTGATCCGTGGGGGTGGTAGAATGGCTGCCAATGATACACGTGACGGTGGGTTTTTGTTTTGTTTTTTGAGTTATCAAGTTTTATTTTCTTTTTGTTAAAAAAAATAATAATAATTTTTTTTTTTTTTTTTTTTTTTGTCGAATATAGGGTTCTTATTCCCGAGACGACTTTTGTTTGTGTCGAATCTAGGGTTTATTTTCGTTTACATGCTTGTCGAAACCCTAAAACCATTTTTTTTTCGTTTACCTGTTTGTCGACCTTAGAGTTGTCGACCAAGAGTTTGGTTTGTTTGTCGACCACGAGTTGTCGACCATTGTTTTCTGTTTCTGTTTGTCGACCACGTGTTGTCGATTGGTTATTGTTTTATTTTACTTTCTTAGTTTACTTCTCCAGTTCGAGCTTTCGCGATTTCGCCGCTCGAACTGCGGGGGAGTATTAGTGGATAATTAGGCCCAAGCCCGGTTTGTGGGTTTTGAGAATTAGGGTTTTACCATTATAAATAATGGTCATCAATAAAGCTATACCTACGAGTTTCATTGTCTTAGAATAAGTACATAGAGTCGCGATCCCTTATAGAACCAACAATCTAAAAAGTATAAAAAGTGATCTAAACCGTCCCTCCAAATCTAATGAAAGGTATTGTTCCTTCTTCTTCCCTTCTTCACCTCACGACTTCCTCAAATCACTATCGCCATTTCAGTTTTGAATCGTTAAAGAATCAAATTTATGTTACTATGTGTGTTCAATTTCATCATATATTCGTTCAATCTTTTACAGAATCATATCATCTTTATGAATTCAAAGTTCATAAGAAATTAAGGTTTCATTTAATTTGAGTAAAAATGAAATTACTATGCCAATCATTGATTAATAAAATTAAATTAACAGCAACTAATATCAAATTTTCTTATTTTTTATTTTTCTGAAATCTTTCTTTTCAGTTTTTAAACAAATCAAGTATTCATAAAAATATCCATAAAATGTTCAATAAAATGTCTCAATGAAGTTATTTTGCGATTTTTGAGTTTGAAGGTGTTAGTAATATTTGATGAAAAAATCAAAGTAATCGGCTAATGATGTTTTAATTTCAATGTTTTTAAGTTGTTCATCAATAACCTATATTGTATTTTATAAAAAGATATTCATCAATAAGTTGTTCATCAAATGATATTCATCAATTAATAGGTTCTTCATCAAAGAATTTTTATCAACGATCTTTTCATCAAAGGATGTTAAGTTTTTCATTAAATAATTAAGCTGACCCGATGTTTATCATATCTTGATGTTCATTATATATTTATGTTCATTATACCTGGTGTTGATCAATTTAATGTGCATCGCATCATGTGTTCATAGACTTGTTGCTCATCATACATTGTGTTCAATCAATTTGATGGTCATCATATCTGATGGTTGGTGGATCGTGGTTTTGAAGGAAAAGAAAAGAGAAAAGAAAAAAAGATATTTCTTACCCAGACGACTTTTTAAAAAGTCCCTTTTTCTATTTGATCCTCTCTCAAATCACATAAAGTACTAATCCCAAATCTAATTATTAGCTTAAAATATAAAAATCGTCTCAACATGTTTTGAAAATAAAAAACGTCATGGTACCATAAACTAAGAAAATTTCAAAATGACTAGAGTAGTCCAAACAAATCAAGGGATATAGGTTTGTCTTAGCTTTTTTAATAAGTTACAAATTTGTTCAACTTTTGATAAGCTATTTTCTTTAGGTTTGCGAGTTTATTCATCAATTTGAACTTACTAGCAGGGTATTCGCGTGGTGCGGCGGTGGATACCCTGTAACTAAAATTTTGACAAACAATATTTTTTGGTAATACGTTTTCCGTGACAAACAATATTATAGAACTTCAAACATTGACAAATTATATTATGTTAAAAGTAGATAGGAGGTCCACTTAACTTCAAAGTTGACAACGATATAGAAAACCTTACCTTGACATTGAATATATCCGTATTCATGGACAAAGGTATACAATAATCACACGCAAATGGATTGTCAATAAACTTTATTGGATTGTCAATAAACTTATAAAGCCATTCAATAAGTTAAAACAAGCACACGCAAATGTATATATGTAACAAAATGATCGAAGAAAAAGTTAACTACGAAAAATATTATTCAATAATCAATATATTTTGACATTAACCCTCTTGTATAACATTTCATTCTCTAGTAATACTCTCCGATGATATATGTAGGTCCACTTAACTTCAAAGTTGATAACGATATAGAAAACCTTACCTTGACATTGAATCCGTATTCATGGACAAAGGTATACATTCAAGTTTATTATTATTCCTTATTTTTCATACGTATTTACCAAGTACTCAATGATACAAGTACTTGTTTTGTTTATATAATATCACACGTGGATTATTGTTGTATATATGTAGCTGGCCAACATCGTATTCTTGGATATTCCTGCTGGAGCAGGATACTCTTATGGCGAAACAAACGAAGCAACAGTTAGCAGCGATAAAATTATCGTCACACAAGCTACTGATTTTGTCAAAAAGGTGACTGCAAAGTTCTGCTCATGATATATTCTAAGTTTATGTATACGTTTTGAAATTTGGTAACGAATACGTTTAAAGCTAATTAATTCTTCAACCTATTATGGAGTCTTAGACGTATTACACTTCCGATTCAAGCAAAGTGCCTTTGAGCGTAACCAGGTCCATCTTAACTATAAAGCTAGTTAAGCAAGTGTTTTAGTCCCCAAACTTTTATATGCATCACTGTTAATTGTTAGATAGTAGTCTTAATTCTTAAATAATGTCACCACGGAATGTGAATCTAGTTACTAAAAATCTCAAAACAAGGATAAGTTGAAACTGTAACAATAATGTAACAACTTTTAAGGCACTTATCAGAAAAATCGCTTGAGGCCTCTCGAAAGCTTGAGATAGCCCTGGGTGCCGTAACTGTACCTGAGTGACTTATGGGATCGTGGCTTGAGTTGAGGTATTGGGTGGTACTATATGTGTGTGAATTTTTTACTTTCTAATGGACAGTTTCTCATCAAGCATCCAAAGTTACTGAAGAATCCACTCTACATAATGGGGATGTCTTACATGGGCATTGTCACTCCTGCTATCACGCTAGAATTATATGAGGGTAAAGTTTATATTATTTGGCAATATTTTCTTTAGCTCAATATATTCTTACCCTGCATAGACAGTTTTGAACTTTGCCAAATATCATTGTCTTGTAGGTAATGAACGAGGGGATCAACCAACTCTAAATATTCAAGTAATTTCATGAAACTAATAGCATTAAAATCTCCTTGTTTCTAAGAACCCTTTTTATATAAACATGTAAAGATATGTAATCCATAAATAAAGACTAAAAAGAAATGATTTTCTATATTAAATCTTTTGATGAGTTTAGAGAGTATATAATTTTATGCTTATAATTGGACATGCAGGGGTACATTCTTTGCAGTCCTCTCACTGATAAGTTCATGGATTTCAACTCAAGATTTATATTTGCTTATCGTAACGCTTTGATATCCGAAGATATATATAAGGTAAATAATCATGAAAAGGTTGCACTAACTAAACTTGTTATGAAACTTACATATAATTACTTGGTCTTGCAGTTAGGGGTAGAAAGTTGTGATGGTGATTACGTAAACACTGATACAACCAACTCATTTTGTGCATATAGTCTTCAACGATATAAAGAAGTAAACATCAACACTATTCTATTGTTAATTACAACATGCATCTAATTGTAGAACATGACAAAAAGTCATTATTATTTGTATTTGCAGTGCACATATCGGATTAATTTCCAGAACACATTTTTACCAAGTTGCGATGATCAGTCAAATCCAGAATGCCTAGTACCCCCTCTTCTCTCTCTCTCTCTCTCTCTAAATCTACACCCTTGATTTTGCCGTTTGTATTTAGATAGTTAGGAAGATTAGTAGGAATATAATGCATAACAATAAATTACATTCCAAAAAGACCTTAATTTATGAATCACATTTTGATAACAAAAACATACGAAAATTCTCTGTTTGATGGTTCTGAGTTGATTGTATTAGATATAAAGGCTGTAGGTAGTATATCTGATATTGGATAGAAATCATAGAATTGAGTTGTTGTTTTTGAGTTGTTTTGTGTCTGTTTTGTTTGGTTAGGATTTGGGTTATGTCCAAATCTTTTGTTTCTATTCTTATGATGTAATTTCTTTGGAAGTTTAATAATTCACCATTTGCACCCAAAAAAAACAAAAACATACATAGTGTGAAAGAAAAACAAAATAGCATCTGATAACAACCCCATGATCTTGTATGTGTTCACTTGTTATGTTACCGTGTAATACCGTTTAATAGCTCACGAGCTGCCTAAGTATTGCATTACTCAAAACTGACTTGAATGTTATAGAAATCAACAATTAATGTTCTCTAATAGTTATGGTCCTGAAGGAAATCAAGAAAAAAGTATCGGAAAGTGATCACCTGATACCGTCACCATCAAGAGATCCATTTGTGTGCAAAGATGTGAACATCTGTCATAATTGACTATATCAGGAGATCCATTTCTGCATTTTTACAAAAACCTCATATCAAAACAACCGCATGCACACATATGGTAGTCATGCATAATTGACTATCTGAGGTCCTAGAAATTACTTTCACTATATTTTTATAAAAACTAAATCCTTTTTTTTTAACACATTTTACTCCCCAAAACCCCAAATTTTCACAACAATTTTGACATATGGTTGGGCTTTTCGGGTTTTGGGTGGTAACTCACGTAAATCTTAGGTAATCCATTGTTATGTTATTCTTGGTTATATCTATAAAATTCTGATCAAATACTTCTGTTCAAAACATTTCGTTATTAATTAAAACATAGTTAAAACCGAAACTATTGTGCTTGAACATTGTTTTAGGAATTACGCCAAAAATTGAAAGTTGGTTGTTTTTGTTATACAGAGTAATTATTAACCCCATGTTTCCCTACTTTTAGGAGTATTTCTACAAATTTATAAATGTTTGGGCAAACACCGAAGCTGCACAGAAAGCTCTAAACGTTCGTCAAGTAAGTGACTATTGTTTTCATCAAAACACTCTTGAGCTATAGATTATGATTAGTTAACTCATATTCCATTAATAACTTCCAGGGAATGATTGGAAAATGGAAGACAGGTAATGAGACCATACATTACGTTGAAGGAAAAAATGATACGGCTTGTTACAGCTATGATATCTTTAGTAGCTTTGCTTATCACAAGAAACTCGTTAGAAAAAAGTGTAGAGCGTTGGTATTTAGGTAATGTGACAATTTCTCTCTTTGATCATAATCTCCACTGAATTATCATTTCACATTAAATCCTTAATATACGGTTTAAGAAAATGTTTCATTGATTCATGACAGTGGCGATCATGACTTGACGTTTCCTTATGTTGGTGTTGAGCAATGGATAGCTTCACTTGATCTGAAAGTCGAAATTCCATGGAAGCCATTCTATGTTGATGCTCAAGTTGGAGGGTGAGACATGACTCTATATAGTTAAACAGCTAGCTTACTATAATCATTTTACGAAGTTTGAGAAAATATTTTTGTTTAAGTATAGTCTTATTTGTATATCTGTTGATTTCATGATAAATTGTATTGCAGATACGAGGAATCCTATGCACAAGATGATTATTCACTGACGTATACTATAGTTAAAGTAAGATCATATACATTGAGTGCATTAATCCATACAAGAAACTTCTTTATGCATTTAGCCTATGCTTAATGGATATGCATCATTATTGTTGCATATAGTTAGGATCTGGTATGATAGCGTTTAGCCTAAAGAACTTGTGAAAGATTTATAAGTTTGTAATAGATTTTTATAACACTTAATAACATTCGGATGGTTGTACAGGGCGCAGGTCATGGTGTACCGTTTAACAAGCCAAGAGAGTCTATGGATATGGCAGAGAGGTGGCTTGCTTGGCAGTCGTATTCAAGCAGTTCCTGATTAAGAGAACAACGATTGAATACCATGTAATATATGCATCATGTACGGATTGATAAACGCTTTATGTGTCTTACCACAATATGGAACTTAATTATTTGAAATTCTTTTACTAAAAAGAAAAGAATAAAGGATTATCCACACTTACTTAATAGTCGATTTGCCACTTTGGGTTTTTCGGGTCGTGTTATCTTAATCGAGTTTAAACAAAATGAAGTCGCATTGTTCCACATCAATTTGACGTGACACCGCAAAATGTGAAGTACAATAACACTATTTCACGAGAGGAAAAAGAAAGTTTTTTACTTTTTATGTGCCTATATATGTAACATTGATATCAGAACAACAAAAATGTTAGCTTATATCATTGTACGTGCCCAAGCCCATCTTAGCCCATTTCTAGAATATATCGACTTGTGGTATATAGTTGGCATGTAATTATGTATTGGAATCACAATCAATTACAATCAATAATATCAATCATATTATTATATTCTTACATGGTTTCAGGCCATTAAGATCCATAAACCCTAATTCTTCCGCTTCTTACTTCAATCTTTCGCCGCCGCCTCCGACTGCCGGCTACACGCCGGAGGTTCGGAGGGCTCCTTTTAAACCCTTTCTTTTCTCTTCTGTCGATGATTGGAACTGTTGGTATTTGTTTCCTTACCAGTTGACTGTCGTGTTTTTCTACTTTCATTTATAAACGGGAGCACGTATGTTGTGAATCGAATCCGTACAGATCTGGACTGTCGTGTATTGATTCATGAGTGACGTCAGCATCAACACCAGTTGTGAAATTGCTGTTGTTGTTGTCGACGTAGCCTTCGTCGACTTGGTTGGTGGATGGATGAGTGGATTGTGGCTGACTCTTCACCGTCCTCACTGAAGGTGTCGAAAGATGAAGACATGATTTGTTGCTACTTTCTCTCTCTAGATTTTCAATGCTTCCTCTCTCTAGATTTGCGTTTTGTGGTTTGTGTGGTGATTTGAGTTTAGTGGTACCTTTGATAAAGTGAAGTTTAGTGGTACGGAAAAAAAAAAAAAAAAAAAAAAAAAAAAAATTGTTATTTATATGTCGAATCCAGGGTATTAATTCCCGAGACGACTTTTGTTTTATGTCGAATCCAGGGTATCAATTCCCGAGACGACTTTTGTTTATGTCGAATCCAGGGTATCAATTCCCGAGACGACTTTTGTTGGTGTCGAATCCAGGGTATCAATTCCCAAGACGACTTCTGTTGGTGTCGAATCCAGGGTATCAATTCCCGAGACGACTGTTAAAAAAAAATAAAAAAAAAATAAAATCATCTGCCTCTCCTTCAACCTTTACTGCCTTCTCATCTGTTCATCTTCATCAGACACTTTCCTCACCTCCATTCTCTATCTAAAAAAAAAGTAGTGGATCTTTATGTTTTTCTATGGAAAAACACGCCCCGTTTGTTTGGAAGGTTCTTTGGGGGTTGAAGTTTTAGAACCAACTTTCGTTTTAGGTTATATTGTTTGTTTGTTTTTCTTTTCTAGTTTTACTCCTCCAGTCCGAGCTTTCGCGATTTCGCCGCTCGGACTGCGGGGGCGTGTTAGGTTATATCATTGTACGGGCCCAAGCCCATCTTAGCCCATTTCTAGAATATACCGACTTGTGGTATATAGTTGGCATGTAATTATGTATTGGAATCACAATCAATTACAATCAATAATATCAATCATATTATTATATTCTTACAAAAAATACATAAGGGTGACTTAAAAGATTTAAAATTGACTTGTGGTGAGGCAACTGACAAGAGCATTTCATTTTTCCATTGCCGGTGAATGTCACTTCTTTTGAGAAATGCAAATTAACAAAATTCCAGTTGTGTACATATGAAGAATTTCTACATTTTTCAAGTGTGTCGTTCTCTATCTTAGGCATTTATACCAGAAACTTATACTGGATTTTAACTTAGGGTTACCCGTGGTATTAATCTTTTTGTGGCATGAAAACTTATACTAGTCATCTTAGATGATTTTCGTGTTATCACCGTTATAATTTCAACAAGTTAGTGCACTTATAAGTTATAATAACAATCAGCAAATAATATCCCAATAATTTGGAAAATTTAATCTCACAATCTATTAGAGCATCAATTAAATATCAACGATGCCACTATTTATGTTTAATTAATCTCATCGCTAATTTATCATTATCACGTAACATTCTAACAACTAGGTTTTTTTTATTTTATGTTAACCATCTATAATTTCAGTGCCTCAACATAATATCCGTCGTGTATATATATATTTTTTTGGTATACTTGGGTTTCCGCAAACATCATCATAAATAAAGTAATAATAGCTAGCTGGTATTAAAAAATTACACGAGTCACAGAACACTTAAAGCATGACTTTGCTAATCATCGTTATGAACATGAACTTAACACTCCTCCATTTAATTGATCCTCTAAATAAATGTCACAGTAATAACTCCAAAATATGATTCAAACGGATTGATCTTAAGACTACTCGGCAAAGGCGCGAGTAGTGCTAGGTGAGTTAGTATTCACACGCGAGTATCCTTGGCCAAAATAAGAAGTCACGCGCGAGGTCCAAAAATCAAGAGCAAACTCGCAAGTCACCTATGTGAATTGGAAAAAACGTAGGCCCCTAACGTTTGTATCCGTTTATATTTATATGTAAAAAAAATCTTATTTTTATATAAATACTCATTTACTTCCCCATTTTTCAAACACAACTTCACTATTCTATACTCCTCTCAACTCTTTTAACCAAACTCTCTCAAGATTGTCTCAATAAAACACAGTTAACACTCCACCAACAGATATCTTCCCGTTTTTCCCAACAGACGAGGAACCGGTTGAGGTAGCAATTGAGGAACCGGTTGTGGAACAAGAAGAAAATCCGTATCTCGAAGATGAAGAAGCTTTGAGAGAAATGGAAGAACAACAAGCACGGGAGGAAGCTGCTCGTAGGAGCAGGAAGCAAGGGAAGAACAAGAGCGTATGGATGACTTGTTTAACACTTTGGAACGAGAGTACGAAAAGAGCAGGTTTGCGAACTGGTCTCCTTACGACGATGGTTATCACTCAGACAACTCTGAAACTTGGGGTCACGTGGATTAACTTTACGTGTTTAAATCTGTGTGTTTTATTTTCTGTATCGCGGTATGGTGAAATGTTTTAATTTCCTAGGTTTGTGTTTTTAATATTCGAAGTTTATGTACTATTTTTAATATTCGAAGTTATGTAATGTTTTAAATACCTACGTTTGCGTTTTTTATTTCGTACATTTACGTTTATAATTTTGTACGTTTACGCTTTTAATTTTGTAAGTTATAAAAAAAATGGAATTTAAGGTGGCTATAGAGGTGCCCTTGACCACAAATAGGTGAGTAAGTGTGAAAGGAAGTGAGAGGAGAGAGAAACTTGAGTTGGCGTTGAAGTGTAAGGTTAAAATTTCACTACTTTGCCCTTTAGCCTAAAGTGGTGTTTGTTTTTTAAAAAGCTCTGAATCTGAATTTGAACCCCACATCTAAATTTGAATCTATTAAACAATTATACCATGGACCACGATCAATTTATTTTAACTCAACAACCAATAAATTAATGAAAGTGGACCATATGTATGTTTATGAGATATTAAGCGATATTTTGAGGTATGTATGTGACAAATTATGGAGCTAGTAAACTATTCAAATAAGAAACTTTCGGTGCTTATCACTACATATGACTTGTTAATATTTTTCCATCTTATTCTCAAAACTACATGACAACGTATATGGCCGAACGGATAAACTGAAAATCAGATCCGAAAAATTAGCATACCGAAGGAGGTCAGATCCGAAAGGATCGTTGATCGGACAGTACGTTTGGCATTTAGCCTGTGAGCAATTCGTCTCATTCTCCTAGGTGTCAGACGTAGTGTCAGGAACATTGTCGGGCATAGAGTTAGAAACAGTGTCAGCCCTAACGACAGGAACAGTGTCAGAGATAGCGACATGAGCAACGACCAGATAGTGACAACCTACAGTACAAATACGCATACAATAATTGGTAAAAAGGTATCATTTTCGCACACACACATTTATACAACTACACAAACAGGTTTTTCCCACAGCAAAATCAGTGGGAAATCTCGTGGGAAAGGCCCTTCTTCTACGGATTTTACACGGAATTATTCCGTGTATAAAAACCCCGTGGGTAAATATTTTTCCACAGATTTTCTCACTACGTTGAATATTTTTCCCACAGATATCGTTGTGTGTAATCTGTAGGTTTATTACCCACAGATTTTCCACGGATATTTTCCAATGAATTTTCCACGATTTTCGGAAAAAAATATCCCACCAATTTATTTGCTCCCAAAAATCGAAAAAAAATTGTCACCGAATTATTTGCTCCCAAAAATCGTCCCGCTGATTTTTTTCTTTTTGAGAAATTTTGTGTGAAACCCGATTAATATTTTTTAGAATTCAATAATTATTTAATATTTTAAATTAGTATTTTGTTTTTTCAATGTTTATTGGTATGGCTTTTTTTTTTTTTTTTTGACAAATATATATTATAAACAATAATCATAAAAGCAATTAACCCCAAACTATCAAAATGCAAAAAATAAAAAGCCAATCCAATATAATAAAATTCAATAAATACAAAACTAATATCAATGAAACATATAAATCGTTTAATTGATTATCATACATCTAGGAAAATACTATATCTATTCAAAATCTTTTATCTTTTCTTAAACCGCTTATTTGGTGTTCATTCGATAACTATTTTCTGCTTCTAGGCGATTGTACATCCGATT
Source organism: Chrysanthemum seticuspe (assembly GCA_019973895.1). Classification (NCBI taxonomy): domain Eukaryota; kingdom Viridiplantae; phylum Streptophyta; class Magnoliopsida; order Asterales; family Asteraceae; genus Chrysanthemum; species Chrysanthemum seticuspe. The sequence goes on from BPTQ01000007.1 coordinate 318,710,138, forward strand.
CCCCGGGGTTGCTTCGAGTAATCTTCTATCTTTTTCTTGAACCGTTTATCACACAAGATCTACAATAAATATTACTACCTCCGTCCCAAATTAATTGTCGTCATTTGAATTTTTAAAGTCTTAATTTCCCAACTTTGATCTTGAATATTTTTATTTATGTTATATAATAATTGAGGCAAAATATATGAATAGATTGTTCTTTTAAATGTTTTTTCATTGGTGTAATTTTCATCAAATATTACATAACACATACAAAAATATTAAGGATCAAAGTTGAGAAATTAAGACTTTAAAAAGTCAAATGATGCCAATTATTTTGGGACGGAGGGAGTACAACATCTACAACAAAAAAGAAGAATAATAAGCAAACAAAAGCACTTGATAAAACCTTAGATAAACTAAGATAACCAAACCTTGCGTGACGTATATAAAAACGAAAACAAAAAATAATCAAAGGAGACAAACTTACGTGACTTTTCAATGTGTTTTGAGATTCGGTTACTACCAAAGGAGACAAGCAAATGGCTGCTTTGATTTGTGTTTTTGTGCGAGTTTGTTAACGAGGGTCTTGTGGATTATTTTTCATGCTTGTGATTCGGATTAGCATAAATTAGATAAAGGTTTGTGTATGCTTTTTGAGGTTGTGTGAAATGAAAGTGGTGGCTGTGAAAGTGAAATGATTTAGGTTTAGGGTTAGGTTTAGTAAGAGTGGTACAAAGTGGGCTGGTTATCACATTCCTTGAGTGGGCCTAATTTCACGTTAACTTATATCATTACTAGCAGGGTACCCGCGCGTTGCGGCGGCAGGTATCCTGAAATGAATTTTTCCGGTGAATCATGTATTTTGGTTTATTATGTTCTTTTTGACAATAAATTTACGGATATCAAAAATTTCATTTAGCCCGTGCCCGTTCGGTCTCGTGCCCGTTTGGCCCGTGCCTGTTCGGGCTCAAGCCCATTTTGCCCGTTTCCCGTTCGGGCTTTAATATTTGTATAATGTGCTTTATTATTTGTATTAGTGACATTTAATGCAGGGTATCTGCGTGTTGCGGCACCATGTACCCTGAAATAAAATTTTCAAGGGAATCATGTATTTTAGTTTAGAGTAAATTACACCGTTCGTCCCTGTGGTTTGGGTGAAATCCCTACGCTCGTCCCTCCTTTTTTTTTCTTGCATCATAAATCCTTATAACCAAGTTTCGTCACACTGTTCGTCCCTATCACTAACGGCCGTTATCTTTTTCGTTATCTCAATGGCACCGTTAGTCCTAACCAAACGATCACTTGCAGCGTTAGTCCTTTATACTAACGACCGTTAATAACTAAAAAATTTTATTAAAAAAAATCTTTTCTACGCGGTTTTTATCGTTTTCGCCAGTTTTTATGCGTTTTCGTCCGATTTTATACGTTTTCGTCTACTTTTTCTACGTTTTTATACAGTTTCTTACGTTGTGATACGGATTTGTCTGTTTTTATACGTTTTTCTTTGTTTTTTACGCTTTTGTCTGTTTTTCTTACGTTTTTGTCCGTTTATATACGTTTTCATACGCTTTTTTCCGTTTTTCTTACGTTTTTGTCCGTTTTTATACGTTTTCCTTCGTTTTTTACGCTTTTGTCCGTTTTTCTTACGTTTTTGTCTGTTTTTATACGGTGTAATTTAAAAAAAATGACTTTTTTTAATCTGATTTTAATTTTTTTTTTTCCGATTTAAAAAAAATACGTTTTTTTTAATCTGATTTTTAAAAAAGCTTTTTGATCAGATTATGTTTTAAAATCGGAAAAAACTTTTTTAGAAATCAAGTTTTTAAAAAAATTACGTTTTTTTTTAAATCGGAAAAATCTTTTTTATAAATCAGATAAAAAAAACGTAATTTCTTTTAAATCGAAAAAACTTTTTTAAAAATCAAATTTAAAAAACGTACTTTTTTTAATCGGAAAAAACTTTTTTAAAAATCAGATAAAAAAAACGCAATTTCTTTTTAATCGTCAGATTAAAAAAAAACGTATTTTTTTTTTTAATCAAAAAAAACTTTTTTGAAAATCAGATAAAAAAAATGTAATTTTTTTTAAATCGGAAAAGATTTTTTTTAATAAAATTTTTGAGTTATTAACGGTCGTTAGTATAAAGGACTAACGCTGCAAGTGATCGTTTGGTTAGGACTAACGGTGCCATTGAGATAACGAAAAAGATAACGGCCGTTAGTTATAGGGACGAACAGTGTGACGAAACTTGGTTATAAGGATTCATGATGCAAGAAAAAAAAAGGAGGGACGAGCGTAGGGATTTCACCCAAACCACAGGGACGAATGGTGTAATTTACTCTTTAGTTTATTATGTTCTTTTTGACAATAAATTTACGGATTTCAAGAATTTCGTTTAGCCCATGCCCGTTCGGGCTCGAGCTCGTTTGCCTTCGCCCGTTCGGGCTCAAGCCCACTTGGCCTGTTGCCCGTTCGGGCTTGAATATTATTTGTGTTAGTGACATTTAATGTAAGAATTGTATTTAATTTGGTTGTACACTATGCTTGATAATTTGTATTTATTATGTTATGAGTGTTTTAATAACTGTATTAATTGTATTTATTGATCGGTTAATTAATTGACTATATTAAATAGCATTAATGTGGTGTTTTTTTTTTTTTAATATGTGCATTAAAGTCGTTTACGCTATGCTTCTTGTCTTGTATGTCTGAAAATTATGTGCATTAAAGTGTTGTACATTATGCTTCTTTTCTTAATCATATGAATTACTAATTATAGTAACATGTGTAGGCTTATATTTTTAAGACTTCCTTTTATAGGAAGTCCTAAATACATTATAATGTAGTATTGATAAAGTTAAACATTAGTATTCAAACATATGACCACAAAATAGAACCAAATTTGCTAGTATTCAAAGTTCAAACAAGTGTATCATATAAGAGTTATATTAATATATAATGAAGTTTCTTTGATAGCAAACAATGAAGTACCAAACGTCCCATGCAAATTTTCTAAAAATATTAGGAGAAAAAAATAAATAATGTTTTTCGGGTCTTATCGGGTTGACCCGATAACCCAATAGCATAATTTTATAACCCTAACCCGACCCGATAATATTATCGGGGTCGGGTCAAAACAACCCGACAAGATTTCAACCCGATTTAACCCGACTCGATAAGCTTTATCGGGTTCGGGTCGGGTTGACCGGATACTGACACACCTATTATTAGGGGCGTGCATTGTTTGGGTATTAACCGAATAAACCGAAACTGAACTGAACCGAGAAAATTTAATCGAATCGAATTTGCCATAAACGAACCGAACTAAAAATTTAGTTTCCAGTTTAGATATGGTTTTGGCTATCTAGACCGAAAACTGAATTTATATAAATGTACGTACTTTTTATATATTTATATATATAAAAAACCATTAAAATTTTATTCGAATATAAAAAAAATACTTTTTATACTTGAAATAATTTTTTATTTGCCAAAAATTAAATTTTAAAAAAAAATAATTGTGTAATTCGGGTTATTCGGATCAACCCAAAAGCCGAACCAAATTGAAATTCAGTTTTCGATTCGGTTCGGTTTGACCCAGAAAACCAAATTTGAATTCCAAAAGTGAAGTGGGGATACTAAGGATTGTGAAAAATAAGTTATACATATAAACATGTAAGCTTGTGATATGCACACATAGCTACACTAATAAGTAAACACGTACAAAATGAAAATAAAAACACATAAAAAGACATAGATAATAATGTGGAAATGTTTAAGTATATATAAAAACACCAAAGCGATATCTTTTGTGGGACATCCGTGAGTAACTACCCACAAATTTCTCACGAATTTATCAAATCGGTGGGTAATTTGTGGGAAAGTACCGACCGATTTCCCATGAATATAATCATCTATTATGTTTGTTTTGACATATTTACACATTCAGAAATGTACACATCAGGGGTGAGCGCGGTTCCGGAACCGCACAGAACCGAACCTGAACCCTCGAGAACCGAGAACCAAAAAACGGATTGCCAAGGAACCGAAAACCGGACCAAGTAACATGTTTCGGTTCCGGTTCGGTTCTCGGTTCGGTTCGGTTCCTTGCGGGTCTAACCGATTGGAACCGAAATTTGTAAATAAAAAGGTGATGAGGAGAATAAATGGCGTCTATCCTTAAATTTTACCCTTGATACGTGACATTGAACCCATTTACTGACTTAGGAGCAACTGACATGAACCTTCTAATGTGGGTACCAGAGTCTCAAACATGTGGGATTACAACAAATGTAGTTTTTTGCGACTCTAGCATTAATAATATTTGCATTGTTTCTTTCATTCCTGCCTTTATAAGATAAAAAAAATGCATATGTTGATAGATATTAGCTTGAAATTAGCATATAATTACACTTATGTTTTCTAATAACCTATCTCAAACTGAGAAAAGTAAACTGTTTGAGCACCTTATAAAGCCAATAGGTCTGGGCTACTAGAACCAGTGTACCAACCTCATTTTCACCTACTTCTACCTTGTAACTCAATTTTATACGTTTCTTGCTATATATCCATAGTTAGAGCATCTCCATTAATTAAAGAGCTAGGTAAAAAAATTGAAATAAGTTAATGTTAGGCGGTTCTTCGGTTCCGGAACCGATACCTGCGGTTTCGGACCGGACCGAACCGAGAACCGAAATTGGAAAAATTAAAGAGCCGAGAACTGAACCGCGGTTTTAAAAGTCGGTTCGGGTTGGGTCGGTTCCGGTTCGGTTCTTGGTCTATTTGCTCACCCCTACATATTCTTATATATAGACATACAAAAGTGCAATGAAGGCTAAAATCAACTTACAATGCGTATGTACATTCGTTAATAGATATACAATGATTTATAAAGCACATGCCTACACAAACATGTTATTATACATATATACATATACACTTGTGATACACAAACATATAGCTAAATAAATACGAAGGCACATATAATTGCAACTAATAAACCATGTTAAGACATAGATTGATGGGGCTTTTGCATATATATCCTCCCGAAAATGCAAAATTGCATATATATCCAAAGCATGCATAAAAACCATTGTACTATGTGCATAAAAAACTTGTACAAAGGATATATATGCAATTATTCACTTTGAGAGGGATAAATATGCATTTTTGCCTAGATTGTTTTTTGTAATATGAGATTTTGTAATTATAAAGAAACATAAAAAAAATATTTATTGTGGCTAATGAGTGGTTAACTATCCACAGATTTCCCACAGACTAATTAAACCATATATTTATTAAATAAGATCGTGTGAAATCCGTGGGTAATTTAGCTACAGATTTGTCACTGACTTATGACCGTCGCTAATATTTGTGAAATTTGCAACATATTTCCCACGAAAGTCCGGTCAACACTATTAGTGTGAATTTTGTCGCTAATCTGTGGGAAATTTGCGACCAGTTTCCCACTAAAATTTGGTCAACAAATTGATGTGTAAATTGTGAGAAATCTTTAACTGATTTCCCACAGAAATTTTGTTTTACAATTTGGTGTGTAAATTGTAGGTAATTTGTGAGAAATTTCCAACAGATTATTTTCTGTGGGCAAAAGTTTGTGGGAAAAAACAGTTTGTGTAGTAGTGACTATACCCTTCGGTAACTCCCATACTTACTCTCACGCCAGAGCTGGGTCCTGGGATAACACTCGGGGCGAGGCTAACGCGTTGTTACATCCTTGCAGGTATCCAGAAGACTTAGGGGGTGTTTCTTTTTCTCTTAGCTAAGGAAATAGGTCTACATAAGTATTTAATAATGTTTTTTTTTATGTGGAGCCCACATTTTTCCACTAATGCCTCTATATTACCAAGGCATATAAATGTGGTCTCTCCCCATTAAGAGACTTATATAGAACATGGGACCCACATGGCCTTAGCTAAGGAAAAAAAAGAAACACCCCCTTAGTTTAATAAGGTTGAAGGATATCTGAAGAATCATTAGTACCTCACAAAAAAATAATTCAACACTACATGACAAGGTAAGTATATAACGTGAAGTTTGAGTTCATGAAATTAGAAATAAGATTCAAGCTAAGTAAGGTGAGTTATAAGTTTGATTAATATATATTAAATGTGTTTGTTTTTTCTCTTGGAAAAGAAAGTTTGAGTATGATCAATACGCATAACATGTATATATGGCACACTTCAGAAACACTCAAATGGAATTTGATTGCAAGGATAATCCAAGTTTTTATTTATTTATTTATTTATTTATTATTATTATTATTATTATTATTATTATTATTATTATTATTATTATATAAATCACACTTTTATTAAAAACTCGTAGGATTACAAAAGATTGGTGGGGAGCCTCGAAACCAACTGAGCTCCCACACCTCTAGCAATGGTAAAACCAATCCTATTAAAGATATGAACTGCTGCACGCGCTCCAATGTCCTGGGTCATAGAGAAACGCCGAACCCGCTTAAGTAAGGTGACTGCATCTTTCTCAAGTTCTCCAAAGGAAGAAAAAGAGAAAGGGAGAAACTCATATCCAATATCCTCACATTTAGCATCGTACTTGACCCGTTTGCGCTGTGCAGCATCACTGATCGCTCGCCCTGGTATAAAATCAATCAACCCGGATTGCGTCAAAGGCGACAAACCCGTAAGATCAACACATACATCGCGTCCGCTATCCCAAGAGTAGAGTAATATGTCAGCCGGTCGCAAAGATCTATCTCCATCTCCAAAAAGCCCAATATCCACCTCCTTGCGAGCGGAAATCCCTGACCTAAAGCATATATCAACAAGAACATCGCGCACAAGATTGTGACGATGTTTAATGCCAACAATACCCGCACACGAAACAGCGTGATCCCCGTAAATATCCCCAGGAAAAACCTTAGAGCAGGCAGAACACGGTACCTGAACAGTGAAAAGAGGAACACCCAAACGATAACACAGTACACAACGATAAGCCCTGGCGTTCATAGTTTGCCCCAGTCCAGATATCGGAGCCACCCTAAGCCAATCCGAGGTGTGATCCTCCTTTAAAGAACTCCATAACGCCATCTGTCGAGGGGAAAGATGGAAAGTAGATTCAACAGTTTGGGAAACCCGACCGAAATATATATCTGCCAATTTCTTCATAAGTTTGGGGGCAGCGACTTCGCTAGGGTTACTCAAAAGGTCAATATCCATATTCGCATTGAAAGTACATAGAGCATCATCAAAAGAGGGACCAGCAGTTACAATACCCGAACCATGAAGAAGCTTAGTCTGTAAGCCAGCCGATTGAAGTCTAGAAGCAAGGAAAGCATAGTTCAAGACATCACCTGCAGAATATAAACCAAGTCCCCCAAAAGCAAAAGGTAAGGTGGCGAGTCTCCACTGCCAATCACCAAAACCAGGTCCAGAAGCAGTGACAATACGCTCCAAGGAAGAACGAAGTGCCGCATCAAAAGAAACCTGAGCACACACAAAGACCCGAGGAGAACATGTGCGCATAGAAAAATAGAGCTTAGAAATACCAGCACATGTACGGAGTAACAACAACTTGCATTGAGGGTCATTAAGTTTGGCAACTGCCTCCATAAGTTCAATAGTTTTAGCAACCCTTTTCAGGACCAACTTACTACCAAACTCAAAATCCACACTAACAGGTCCACCCAATAATTTAACACCATGTGAGGGGCGAGAAATATTAGGGGGAAAAACACCATCATACCTGCTTCTGGGGTCCTCTAGTGGCCAAAAGACTTCAGTCTTATCAACATTGAGGTGTAAGCCACGACAAGGTCCGTCTGCCATAATCATCTCTAAAACCTTACCCACAACCAAGGTATCACCAATAATAGTGCCATCATCCAAATACCAAGCTTGAAAAGAAAGGTCAAAAGAATCTCTAATCTTACATGCTAAGGGATGTAAAACTAAAGCAAAAAGAAGAGGCCCAAGCGGATCACCTTGTTGCACACCTTGATGGGACCAAAGAGTATGCTCACCATAACATAATCTAGCAGGACTAGAGTAGCAGAACTCCACCCATTGTGAAATAGCCGGGAAATGCAATCGAACCTCACGTAACATAACAGCCCGGTCTACCATATTGAAAGCGTTTTTAAAATCAACCAACAACATGGACATACCAACATCACACCCACGGTCCTCAACCAAACGGTTCGCAGCATGAAGAATAGCCTCCCCTCCCCCCGACACACCAACACCAAGCTGTAAATCATCGAAATAACTGTCTGAAGAATGGCCAATCATAGAAGCACAAACCTTGGAAACTAAATGCCTCCAAACAGTCCCAACAGCAATAGGACGGATACCCCATCCTGGTTTGACTAAGGGTGTGAGAGGAGCACTAGCAATATACTCACCCAACGCCCTCGGACATTGACCAGCAAGAAGGAGGTTCACCACTTGGGTAATAGAAGCGATCAACTCGTCAGAAATAGCCACAGCTGCACCACTCAAACAATCCAAAAGGTGTTGGGAACGCAACCCATCTCGCCCACAAGAAGTACCACGAGGGAAACTCTTGATCATGTCAATAACGGTAGAGGGGGATGCAGTAAGGTGATGCTGATCAATAGGTATATCAGGTAAAAGAGGAGCAGACTGAAAGGGGTGCTTAGCTTTTAAGTCTTCAAGAATAGAAACATCATAAGGTGCAATACCAGAAGACGAAAGAACTCTGACCGCAGCAGTATAATGACCATCACAAATCTTCCTCTTACATTGCTTGACATTACGGTCGCCCAAATCCAAGCTATCATCATCAATATTAGACCATGACGGAGGTGGTTCGGCTAAAACCTCACGCACAACCTGCAAACTACCACCAGGAGAGCCCCATGCACGGATAGCATTAAAAATATACTCTTCTTGGCATTGACGCTTAGTGCCCGACCTACACTCTTGATTACTCCTCGGGCAAAAGGTTTTAAGTAAACAAAGAGGCAGGACTAACAAACCAACCCAACAAGAAATATCATTAGGCGTGCAGATCACCTTATCAAGAGCTCTTTTCAGGGCACGAGAGAACTCCAAACGACAATTGGGAGGAATAGATTTGACAGTCCTCAACCCCTTAGAGAATAAAGTATCAAGAAGAGGTAAATCAAAACCACCTAGGACGTCCAAAGCCAAATCCTCAACAAGGGCAACATGAGAAGGAACATGTGGTTTGGCAAGATCATATAACACAAACCGAACAACACCATCACCACAATCAGGAGGAGACACAAAATCAGACCCCGTACCATGACGACACTTAGTCCGGAAAGTATGCGTTTTGAAACAACCACCACACAACCACAAACCCATACGCTTAAGAGTAACCTCCGCCCTTTCGAAAGTAGCCAAATCCGACAAAAGAGACTGCCTAGTGATAGCTTGAGCCTCACCACTAAAGTGTCGATCGCGGAAATGCGTGATCAAAGAGGTTCTAGTAAGACCATTTCCACCACCATCACGACATCCATTAAGACCAATAAAAGGGCAATGAAATCTTACAGCAGGCATGAGAACAAAGCAAGACAACCACCTCTTGTGACCAAACCACGAGTAAAGAAAAGCCAAAAAGGAGAACCAAAGATAATCAACAAAAGCAACCATGCACAACAATGGCTCCCAAACAGCAATGAACCCCAACCGAAGCTACCAAACACTATGAATACAGTACCCACAACAACCCAAGCAATCGAAAACCTGCTCAATACCAAGGACCGAAAACCAAGCAACTACAACCAACAGCGTAGCCCCACCAGCAATCCAAGTCTCGGTATAAAACCCTAAATACGAAAAAGAGCAGCGTTTGGGGAAAGAACCTGTAATGGTATGGAGCAAACGGAAGGAACCCACCAAACTGCAAGAGAAACCAATCCAGCACACAGCCACGAACACAAAACAGGTTTCAAAAAGAAACCCTAAAAAAAACCGAAAGAATGAAACGGAAACCCTAAGGATAATATACACAGCCTATCACAAGGAAATGATAAGATAATAATATTAGAGAAGTGGAAATAGCGATCAGTAAACCTCAAGAGATCAAGACGATCTGATTGGAGGAGATGAATCGCCAGAAATGATAAGATAATTATTATTATTATTATTATTATTATTATTATTATTATTATTATTATTATTATTATTATTATTATTATTATTATTATTATTATTATTATTATATTCTGTAATTATTATATTCTGTAATTATTATTATTTATTTATTTATTTAACCGATTTTATTGGTTAAATTTGCATACCAAAAACATATGATTAGACGAGTTGAGATCAATATAGATATCATATTTACCATATATCAAATAAATCAATCTTAGCCATCCATTTTTAAACAAATTTAAAAAAAAAAACCATTTTTCACTTTTTTTTTTAAAACAACATATCTTGCAAACGGTAAATCTTCAAACTATAAAAAATACACCATCGCAATGAGAATTAAGTTATCTTTCTATTAATATGCACTTTTCTATATTTTCGACAAACTTTTTTTTTCAAAAATTCCGCCCAGAAAAATCATATATTATTTGAAAAATCATATATGATTTTCAAAAAATCATATATGATTTTTAAAAATCGAATCATAGATGATTTTCACAAATCATATATGATTTTTACAAATCATATATGATTTTTACAAATCATATATGATTTTCAAAAATCATATATGATTTGTAAAAATCGAATCATATATGATTTTCACAAATCATATATGATTTTTTTGGGCCGAAATTTTGAAAAAAAAATCGTTAAAAATATTTAGTAGTGCATATTTATAGAAAGATAATTTAATTCTCGCCGCGATGGTATGATTTTTATCGTGTAACAATCAACGGTTTGAGAGATATTTAATTTTAAAAAAAATTGTGAAAGTTTATTTTAAAAAAATGAATGGCTATTATTGGTTCATTGAATCTATGGTTAATTTGAGATCTACGTTGAACTTTTGTCATTACTAGGTTTGACGTAAAATGTTTTGCAACCTAAACTATGTATCATGTCGCCAAACACAACCAATAGAGCGTAACCCGATTCACTCCATATTGTTGGTCCAATTTGTCACATGTAGTTTGAATAGGTTTTCTAATAATGAACTATAGGGTTGAAAAATAACATGCAAGAGGCCCACATGCATTTGATCATGTGCCAATGGCCGGTTAAGTTATTTCAATAATTAGTGTATATTATTAGGCATTAGTATAAATACTAATGGGAGGGACATCTCTAAAACTATACTTTTTTATTCTATACGTTGTGGGCTTACCGTGCGTTTTTTTGGGCCGTGTAGACTTTTGGGCCGTTTCTTCGTCCGTGCTTTGACCCGTATCTACTTCTAATATCTTTCAGTTATAGGTGTTGTGTGCTTTCTTCTCACAGAAGAAACGTTACCATTCCAGTGTTAGGTGACTCATGCATATCTTGAGTGTTCTGCCTGCTGCATGTTGTTTGTGCTTCGAGTTTCTTTGATGTTATATGTGGATGTAGTTTGATGCCGTTGAGGTTATCACTTTTGTTTTTGAGATGTAGTTTGGAGACGCTCCCTCCCATTATATTTTATATTAATGAATCCAGGAGGAAATTTGAGGTTAGGTTTCGTTTATGAGATGGTGGTTTTTTAACCTTTATACTTTGATCGTTATTGATTTTAATTTCGTTTTTGGAAGAATTAAGGTTTCAATTAAATTGGGGCTTTATGTTAATGGTTGTTTTGAGGGTTGTTTTGAGGGTTCTTTGTTGCTGAAAAAATTAGGGTTTCATAGTTTCAAGAAGGTGGTTCCTATAACATCTTATATCAATTGGGCCTTTTGTTAGGGACTTGGGTTCGTTTGGTTCCAAGTTAACAAATGATCTATTGAGGCATAACTTGATTTTAGAGTTGGTGAGTTCGTTTAGTTCCATGTTATCTCTTATGTGTTTTGTGACATCTGTCGTTGATGTATTATTGTGATTTCATAGCAGAAGCACAGGGCATCATTGTAACGTGTTTGCAGCTATAGGGATGGACTGATATGCGTTGCCCGTATCTTGGCACGGCATCCTGTTAGGGTTGCAACCATCACGGGCATCCTTGTATTTTTCGATTGATGCAGCTTCGGCGACATTGTTTGCCTGGCTGTTTTGCTTTGGGTATTCAAATGCACATTTGTAAGAGTTGCTTTTAACAGCACAGAGGATATTATGAGTTTTAACGGGTCAGGTAAAAAGTTAGACGACTCATATCTTGACACGGCAGCCTGTTGTGGCTGCAGCCATGGTGGGCGTATCCGCTTTTTCCAAATGCTATCCTATCTGAGCCTCAAATACATTAATGAACTCAGCCATGTATATAAATACTAATAGGAGGGACGTATCACTAACTATACTATTTTATTCCATCTGTTTTGGGCTTAGCGTGTGTTTTTTTGGTTCGTGTAGACTCTTGGGCCGTTTCTTGGTCCGTGCTTTGACCCGTATCAACCTCTAATATCTTTCACTTATAGTGGTGTTGGTGACATTTTTGTGTGCTTTCTTCCCACAGAAGAAACGTTACATTCCAGTGTTAGGTGACTCATGCATATCTTGAGTGTTCCTGTTCATTGTTGTTGTTTTATGCCCGCTGCATGTTGTCTGTGCTTCGAGTTTCTTTGATGTTATATGCTGCGGAAAAACTAAGGTTGTCCGGAACTTGGCATGGCAACCTATTTGGTTTGCAGCCATGCCGGATGTACCATGTTTTCTCGGGTTACTTCCGTATCTAAGCCTGATATTTTTGGCCTTAAGTTGATAGGTGAGATATTATACATGGTAGCATGTTGAAATCGTTATATTTTATCGAAATGTCATTAAAAAACTAATGTCTTATGGCCGATTTTCTGAGCCTGTTTTTTACGGGCCATCGGTTTGTGCCTATGGTTTATTTGTAAAGGCAATGATGAATGTTTTCTGGACAACATCTTTGCGAGGTAACCACAGTGCACCTGTGGTTGCAGCCATGCCAGATCTGAGCCTCACTTTACGCTATTTATATACTTTGTGTTATTCCAGATTTTCATAGGGGCGTGAACAAGACAAGGTTGTGTCTCGACACGGCTGAACTATTCATTGTGGTCTAATTTTAAAAAGGTATCATCGCTTATCTAAGATGGATAATCTGTATGTTCATTCTAAGTGAAGATGGTAGTGGTATTTTATTGCAATTGATAATAGTATACATTATTTGATTTTCTTTATCTTAGGCTCAAGTCTTGCAGGCACTGTTTGTTGCCTGACGAGACTATTGTATGCTTCAATTTTACCCTTCTACCAATCTATAGGCGATGATGATAATATGCTAAGCAACGCGTATACATTCCTTTGGCATGCATCGTGGCAGGGCAGTTACATCGAATGTGTGACTGCAACCATATTAGTTACCTGGTATCGCTGTTGTATACATATATCTGAGCCGCATTCATTATTATTACTGATGCATGGTCATTAGAATTGCCCGTACGTTTGCAGTTGTCGGTACTAGAATCTTATCCAACTGAATGGTACTGCCATTCATTGGGATCTTTCCACGTTGAATCTTATCTATTGAGTATTCGTGTCATCGATTGGAATCTTTCTACCCGGTAGAATATTGCAATTTTCATTTGCTAATATTGATACGAGATGTTGATGATATTGGCCTGTTCTCATTCCCCTCGAATTCCTTTCGTTGTTACAACGGTCTTGCAATACGTCTGGTGCAGACCTTTGCACAAAGATTCTTGAAACAGCAAAAGGAATTTGAGGAGGCGATTATACAGATCTCACTATCCTAAACATCGCGTGTCAATATCATCGACTGATGATTGGGGTATACTTCCAAGTGAAAAGATTTGAGTCGATGACACGACAATATTTAGATGTGGAACAAAAGAAACCTTCACAAAGAACAAATTGTCCGGAGCAACGCCTAGGCGGATAAGGGGACTGAATTAAGATTGAAAGTCAAGCTTTTAAATCAGAAATTTTAAATAGGTTCAGATCTTCAGGTTTTTCGGTACGAGGGTACGAGGGGTGTGATAATTACAGGTATATGGTTCAATTTTTTGGTTTCAAAATTTTTGGAACAATACTTTTATTTTGATTATAGTTCGTTCCTTTTTTCAGGAGTTTAAGTTTGTGTTTAGGTGGGTTTTAACATAGATGCATTGGCTCGGCTGATCTGCTCATTCAGGTAAAGATTACAATGGTTATCTTTGTTATTGATGTTAGTGTTTTAGTGTTTGATTGTTAATTGACGGGGGCGTTAGGAATAGCTTATAAAAATACGTTATTCATGATTCATTTAAAAAAAGGCTTTTGAAAGAATGTATATACTTCCTATTTAGTTGATAAAATGATATGCTTATATATGTTTATCATGCTTTCAACAATTATAAAAACCCGTAATAAGTCTGAATTAGGCGTTGATAAACATACAAAATGTACAGACGCGTTTTAGATAAGCTTTATTTTTTTTGCAATAATTATCCATAGTTTGGCGATACAAACTCACTGGCTTTCTCTCTCTCTCAATGCAGGTGATTGACGCTTTTATTGCAAACAAACGCTCAAGACTTGGAAAGCGTTTTGGTTTCGTTAGATTCTTGGGGGTTCAGAATGTGGAAGATTTTGTTAAATCCCTCTCTAACATTTGGATTGGTAATTATCATTTATACGTTTCAGTCTCCAGGTTCCAGAGGTTGCCGAAAAGCGGAAATAATGTGGTGAATAATGTTGGCAGAACTGATCAGCAGTCGCGACCAGTCATGAGTTCGAATGAACCCATTATCAATAACGTGAAAAAATCGTATGTATCAGTAGCCAAAGGTTTGGATACTCCTAAAGAGACTGTGAAACCGTAGAGGGGGGGGGGGTGAACACGTTTCCGTTTCAAACTTAAAACTTTTGTATCAAATATAGTATAAACCATTGCATTTGCTAATCTCGACACGAGGATGCATTTAACGCATTACGGCATGTAAGGCCAACCCCTTGACATCACATAAGATTCCGCAAGATTAATGGTTCATTATAAATCAAGTTTCACCATTATTAGTCTGGTTGCTTTTTCTTGATCAAGCGTGTCATAATACGTAAAGTGTTGAATATAGTTTGTGACTATATGAAAGACCATGTATGCATCACAAACATAGACATCAACCACATAGAGAATAAACAAAGTAATGCAAGAATAAAAGTAAAGCGATAAGTAAAAGGATAGACAAACCAACACGAGGATTTATAGTGGTTCGGCTACAAGGACACCTTCCTTGCCCTACTCCACTCCCCGAGTCACCTACTCGAGAGTTCGTAAGCACTACACCAATCTCCTTATGGCGGAGAAGCCTTCACAACGTCGCTTAACCTTTTTCCGGTACAAAGCTAAATACCGAGTTCTTTCACACCAAGGTGAACCACACCTAACACAACGTCGCCTACCCTTTATACGGTGCTAGGCTAACCACCGAGTTCTTTCACACCTTAGGAGAACTAATCCTATCACAACGTCGCCTACCCTTTATTAGGTACTAGGCTAAGCACCTAGTTCCATTACTATGGAGGAACTACTACCTATCACAACACAACACCTAATCTCAAGGAGATCCACTCCTTGTTACAACACCATCAAGGATATCACCATCCTTGGATCTAAACAAGTACTATATGTATAATGATGCACCTCATCGATTATAAGACCTAGGCATTCTTCACTAATGCCATTTACACGATCCTTCAGCACCTTTCACTAATGCCTTCAACACGGATCTTCGGCACTCTTCACTAATGCCTTTGACACTTCTATGACACCCGTTATGTTTTGTGGCCCAACATAACAAACCTTGTGTTTTATGGTACAAACACATAAACCATCTAGTCTAGTCATAGATACAAGAATATGATACTAGACAATATCCAAGACAATGTGTCTAATGGATATGAACTCCTAGACTAAACATCAAGAACCCAAAGCATGATGTAGTTAGTCTTCTATGAATGAAGATGACAAGTTTCCCAAGCTTGTTGTATAAGATCTTCATGTGCTTGTATCTTGTGATGGGTGATCACTTCAGTAGGTAAGGAAGCAAGATCTCTAAGCTTGCTTTGGAGGATCACTTCGGGAGTATGCTTACAACAAATGAGAGTTAGAAGCATTATGATCATATGAGATGAGGGTGGTTTACATGTTTCCTAATGATCTAAATATCCTAGATTTGGTGGAGAGAAACTATGTGTGAAGGTGTGAAGAAATGGTAAGAAGTGGTTTGCTATTTATAGGCAAAAAGACCAAAACCATGTTCTGCCCCCAAGGATCCCTTCTGGAGGGATCCGGCTTTGTAAATCCAAGGGATCCGTGGGTCATCTGAGGGATCCGTGCACGCTCCTCTTTACCCATAGTTTATGGGTTGAAACCATGGGTTATGGGTCATGGTTTTGAGTTGGTCCATGGGTATTCCTTTAGATACAATGTATCTAATGAGTACAATGTATCTAGTCATATGGGTATGGGTCAATACCATGGGTCATGGATATTATCCATATATGACTTATGCATGATGTCATGCAATGGGTATGGGTCATTGACTTTGGGTTTTACCCAACTACATTCAACGTATTTGGTCAATGGGTCAAATACTTAAGTTTCTACCCATTTATAATACATACTAGTTATGTATATATTTACCCAATATGTAAACACTAGTTGTTATACATATGAAACATGTTTATTGGTTTGTTGGGGGTTTGATCATAATGCAACATAACAAACATGTACGAACATGTGTTGTAGCATACAAGGACTTGAGTCGTCGAGAGGTGTTGAGAGTATGTTGAGACAAGATCTAACTACAAGTAACTTATACATTTTACGTTATGTATTACAAGTTACATGTTTGTCATCAACAAAACAAATGAGAATGTATAGATTAAATATCGTAATATTTGCACTAACAATCTCCCCCTTTTTGATGATGACAAAATATATGTAAACGTAATAGATAGGTAAAATGTCAAAGTTACTTGTGTCCGTACTTCCTATACATTACCTTCTTCGTTTACACTCTTCTCCCCCTTTTGTCGAAACAAAAAGGGTGTGTCCTTTCTCCCAAGAATGGCGAGTTTGCATCATCCCTAGTAAAGTTAAAATAAAAACACCTTATTGCTCCAATTGACACACCACGCCAATTCCTCCAACACTAAACACGAATGACGAAGCTTAGCAACTCATGACCTTGAGCTTGCACGTCTTCAAAAGGTGGTGATCTCGCCTTTAAGAGGAACCTAGAGAATCACACACAAAAAAATAGAAAGATCCTTTGAATTATAACCATTATTGCCAACGGCTCAATGGATCAAATTTTTTAGGCTTAACCTACATCAAGGTTAGTGTTAAAAAGAAAAGAAAAAAAAAATTATATGACGAGAAAGAAATCTCCCTTTTGTTGAAACATAAAGGAATTTTTAAGAATGAATGTGTGCATGCTCCCCCTTGACGGTTGCTCCCCCTTGTTAAAGGCGTCAAGTATTTTAGGAAGGCTAAAACGAAATTATTGCAAAATTTGCAATGTTTTAGCTTTGACGAAAAACTCCCCTTTATTGAGAGCGTCAAGTACTCCTAGTGTGTTTTGAAAATCTACAAAACAAAAAGTTAGTGCAAAATTATATTCGTCCTTGGACGAGTATGTCATATGATGCACTTTATAAATGCTCGACGAAAGCTCCCTGATGCGTGCTGAACCGTCAAGTTTTTCTCACTCAAGCCTGCCACTTGTGAATGGCAGACCGTAATCAGCTTAAAACTGCTCAAGCACGAATGCAATGAAGATCAGGAGAGTATAGTGTTTCCCCAGGTCGTTAAGTCCCAACGAGCTGTGCGAGAATAGTCAAACGTAAAGTGATCGAGAGGATTTGAACGGGAAAGGATAGTGATTGATCTATACCTAAAGAGAAAGCCCATAAACTACAGGGGCTTAAATGCAAATTAAAGAAAGTTCAAAAGATAAAACTATTAAATAAACGCTATCACTATATTTAAAATGATGTTTTTGTTTTTATGTTTTTATAAAACTGGAATTAAAAACTACGTTACGTACAAGTAAAAACGTGAAACTTACACAATATAAATCCTAAAAATATGAAAAATACATTTTTACAATCCTAATGATAAAAGAAAATTTATAGAAAAAGAAAATTATTTTTATAACTATTTATCTAATTTTTATTAATTAAAAACTATTTTAACTATTAAATATTAATCTAAATTACAAGAAAATATGAAATAAAGCTAGAAAAATAAAATTAAGACTTAGAAAAATCTAAAATATCAAAATAGAATTTTCAAAACTATTTTTTGTAATTTTCTGATTATTTTTCTATTTTCTATGAATTTTAAACTATTAAAAACTAATTAAATTATTTAAAAATACAAATTTAACTAAGAAAAATATGGAAAAATATTTTTTTGGCTTTTTATATTTATATTAACTTAATAAAAATGAAAGATTATTTTTTTGAACCTTTTCTTAATTTTTTGTATTAAATGCTATTTAAAAATGCTTAAAAACTACTTAAAATGCAGAAAAATAGCAAAACAACTTAGAAAAATCTGAAAATTTCAGGAAAAGTCTAAAATAATATAAGGAATAAAGGAAAAATAGAAAAACAGGAGGTTGTGTGGAGGAAATAGGATCTGATGAATCAAGTGTTTATAAATAAGCACTTGAATAAGCCAATTGAGTACCAAAAGCTACCAAACCAAAAGAGAAGCTCTAATATGCTAAAGTAACCAAAATGAAACAAGAAACATCAAGCTAAACCTACTGGATTGGCAGATTGCTCAGATTTGGTGATATGAGATTATGGCTAAAAACAGATTCAGGGTGTCTACTTTAAGCTTATGCACAGGACTCAAAATAAGCTGAAACTTCAAAACAGAAGTGGGACCCTGAACTAGACCTGGGTGGGTATATTCAAACCAAAAATCAGACCTTGCCAAGCTCAAATGAGCTTTGTGGCAAGGGCTGCAAGTTCTGCAAAAGCCCTGTGCAGGCTTAGTGCCCTGCACAGGGCACTAATCACCATTTTGACAAGCTCCTTAAGAGCTTAAGAAAAATTTGCAAAATTATGAAAAAATGACAAACATAAACTAGACCAAGAGAGGTTTTAAAAGAAACAATATTCACTTGATTTGACCAAGAAATGAGTACAATAAAAATCAATCTCAGATGGCTCAAAACAGGGCTTTTGCATATTTGACTTTTTGAAGAAACTGAAAGGTTGACTTCTTGGAACTTTAATCTTGATTTAAGGACTGAGAATGATGTAAATACATGAAACAAAGCTACTACAAGCTATAGCTAAGTATTTTGAACACAAAATAAGCTTTTGCTTATCCAAAAGTTTAACAGTTAACCTGTTTAAGACCAATTAGAATGATTTTTGACTTTTGGTTGTTATAAGCACAAAAGTAAGACATACATGAGTTATTTAGAACTAAGCAAACATAACACCACAATCATTACCCACTGGACAAGCCCTGAACACAGTTTAATTTAGCTAATCCAAACACCCCTTTAAGTAGTATACATGGCCTTTTTCAAAGCATAAGCCTGATTCAAAGCATGCAGTCTAAACAGAGGCTTACACTATCTTAAATTATACTGAAATCAACTTTAATAAGCAATCTTAGACAGTGAATAACAAGGAAACTACTTTTACCAATTTTAAACTAAAAACTTGAAAATGAAAAGAGTAAACTGGTCACCTTATATTATGAACTGAATAAGATGTAAACAAGGTCACATGCAACCTGCAAGCACTTTCAGGACCAATCTAATATCCAAAGTACAATATTCCCCCTCCTTTGACTTTCGTTGACCAACTCACAATCTTGTTTAAAATTGATCCAGCAGGCTTACCCAAGATTAAGATAAGCTTAAATAAGCTTATCTGATTCTAACATAGGATTATGAGAAGCTTGTACATAAAATTCGAAACTGAAAATAACAACAGTGAACTTGAAATTTTGAAATATAATTGAAACCTTGAATTAAGCTTGAAAAACATATTATAATGATGAAATACCTTAATTTGAGTACAAAGGAACAGAGAATTAAAGCTTTTACACTAAACTTAAAACATTAAAATTTAAAACGACATACAAAATTTAAAACTAAACTAACTACTCTTGTTTCCTCTTTCTTCTTCCTCTTTTATAGCTCCAAACTGTCCCTCTCTCACCTCTGACCACTTCCCACCACATTTGTCAACCAATGGGAGAGTTTTAAGCACATTGGTCACTTTTCCAATTTTGGCGGGAAAATGGCAATTTGACTTATAGGCTCTGACTTTGCAGGTAGGGGGGGGGGGTTGGCTAGGTATAATGAGTGTGGAGTGATGGGATAAGGGATAAGGTGTTGGGAGATGGAATTGGAGAGGTTGCAGAGGTGCAGGCCAAGTGGGGAAGAAGCAAAACCACAAGGGAGGGAAAAGGGTTGCTCGTTTGACTTGGTTTGACCAAGGGGTCAAAAAGGCTAAAGACAGGGGTCAAAAGAGTATAAGTGGCAGGGGTCAAGTGTAATTTGACAAGGGTTTGTTTGGTTTTAATGATAAGGACCAATATGTAATTCTTCCAAACTTGAAGGACCATTTCTGCCATTTTCCAAAGTTGTAACAAGGGACCAATATTGACAAGTTCCAATAGTACAAGGACCAGTCTTGTCATTTTCAAATTTCCAGGGACCAAACTTGACAATTTTGAAAGTTCAGGGACCTAAGTTGTAAATTTGTAATTTTAAGTTTCAAGGACCAATTTTGACAAATTAGGAATCCCTAGGGACTCAAAAAGATATTTTTCTTTATTTGGATTTACCAGGGACTGTTGTTGACAACTTTTGAAACTTGGGGGACTAAAACTGCCAATTATGCAAATTTTATACGTTTTTCACCAGATTTTGATATTTTTGCATTTAAAACATATAAAACACTTATTTGTGATATTTTTATCATTTTGATGCATTTTTGAGTGTTTTCAGATGTTTTTGCAGTTTAATTGGTACAAAAATGATGAGTATTTAGACACTCATCACTCCCCCTAGCTTGAGGGCGTCAAGAAGAACCTACAAAAAATAATGTAAAAGATCGTCCATAAATAGACGAGAATCCCATACACATCAAAGTGTATATATATGAACCTACAAAGAAAGGATTAGTGTCAAAAAGAGAATAATCCTACTACTTGCATCATCATGGTTGGTTTAGAGGTTGTAAGGTTTGTTCAAGGTAAGAAAAATATGCTTAGGGATGAGACGCATTTCATTATGAAATTCACTTGGCTTTTGACAACATAGATGTTTGTGGAGGATGGTTGAGCGACCATGAATTGTAGTGGGTGTGGTAGAACATGAGACATACTTCCTCACGTAGATCATGAACTAGACCTTTGGACACGTTGATAATGATAGAAATCATCATTATGACTTAGAGGTATGGAAATTATGGTAGAGGTGGTGAAAGGTATCAAGGTGACTCTTTGACTTGGTTGATGACTCAATAGAGGTGGTAGACATGATGACTTTGTGAGTAGTGATAAAAGCGGAGTAAGATAGTTAGGATGATGCAAGATTAGAAATAACAAAAAAATGTGCGAATGAGCACAACTTGACTTGATGATGAAATCGACCATTGTCATCCTACAAGAATCCAAAAGAGTTAGTACAAAAGGAAAACATTTATACCAATGGATAAATTGTTCACATCAAGTCATGAAACAAAAAGGAAGAACACATAAAGACTCATATAAATGCAACTCATTTATAAACATATAGGAAACAGATAATCCTAAGTGTTGAGCAAGAGCTTGTGTGGGAAAAGGAAATTTGAAATGATTATCTAAAGAGATAAAGTTCCTACTGTTCCACGGTTCCTCCGGTTCCCTCACTAGAGGGATCCGGCTAGCTTAAGTCTAGGGATCCGGCTAACAGATGGGGTGAAAATGAGGTGATTGGGTTCTAGCAAGGTCTAGCACCTACATATCCTAAGTTACTCAGTCTATTAAGTGTCTTATATGAAGACGGACTTAAATGATCAAGAGGGAGTGATTGATGGTGGCTAATGATTGCCTTTTATGGAAAATGGGGCTTTATGAGCACCAGTGGATGATCAAAGATGACACTAAGAATTTTGAGAGTGTCAAGTGGTGTTAAATGATCCTAGAGATCAGATGATAACTTAAGAGAGATTTGGAAAATTCCTTAAGAATCATAATAAATTAAAAACTAGTTTTTGGCCTATTTTGAGGTAAGGATGACTAAAATCAATTTGCTAAAATTGAGAGAAATATCAAACTAAGTGTTTTGAGATGAGAAGAACAATGTGTAAACATTGGAGCGGAAAGATGGTGAGTTTTGTACTAATGATAAATCAAAAAATACTTCGGATGTGATCCTAAGTCATCCATGAGTGAATGTGAGATCAACTGAGCCTAAGGAAAGTTTAAGTGATCCTAATGTAGCAAGTTTAACTAGTCCAATAAGGTCTAGAATGTTGGATTGATGCAAGGAGGCTACAAAGGAACTTCTGTCCACCCGGATCCCACGGATCCTTCACTTGAGGGATCCGTCTAGTTACATCTAAGGGATCCGGCATCTGAGACATATTTTCTTAACAGAATAGTTGCAGAATTTTGCTCTATGTTTCGAATTATGAAACAAATTGTTTCTACAGCAAGTATACATGTATACACGTTAAGCAAAGCAAGGAGAGCATGTAGAGATCACATATAGGCAATCAAATGAGATCGAGCTCACAAATAACATAAAGGTTTAGCAAACTTTAAAGCACTATTCAAGAAGTCCAAAAACATATTTACAGTCTAGATTAGTAAATCATTTAAACTAACAATGACATGAAAGGAATGTGTCTAGAAAGAAAAGAGCACATGATGGTGTTCAAGACAAAAGAGTTGTGAGGTGCTAGTTTAGGACAATATAGTCATTACGGATGGTGGTTAGCATACAATGAGCTTCGTCCATGAAGTCATGTAGCTATTCTCGATCAAAGAGAGATAATCGCTTGATGAGGCAAGTGGTTGTGATTAGCTAAAAGAAAATTAATTTTACAACTTGTTTGATTAGTAATCCTAAGACAATGCAAAGTATTTTCATTTTACTTTAGGAAAACATAGGAGTATAAATTTCTCAAGTGAGAGAATGAATATGAGACTATTACTAGCGGTGCTCAATTATGGCTAAACACGACCATTTTTACGGGCGATTCCACATACCCAACTTCTATCAAGGAACCAATTCAACCGTTAGGTCAAATTGAGTTTCTAGTGCAATAAGTTCTCCAGTATTCATTCTCAAGTTAGGAAAATTTATATTCCTACAATGACCTATCGAAGAGTAACAATGATGATACTTTTATTCGTTTTTATTAATATTATACTTGAAACAACTACGGTGACGAAGGTGTAAAAAAAATTAAAAGTTATCCATATGGTGAACAAAAAGATAGTTGCATGAGCTAGTTCAACATATGTTGTTGGAAAGCTTGAGTTTGGACTTTCGGATATGAACAATTATATTTGTAGGATCGTAATATTTATTGTGTTGATGATTCGGGTGGTCTTGGATGATCAAAATACATGTTTGCCATTAGAGAGAGAAAGTTAGAGAGTTGGGTGTTCAAGCTAGAGACTTGGTTCACAAATTATGGAATATTAGATTGAAAGCACCACCCCTTCCATGGATGGAAGGGGTATTTATAGTACAAGAAATACGACCTCCTATCGGCCTATGGATCAGGGATACAGTGGGTAAAGACCCGTCCTTCCTCCACGGTGTTGCACTAAACTATTTTACGCTACTGACTAACTAATTAACTACATAATAACGTAAATAACGACAATTCTTCAATTTTGCTAGATAATATTTGGGGTGACCGACTCTTCACTATGGAATTTTCTAATTCCTAACAATCTCCCCCTAAGGGAGGTCACCCCATGTTTTACATTTCGAATCCTAGCATTCTATTCTTGACTTTGTTCTTGAGCTCGTAGACTTCAATTCTTCAATTTTGCTAGATAATATTTGGGGTGACCGACTCTTCACTATGGAATTTTCTAATTCCTAACAATCTCCCCCTAAGGGAGGTCACCCCATGTTTTACATTTCGAATCCTAGCATTCTATTCTTGACTTTGTTCTTGAGCTCGTAGACTTCAATTCTTCAATTTTGCAATCTTTGTGCTTAAGCAGTGACACTTCATAGTCCGCATATTTTGTACTTTTAGTGGAGGCCTTTGAACTGATCCACATCTTTGATGATCTTTGAGCTTTCTTTGAGATCATCAGCCACATTAAATCTCTGGATCACCCTTTATTGTGTTGCCATCATGTGAAGTTGTGACTTTCGGACCGACATGCTCACACTTTTGAATCATGACATCTTTCCATCAGAGTAGCGGAAGCTTTACTGGTTCATGATATTTGCAGCAGCGTAGCAGAAGCATAGTATAAAAATATCAGAACCAGGTTATGTAGATATGCACCAGTCATGATTTCTTCAATTAAGTGTGGTTGCTGTGAGCATGCGGCTTTGGATTGACGTCTCAATTCTGATCAGCTGCAACCGTCCAAATGTACCTGCAAACAACAGTTAGCAATAAAACACACGAAAGTGTCTTTGACCACTTTCGTTGAATTGAGGTACACGGCCCACGGTTCCCCGTTGATCAGTACAAGTACTGCCTGTGATCAGGTAGGATTCCTAAGAATCTCCTTGACAGGGTTTCGCAGCTGTTCTAGCTGTTCTCAAACCGGAACGTCTCAAAGAAGACAACACGGAGTGAGTGAACCAGCGAATTGAGATTCACTGATTGATGAAAAATGATTTGAAAAACAATCGCGTATTGCTTGAAGAAAGAGTTTTGCAATACGACGAAGGTTTTATGAGAAAGATCAATTTTCAATCAAAATACTTTTTGTATTAGAGAATGAGTACACATTCGACGTGCTAGCGAAAAGAAGAGATTCGCACATCGAACGGTTTTTCTAAAAGTATTTTCAATCAGAGATACTTTTTGAATTTGAAAATGAATACACATTCGATGTGCTAGAGAAAAGAAGATTTGCACACCGAACGGTTTTTCCAAAAGTATTCGTCAATTCCATTCCTGGACCAAGGTTGATTCAAGATTGAATCGCCCCATTGTTTCTATCCAGTTGTCACAAGCTTGATCTTTTGCAAGATTTCACATGTCACCCACCAAGAGCTTGTTTGATGTTGGCTGTAGAAGGATTTCCATCTTCATCGTGAATATTTTTATATACCACTCAGATGTTCTGGCAAAACCACAAGGATAATGCGTAGGACTCTCAATATATTCTTACTTTCCACATTGTGTGAAACAGCAAGTCTTCATTAATTTAGTGTCCTAATGAGATATTGTGGATGATCTCTTGGCTCTAGACTCAATAGTGCTCATTTGGTTCCTGTGCCGGAGACTAGGGAGAGGGTCTCCTACTTCAATATCAACAATCTCTAAGAGAAAGTCGATAGATTATGTCGATTCCCCGTGAGAATGAAACAAGCCCTTTTAAGAGGAACTTGAGTGGCTTGGGAAGTTGTAGTGCAGTGCGTCACTGGGTCCATGACGTCTTGTCTTCAATACCGATGTTACCTTAGTAAGCACCAGTAGCATATGTATTGAACCCGGTTTCTGCCCTAAGGTTGAATTGATGGAGGGCTATTTCTTTTCACCCTTTTCTCGTTCATTTCTTTTTCATTCTTCAACCCCTTCAGTGCTTACCGAGACTTCATTACTAGAACCTTTTTGGGTTTATTCCAGTACTAGCTCTGTCTCAGTCCGCACTCTTCCCATTTCTCATTTTTCTCCTTTTTTCAATATACCTAAGGACTCTACACTATCTAGTGGATTGTCCCTGGGTAGATCCCTCCGGCTCTGGCGGGATCGTGGGAACGAATACCTAACCTAACCATCCTTATAACACCATGCATAAAATAAATTGGTCGGTCTTTTGGTATTGTTCTTTCCTTCTCGAAACCAATTGAAACATCATTTGGAAAAACAATCAAGGTACTTGTGATACGAGATCAAAGCATTTTGTACCCTAATAGTTTTGATCATTTAGAAAACCTCCCCCTCAACATGTGCGTATGATTTAGAAATTGTTCAGCACAAGGAGGCAAGAGGACTTTGAAATATTTTCTTTGATCACACTTTTCATACGAAAAAGCCATTTGATTTTCATGGTAAAATTCTCCCCCTCAATATGTGCATAGGATATTTAAAATCATTTTATCACATAGAGGCAAGAGTTCTTTTGAAGTACATCCACGATCACAAAAGCCATTAAGAAACCATTTGAAAACTCAATCAAGGTACTTTATAAATCACTTTAAAAAGCTTTTGTACCTCGATAGTTATGCTCCCCCTCAATATGTGCTTCTAGATTCGAAAGCGTTTAGCACATATGAGAGAGCAGCCTGCACAATTTCATCAAATCGATCACCTTTTATCAAATTTCATTATTAAATCACAAATTCTCCCCCGATCAAAAATATCAAACCCTTTGAGATTTTGGATCCCAAGTGATTTAATAAGGTTTAGAAAAACATGGGAGAAAATGTGCCTGATTTAAAAACTCATCTTGTTTTTGGATAAATCCTCCTCCTCAACATGTGCATTGTATATTGAAATCGTTTGGTACATGGAGGCAGGAGTGCCTTTGAAGGACTAAAACCAATTCCATTAAAACAGATTTGAGATTTAAATCACGATCTCTCACCCGATAAAAGATTTCAAACCATTTGAGATTAGTGATCCCAAAAGATTTAAATAATTTAGAAAATTTTAGGGAAAGACGTGGCAAGATTTGATTTTGAAAAATGACAGATAAGGACCATTTTAAGACATTAAAGATTGTTAGTGTCAGGTATGATAGTTTTTAAGAGATCTTTTAAGTAAAACAAAACAATTTCACAATCAAACAAGAACAGAAAAAATTTCATTTTGAAAGACCTTGATTCTACAGAAAAAAATCATACCATGACATAACATTAAATCTTTAGATCACCACTTATATTGTACAATCCGGACTTTTATGAAGCAATATTGATTGAAAATAATTTATTTTAAATCACTCTCCCCCTCAATCGATGACTGAAGTCAATAATTGAGTGACTTAAGTTTTGATAAAATGAAGTCCGGTGATTTTCAAAATTAAGACCAATTTATTTTCAAAACAATATTTTTCCATATTCAAAACAATATTTAATCAAATTATTCAAAATTGTTTAGAAATGGTATCCTGCACAAAGATACGTTAGTGGTTGAGAAGCTTCCGTTGTAGTTGCTGTAGGGTTTGGAAGAAAAACCATCTACTGATGCAGTGAGACTTCTTCTTACGTTGCATTTTGAATGCCAACTGAGGTCACATTAAGCTCCGTTTCTTCAATCACTTAGAAGAAAACCATCTGCTGATGCAGTGAGACCTCTTACGTTGCATTTATGCCAACTCTCCATAGAAGTCCAATTAAGCTCCGTTTCTTCATTTGTCAACCCAAGATATAGTTACCCTTTCCTTTTGGCATCCAATCATCTTCAATTGTGGGATCCGGATCGGGAACATTCTTTTAAACCATCTATCTGCATGCGTTAGTAAACATACAAACAAATATATGGTGGTCGACAACACCCAAACAGCAATCGACTAATAAAAGTCAATCCAATATATCAATCAGATCATGTAAGGTATGGGAATAATGTGTTTCTCAAACTCTAATCATCTAAACCTAACAATCATATCCTAGAAACCTAGTCCTTCAACATAGGCAATTATATTTTTTTAGATAAGCACGTAGGATAATTAAGAAGGTCCGTTAGATGATATAAATTTGAAAACATTCTCCCCCTCAATCAATGACTTATTTTCTGAAAAGATTAAAAGCGCTGAAGTCATTGATTGAGTTTTCAATTTTCACAAAAACTCTGAATCTGATAGATTTACAAGCAACTCATTTACCACCATTTTAGAAAACAACAAATATTTTTCTGAAGAATTTATAGACGGAAAAATATTTGAGTAGGAACAGCAGTCCTTCGACATACTTTCCTCATTTGTTTTTAGGATAAGTGCACGAAATATTTGAAAACTTGGTTTAGCGCAGCACTTTCCTTTCTTTTGAAGAGCGGGTTGCTATCTGAAATAATAGCAAACCATAGTTTAAGCACGGGTCACAGTCTGAAGTAACTGCAAGCCATAATTTGAAGCCCGGGTTACAGTCAGAAGTAACTGTAAGCCATATTTTGAGACATGTTTAGAAAAGAATATTTACACCTCCTGCTCGAACTTCATCTATGGTCCCGTGCCATTATTGAATGACATTTCTAAGACCGTAGATGTTATCGATACCAGAAGACATGTCTTGAGAAAAACATATTTTTGGTATTTTTGAAATTTTCTGATTTTTATGGTTTTTGAAGGTTTTATATTTTTCTATTTTCTTTTTCGAATAAATATTTACAAGGATAGAATAGATGATATAGTTAAAGAAGATGATGATACGAGTACCGAGATAAGGATATCGAGCAGCCCCGTTGTAGAAGATAGAAGTCATCATCCCTTAAACTTTCACCACCAAAGCTTCCAGGGCTCCAAAATAGAAGATAGAACATGAGCCTTTGAGAAAGAGAGACTTTGGCAGCTTCCCCCCAAACCGAAAATCCTTTAGCTGAGCAGATTCAAAGCTTTCTTTCAAGCTTCTCTTAGCCAGGTGCACAAAGAAGCACACCATTATCATCGAACTTGCTGCTCCTTTTAAGAACAATCACCGTGATTCTTCGTTCGAGGTTATATCATCCAATAGAACACCAGCAACGTTTCATCCCACACTTAAATAATCTTCTCAAATTTCTTTTCCACTGAAGTCTGAAGCAATCCATTCCAAAAAGGTGTCAAGAGACCACTTCCCCCAAGTAGTTGAATTGATGCAGTCAATCTCTTAGACTAGAGCTCACGAACCCGAATACACATACCCGAAGACAAAGAAACTTATACCATCGAAGTAGCAGATTAAGTCCAATAGCCAAAGAATAACCCCGATGTATACTTTTCTCTCCCCTGAAGAAAGTGTATGAAGCTCAAGAACCCAAAGTACCCGAATGCCCAAAGAGAGAATAACCGATAACATTGAAGAAGCAGGCCGAATCACTGATTATCTCTGCGGGTGACAATCTCTGCGGATGTCAACACCAGAATAAGTGATTATATCTCTGAATCACAGATTAAGCCCTCAGGTAAAACAGCTGAGCATCCCCAATGTACACAATCTCTATCCCCTGATGATTGTGATACAATCAAAAACATCACACACTTGTGTACCTCTTTCATCTTCAGAAACTAACTCTTCCATCTCTTCCCCTACGTCGTTGGAATAATAACACAAAATCCTTCATGAGTAAAACCTTGAGTTTCTCTGCGGTCATGACATTTGTTTTACCGGGATATCTTCAATCACTTAGAAGAGTTAAGTTCATCAAGTTTACTCGTCATGAGTCAAACCTTGACTTTCTCTACGGTAATAACATTTGTCTTCCCAGGATATCTTCAATCACTTAGAAGAATTAAGTTCATCAAGTTTACTCGCTTTGTGTTTATATGTGAGTCTCCTTTCTCCTTGCTGGTTTTGACACTTCAGAATCAGCAACTCATTGTAAGCCCGTATACTAGAAATTTGTTGAGAAGAACACTTGAACTCTTGTGGGAATCAACTTGCTGAAGTACATTGTGAGCAAATCTAATTGGGGATTAAATCTGACATATCACTTTCCCCCAATTAGTGCTCTCCCCTAAATTGACAATGCCCGGGATATGAAGAAGTCTTTGGATAATCAAATGCAACTCGTCGTTAGTCTTCTAACATGCAGCAGAAAAATGTAGAACAGACTGTAGACTCGACCTTCTTCAATATTGTCCAGTTGGGGAATAGATAATTAACATCTTCAACTCACACCAAAAAGCATCTCACCAAAAAGCATCCCAATTAACTTACATCTTGCATATCCCCTTAGCTAAAATCCCTCCCAATCAAACAAGAACAGAAGGATGTTCATCAAGAAAAACAGCAATCAGGCCTCAACGAACACACAAGATGGTAACACCAAACTACCAATCACATCAAACAAGAACAGAGAGATTGTTCGGAATCATCATGTTGATGTATACGTGAAGCATTAACCAGAAGCACTTAGTCGATAAACTCATCAATCCGAGTGAAGATGTCAACCAACGGCTCTTAGAAGAACAACTCCATGTGAAGATGACCCGATAATACGAAGCTCGGTTCTTACATGAGTTTAGAGCCGTATGACCATTTAAATTCTCAAATAACAATCAGCAATGCAAAAAATTCACACTTCTTCTCCCCCTCAAGAATTGCATACGGAGATGCCATTCTTGACTAAATAAGTGAAAATCATCCGAATGTTCTATTCACACTTCTCTCCCGCAAAATAAGCACATGATGTCGCCATCTTCATTATAATCGAGCAAGTGGAATGAGAAAAACAATCAGTGGTAGCCCGGTTCACTTGAATACTGAAGCGCATGGAAAAAGTATGAAGCATGTTGATGAGAATGGTCATAATAAGAAGATTTCTCTTCTTCCGAAGATAAAGCGCACTGACACGTACACTTTTCTTTTCTTTGAGGAACGAGGCATGAACTGTTGTGTTCATACGTCATAATCTCTCTCTTTTCAACTCTCTTAGCAAAACATGTAATCATCACCATTATCATTCAGTAGGCTCTTTGCAGTGACAGATGATGGAGATGACCCAATATGATGAATTTGACCCTGAAGTAAACTAACCCGAACTCGTGACTTATACTTGCACATATGTAACAAAGAGCGGTGCCGAGACTTCATGCCCATTTGAATCTCTAACTACTCTATACTCCTCAACCAACCAACCATCAAGTATAAGACGTATATCACCTCTTGAAAATCCACAATTGAATGTGACACTGAGCACTACAACGTAACTCCTTTAAGTGATAGTTATTTTGTGGTGATAAGAGCCCAAATCCCCCAAATGGTAAAAGAAAAGGTAAAAGTCACCCAACAATAACTAGATTTCCAAGTCTTCGTTTTTGATAATAAGCTTGAACAAGGATCTCGAAGAATCTTCATCCAACCATCCCCGATACCTTCAGATACTAAGTGCACTCACCCGTGATATTTCACTTCAACCTCAAATAAATAATACTGAATTAACGCCGTTGTCACATCTTCTGAACTGCTCAAATCTAGCCTTCTTTGACATTTAATTGAACTTTGATAATGGTTTCATCCCGACCATGGTTTAGTGAGCATACCCCCGTAAAACCTTGTAATAGCCAAACTGCCATGAAGACAACCCAAACACACACCCAATTCATGAAGTACACCCTTTTATCCCTTCTTCGAAACAGAAACCGTAACACCAGCATCAGAAGACCCCGAAATACGCTTTCCTTTCTCCAAGATGGTTCCATCATCACGGGATTTTACAATTCTATAGTTTAAACCGAGAAATAGTTTCTTTCGCGGGATTTTACAAAACCAAGAATAAACCGTAAGATAGATCCGGAAATGCCCTTTACTATTACCAGGATGTTTCCATTGTCACGGGATTTTACAAGTCTATGATTTAAACCGAGAAATAGTTTCTTTCGCGGGATTTTACAAAATCAAGACAAAACCGTAAACAATGTCAGCTTGAATGTGTTATGACAATTTTGGTTTCGGTGAATATCTGTTTTTAGGGGAAGATGCAACGGTTCATTATCCAACATCATCAATATCATTAACCATCCAATCAATACTTTGGTAAACACATCATCCACATATTCTGTCGGCTGTTGCTGTGACCACATGGTGAAGTAAACCCGATATAACAAACTTGATCATGAAGTAAAATTCCCTAGATATGTTACTTAACCTTGTACTAATCCTTGTGAAGAAGAAACGGTGTACCCAATGTACAAAACCTCTTGACATTCTCAACTGAGTGAGACACCGAAGTGATAGTTACGTTGTGGGTTAACCGAGAAAGAATCACAAACGAAACTAAATAGCCAAGTCTTTATCACACTCAATAAACGCCCAAAAAAGTCATCTTCGTGGAAGGGTAGAGGGAAAGAAGATGAAACAAGTAACCGTGGCCGGAAAATCTCACTGCAAATCCAAATATGAAACACCTTATAAACAACCCCGTAGTCAACTTTGTTCAATAATCAATTTAAGCCGTGACAATATTCTCCGTGAAAATGTATAAACCAAAGTACCGAACCTCATAAATCAACAAATCTCATCATCATATCCAATCTCATTAACACAAATCTCATTGTAAAATCTTTTCAACAAATCTCATCATCAAGTCTTAATTCACAAAATCCAAATCTCATAAAACCTCTGATGAGTGTGTAAATACTCATCATTTTTGGTTAAATCTGAACTGCAAAACGTCTAAAAATGCTCAGAAATGCATCAAAATACTGAAAATATTCCAAAATTGCATTTTATATGTTTCAGATGCAAAATGTTTAAAATCAGATGAAAAATGAGCAAAGTTTGCATAATTGGCAGTTTCAGTCCCCCAAGTTTCTAAAATTGTCAAAAAAACAGTCCCTGAGCACATAATTTCAAAAGTAAAATCACCAAAGGTCCTTTTAAAATCATAAGTTGTCAAAATTAGTCCTTTGGTGAAAAATATAAAAAGTTTGAGAAAATTACAAGTTTGGTCCTCCAAGTTTCAAATTTGGCAAAAATGGCCCTTGGAAAATTGGAAAATGTCAAGATTGGTCCTTGTATTATTGAAGCTTGTCACTTTTAACCCTTGGATCAACTTTGATGAAATGGCAGCAATAGTCCCTTGAATTTCAGGATTTACACATTAGGTCCCTATAATTATTAAACCTTTTTACCCTTTGGACCTATCATATACCCATGGACCCCTGCCATTAGCTTTTTGAACCCCAGTCAATAAGCATTTTGGACCCCCTATTATTAATACACCAGTCAACCAAATAGTCAAACAAATCACCCTTTGGCGCCACTTTTTCTTCTCCTCCCAACTGCTCTCTGCAACCCAAGCATATCCCATCCCCCCTCCTCAACATATCATCACCTTTGTCTCCCCACCTCAACAATATTCCAAGAATCATTTATTGCATCCTTCTCCCTAACACTCAAGCTCCCAACTGCTAAAAACACTTTTGGCGCCAAAAATACATCAAACGGCCAAGAGTGTTCCAAGTAATCCAATGGCTCAGAAATTAAGTGGGATCTTCTCAGTGGATAAGTGGAAGCACATTTGGTTATAAAAAGGGAGAGAGAGAAGAAAGAAAAGGAGTTAGGTAGTTTTATATTTTTCTTTAATGTCGTTTTTTTATAAATGTTGTAGTTTAATCAAAATGGTGTAATTTCAGTTTCCATGTATCACTTTCAAGTTAACAAATCATTGTATTAAGCTTTTGAGTTTTCAATCCAAGTTTTAGATAAAATTCCATGTTTCATGTACTGTTGCAAAATTCATTCTCAAAATCTTATGTTTAAGCTTTTAGTAGCTTGTATTTAATCTCAAATAAGCTTGTATAAGCTTATGATAGCTTTGTATAAGCTTACATTCAAGGTTTAAGTGATTTTGGTTCATGGTCAATAATAGTCAACTGTTGGTGCAAATTGGAATTGGAAATGAGAGTGGGTGTTGCAGTGGTGATAATGGGTTGGATTAGGCTAAATTAGAATAGGTTTGGTTTGGTTTAGCCTGCAACAACAGCTGGACCCATGTGAGTGATTTTCTTATTTTCACTTTTAAAGCCATTTTGTATTTCATGCTTGTCTCTATTTCTGTGGTCACCATCAGTGTAGATCTGTTTAAATAGTGGTATTTAGTTCATGTAAACTCAGTTTGATGATCTGCATAGGCTAGTTGAGTAGTTAGCTTTGTTAAGTTTGCATATCAGTCCTTAAAATGGTGTTTGGATCAGCTTTGTATACTCTGTCATAGGTTAGCTCAATAGTTAGAATTTGTTGTTTCAAGTTTGGTTAGCTTATTTGAACCCATTCCAGTCTTTAACTTGTGCCTGTTAAGCTCCTAAGTCAAAAACACCATTAATATGTCTTAAATCTGCTTACTGTTGGGATCTTGCCAGATCCAAGTCTTATTTTGTGTTCAATTTTCAGTAAGATAGCTTAATATAACTTTATTTCATCATAATATATTAACATCAATCCACAAAATCAGCTCAAAGTTGGAAAAAGTCAACTTTCCATGTTTTTATCAAAAGTCAAATTGTGCAAATATCAGTTTTGAGTCCAAATGGGAGGATTTTTCATGCATTCATTTCTGGGTCAATGCCAATGAAACTTTGGGTATTAGAACTTCAGCTGGTCTTGTTTCTTATTAGCATTTTTCCAGATTTTTATCAAATTTTTAGAAGCTTTATTCTAGCGTGTGATTATGAGACTAAATGCCCTGTGCAGGGCATCAAGTCTGCACAGGTTTTATGCAGCTTTTGAAGAGCTTGTGCAGAGCTCAGTTAAGCTCACCTAGGTCTGATATTTGGTTTATAAGGTCTTAGCCAGGTCTAGTTTAGGTTGCCACTTTTGTTCTTGAAGTCTTAGCTTATTTGGTGCTTATTATTCAGCTTAAAGTAGACCACCAAAATCTGTTTTTGCACTTTAGTCAAATCACTCAAATCTTGATAACTTGCAATTCAGTGGTTTGGAGTTGTTGATTTTAGTTCATTTTGAGTTATCTTAGCTTATTATAGCTTTTGTAAATAGTTAGTGCTCATTGGTCTCCATTTGCTTATTCAAGTGCTTATTTCAATAAGCACTTGTACATCAGTTTCAAATCCCTCCAAACAAGCACCTGTTTTTCCATTTTTCCTAGATTCCTCACTTTATTTTAAGCTTATCTTGAATTTTTCAGATTTTTCCAAGTTGGTTTGCTATTTTTTCTGCATTTAAATTAGTTTTTAGCACTTTTTAATTAGCATTTAATACAAAAAATTAAGAAAAGTCTCAAAAAAATAAGTTTTCATTTTTCTTAAGTTTAGATAAATATAAAAAGATAAAAAAATATTTTTCCATAATTTTCTTGGTTTAAATAGTATTTTCTAGCATTTTAATTAGTTTTAAATAGTTTTAAATTAATAATAAATACATAAAAAGTCTAAAAAATATATTTTCAGTTTTAAAATAAGTTTTATCATATTTTAGATTTTTCTAAGTTATAATTTCATTTTTCTAGGTTAATTTTGTATTTTCTTATATTTTAGTGCATTTTAAATACTTAATAAATAGTTTTTAATTAATAATAATTAAATAAATAGTTGTAAAAATAATTTTCCTTTTCTAATAATTTTCTTTTATATTTAGGATTGTAAAAATGTATTTTTCATATCCGTAGGTATTTTCCTTCTTTATTTTCACGTTTTATTTCGTACGTTACGTAGTTTTTTATTTAAACGTACGTTTTAAGTTTTAAACGTTCATCATTTTAAATATAGTGATAGCGTTTATTTAATATATTTTATCTTTTTAATTTTCTTAATTTGTATTTAAGTCGCTGTAATTTATAAATCTTTTCTTTAGGTAATTATCCATTCAAAACCTTTACTGATCACTATCATTAGTGATCATTCTATCGTCTGATCGAGTGTTTACACACCATTGAGTCTCCGTGGGACTTAACGACCCGGGAATTCATTATATTCTCTGATCTTCATTGCATTTGTGCTTAAGCTGTTTTAAGTCTGTTACGGTTGGCCATTCACAAGTGGCCAGCTTGTGTGATTAGACTTGACGGTTTAGCACAGATCAAATTTTGGCGCCGCTGCCGGGGAGGCTTTAGCGTGTGTTTAGCCTTTTTCAGATCCATTCTTGCACATACCCCATCTTTTGTAAAAAGTTTTTTTTTGTAAAGTTATAAGAAAATCAAAAAGTTCATTAACACTTTTCCTGAAGTGTTATCAACACCAAAAATATTTTCATTCTTTGTTTTTGCAAAATGTTTTTCAAAAATCCAAAAAAATCCATCTTTACCCTCTCACATCTTTTGATTCTACATTTCTTTTACCCTCTATCCATTTGATTCTTTCTATGTCTCATCCTCACCAATTTGGTTGTGAATGGTGTGGGGGACCTCAAAATGGTGGAAATTGCCCCGGTTGTGGCATTGTGAATCCGGGAAACGGGTTTGTCTATGACCAAAATCCCTACAATGAAACAACTAATTTCCTCAACCAACCCCCGCACTATGAGATGGAGACATATTCTTGTGAGTACTGTGGAGGTCCTCACCCGAGTTTTGAGTGTCAAACAGGGAACACGCTTGTCTATGAGCATAATCCTTGTAACAATTATGACTACTCTTATCATGACCAACCTCCACAGTACCAAACGATTCAAACACAACCTCTGCAAATTCCTCAAGAACTTCTCGAAAATTGTCTAGATATACTCAAAGATTTGAAAGAATTGGTTAAAGAAGAGTCTCGTCAGAAAACGTATGCTGAAGAACAAGCAGCTAGAGTAAGTTCCCAATATTGGAAACCTCTCGTGTACGATTATGATGACGACGACGATGATGATTTTGATGAGGAATCTACGACTCCGAGTGGCAATCCCACTCCCGTTGAAGAAGGAAAGAGTTGGCGGAGGAGAATATGAAGAGCATAGGAGCTATATATGTTTACGATAAAGTCGATGCTCCGAGTGGCAATCCCACTCCCGTTTCAGAGCCTTTCATTTCCGACTCTTTCCCTTCACTCACGCCGGTTGAGAGAAGTGAATTCCTTTTGGAAGAGGTCGATGATCCTATTTCTTTGAAATTTTTTGATCCCAAAGACTCTCTCACCATGGGGGATAAGCATCTCAGCACTATTCCGGAAACGGAATCGTCTAATGTTGAGAACTTTATCCCGATCCCAAGTGAGTCTGAGGGAATTCTTGACCATGAGTGTGATGTGTCTTTTCCTCTTACAAATGATCTTGTTGAGACTTTCTCAGATTTTGACAGTGATTATAGTGATGCCGATTCTTTATATTCTAAAGACATAGAATTTATTGATGCATTACTTCCACATTACGAGATCGTCAACTTAGAAGAGGATGTTGACCATGTTGTTTCCACAACAATTAATACGACTATCACTAATCCCTTATTCGAATTCGATTCTGAATTTACTCTAAATTCATTTAATCCAATCTTTGATAGTGATGAGTCTGACACGGGGACTATAATGGACGAGGTGCATATTTATAGCCCACGAAGTACCGCACATGTCCCACCTCCGTATACTCTTCACGAGGAGTTCTCCAGTGAACTCACTCATATCATATCTCCGCTGGAGTATGATTACTTGGATGGCAAAAATCATGATCGGGGGGAGAGAACCTCAATTTGCATAGTTATGACAAATCTTTCCACCCTCCCAACCGAGATGCCTTCCAAACCAAAGAGCTCAACCAATAAAATCCAAATAAGTGCAACTGCACTTAATCCCGAGGAAGAAGATCTAGTCATGATTGTTATCATGATTTTCCTTCTTTTCTTCACCTACTCGGTGACTTCCTCTCTTCTTCACTCCTTCGGGAATGAAGACACTATTTTTGATCCCGGCATTTTCAATTATCATTTTTGAGTCGGTTCTATCTATATCTCATCGGTGTGGAACTTTCGCGTGCTTCAATGTTTATCCAAACATCTTGAATGAAAGTCCGATGGAGATTGTTTCTTCCACTTTGCTTCCCCATGAACCAATGAATGCGGGGTCGAGTCAAGCTAGCGACTCGGAAATCAAAAACAGTAGCACACACCATATGGGTTTTCACCCATATTTCTGACTTCTTACCCCCTTTTCTATCACCCTAGTGTGGGGGGGGGGGTTGCCCCACATGTTGTGTATTTATATAAGTTTAAAAAAAAAAATCTCTTTCATAATAATGGCCGTAGTATTTCCCTTTTACGTTCTTTGTTTCGGCATAACCGCCGGTACTTTGAATATTGAGGGCAATATTCATTTCTAAGTGTGGGGGGGAATTCTCACGAATTTCATGTATTATCCACCCAATTCCACCCAATTCCCCCGTTTTTGGCCAAAATTGTTTTTTGGAGTAAGTGTTTTACACTTACTCAATTGGTTATCAGTCCGCCTTGTCTAATAAACAAAAGGATTGGCTAATCCAGGAGCAAACGGCTCTTGGTAAAGATATATCAAATCCGTTTACGGCTTGCAATTTGCCCAAAATTGTATGGTATTCAGCTCACCATATCTTTAAAAAGTGAAGAGTTGGCTAGCCCGCAAGGTTATGGCTTGTGGTAAAGGCAGTGGAAAAACCATAATTGGTAATCAGCTCACCAAAGATAATATTGATAATTTATCTAAGAGTTGGCTAGTCCAGAGCAAACGGCTTCTGGTAAAGACAAATCAAATCCGTTTACAGCTTATGATTTGCTCAAAATCATTTGGTTATCAGTGTACCAAGGTTCTTACTTGAACTGAAACATTTGGCTACTCCAGAAGTGATGGCTTTTGGTAAAGAGTTTTTCAAATCCATTATGTTTTCTCAAATCATTGCTAGGGACTAGCAATAGTTTAGTGTGGCGGATTGATGAGTGTGTAAATACTCATCATTTTTGGTTAAATCTGAACTGCAAAACGTCTAAAAATGCTCAGAAATGCATCAAAATACTGAAAATATTCCAAAATTGCATTTTATATGTTTCAGATGCAAAATGTTTAAAATCAGATGAAAAATGAGCAAAGTTTGCATAATTGGCAGTTTTAGTCCCCCAAGTTTCTAAAATTGTCAAAAAACAGTCCCTGAGCACATAATTTCAAAAGTAAAATCCCCAAAGGTCCTTTTAAAATCATAAGTTGTCAAAATTAGTCCTTTGGTGAAAAATATAAAAATTTTGAGAAAATTACAAGTTTGGTCCTCCAAGTTTCAAATTTGGCAAAAATGGCCCCTGGAAAATTGGAAAATGTCAAGATTGGTCCTTATATTATTGAAGCTTGTCACTTTTAACCCTTGGATCAACTTTGATGAAATGGCAGCAATTGTCCCTTGAATTTCAGGATTTACACATTAGGTCCCTATAATTATTAAACCTTTTTACCCTTTGGACCTATCATATACCCATGGACCCCTGCCATTAGCTTTTTGAACCCCAGTCAATAAGCATTTTGGACCCCCTATTATTAATACACCAGTCAACCAAATAGTCAAACAAATCACCCCTTGGCGCCACTTTTTCTTCTCCTCCCAACTGCTGTCTGCAACCCAAGCATATCCCATCCCCCCTCCTCAACATATCATCACCTTTGTCTCCCCACCTCAACAATATTCCAAGAATCATTTATTGCATCCTTCTCCCTAACACTCAAGCTCCCAACTGCTAAAAATACTTTTGGCGCCAAAAATACATCAAACGGCCAAGAGTGTTCCAAGTAATCCAATGGCTCAGAAATTAAGTGGGATCTTCTCAGTGGACAAGTGGAAGCACATTTGGTTATAAAAAGGGAGAGAGAAAAGAAAGAAAAGGAGTTAGTTAGTTTTATATTTTTCTTTAATGTCGTTTTTTTTTATAAATGTTGTAGTTTAATCAAAATGGTGTAATTTCAGTTTCCATGTATCACTTTCAAGTTAACAAATCATTGTATTAAGCTTTTGAGTTTTCAATCCAAGTTTTAGATAAAATTCCATGTTTCATGTACTGTTGCAAAATTCATTCTCAAAATCTTATGTTTAAGCTTTTAGTAGCTTGTATTTAATCTCAAATAAGCTTGTATAAGCTTATGATAGCTTTGTATAAGCTTACATTCAAGGTTTAAGTGATTTTGGTTCATGGTTAATAATAGTCAACTGTTGGTGCAAATTGGAATTGGAAATGAGAGTGGGTGTTGCAGTGGTGATAATGGGTTGGATTAGGCTAAATTAGAATAGGTTTGGTTTGGTTTAGCCTGCAACAACAGCTGGACCCATGTGAGTGATTTTCTTATTTTCACTTTTAAAGCCATTTTGCATTTCATGCTTGTCTCTGTTTCTGTGGTCACCATCAGTGTAGATCTGTTTAAATAGTGGTATTTAGTTCATGTAAACTCAGTTTGATGATCTGCATAGGCTAGTTGAGTAGTTAGCTTTGTTAAGTTTGCATATCAGTCCTTAAAATGGTGTTTGGATCAGCTTTGTATACTCTGTCATAGGTTAGCTCAGTAGTTAGAATTTGTTGTTTCAAGTTTGGTTAGCTTATTTGAACCCATTCCAGTCTTTAACTTGTGCCTGTTAAGCTCCTAAGTCAAAAACACCATTAATATGTCTTAAATCTGCTTACTGTTGGGATCTTGCCAGATCCAAGTCTTATTTTGTGTTCAATTTTCAGTAAGATAGCTTAATATAACTTTATTTCATCATAATATATTAACATCAATCCACAAAATCAGCTCAAAGTTGGAAAAAGTCAACTTTCCATGTTTTTATCAAAAGTCAAATTGTGCAAATATCAGTTTTGAGTCCAAATGGGAAGATTTTTCATGCATTCATTTCTGGGTCAATGCCAATGAAACTTTGGGTATTAGAACTTCAGCTGGTCTTGTTTCTTATTAGCATTTTTCCAGATTTTTATCAAATTTTTAGAAGCTTTATTTTAGCGTGTGATTATGAGACTAAATGCCCTGTGCAGGGCATCAAGTCTGCACAGGTTTTATGCAGCTTTTGAAGAGCTTGTGCAGAGCTCAGTTAAGCTCACCTAGGTCTGATATTTGGTTTATAAGGTCTTAGCCAGGTCTAGTTTAGGTTGCCACTTTTGTTCTTGAAGTCTTAGCTTATTTGGTGCTTATTATTCAGCTTAAAGTAGACCACCAAAATCTGTTTTTGCACTTTAGTCAAATCACTCAAATCTTGATAACTTGCAATTCAGTGGTTTTGAGTTGTTGATTTTAGTTCATTTTGAGTTATCTTAGCTTATTATAGCTTTTGTAAACAGTTAGTGCTCATTGGTCTCCATTTGCTTATTCAAGTGCTTATTTCAATAAGCACTTGTACATCAGTTTCAAATCCCTCCAAACAAGCACCTGTTTTTCCATTTTTCCTAGATTCCTCACTTTATTTTAAGCTTATCTTGAATTTTTCAGATTTTTCCAAGTTGGTTTGCTATTTTTTCTGCATTTAAATTAGTTTTTAGCACTTTTTAATTAGCATTTAATACAAAAAATTAAGAAAAGTCTCAAAAAAATAAGTTTTCATTTTTCTTAAGTTTAGATAAATATAAAAAGATAAAAAAATAGTTTTCCATAATTTTCTTGGTTTAAATAGTATTTTCTAGCATTTTAATTAGTTTTAAATAGTTTTAAATTAATAATAAATACATAAAAAGTCTAAAAAATATATTTTCAGTTTTAAAATAAGTTTTATCATATTTTAGATTTTTCTAAGTTATAATTTCATTTTTCTAGGTTAATTTTGTATTTTCTTATATTTTAGTGCATTTTAAATACTTAATAAATAGTTTTTAATTAATAATAATTAAATAAATAGTTGTAAAAATAATTTTCCTTTTCTAATAATTTTCTTTTATATTTAGGATTGTAAAAATGTATTTTTCATATCCGTAGGTATTTTCCTTCTTTATTTTCACGTTTTATTTCGTACGTTACGTAGTTTTTTATTTAAACGTACGTTTTAAGTTTTAAACGTTCATCATTTTAAATATAGTGATAGCGTTTATTTAATATATTTTATCTTTTTAATTTTCTTAATTTGTATTTAATTCGTTGTAATTTATAAATCTTTTCTTTAGGTAATTATCCATTCAAAACCTTTACTGATCACTATCATTAGTGATCATTCTATCGTCTGATCGAGTGTTTACACACCATTGAGTCTCCGTGGGACTTAACGACCCGGGAATTCATTATATTCTCTGATCTTCATTGCATTTGTGCTTAAGCTGTTTTAAGTCTGTTACGGTTGGCCATTCACAAGTGGCCAGCTTGTGTGATTAGACTTGACGGTTTAGCACAGATCAAATTTTGGCGCCGCTGCCGGGGAAGCTTTAGCGTGTGTTTAGCCTTTTTCAGATCAATTCTTGCACATACCCCATCTTTTGTAAGAAGTTTTTTTTTGTAAAGTTATAAGAAAATCAAAAAGTTCATTAACACTTTTCCTGAAGTGTTATCAACACCAAAAATATTTTCATTCTTTGTTTTTGCAAAATGTTTTTCAAAAATCCAAAAAAATCCATCTTTACCCTCTCACATCTTTTGATTCTACATTTCTTTTACCCTCTATCCATTTGATTCTTTCTATGTCTCATCCTCACCAATTTGGTTGTGAATGGTGTGGGGGACCTCAAAATGGTGGAAATTGCCCCGGTTGTGGCATTGTGAATCCGGGAAACGGGTTTGTCTATGACCAAAATCCCTACAATGAAACAACTAATTTCCTCAATCAACCCCCGCACTATGAGATGGAGACATATTCTTGTGAGTACTGTGGAGGTCCTCACCCGAGTTTTGAGTGTCAAACAGGGAACACGCTTGTCTATGAGCATAATCCTTGTAACAATTATGACTACTCTTATCATGACCAACCTCCACAGTACCAAACGATTCAAACACAACCTCTGCAAATTCCTCTAGAACTTCTCGAAAATTGTCTAGATATACTCAAAGATTTGAAAGAATTGGTTAAAGAAGAGTCTCGTCAGAAAACGTATGCTGAAGAACAAGCAGCTAGAGTAAGTTCCCAATATTGGAAACCTCACGTGTACGATTATGATGACGACGACGATGATGATTTTGATGAGGAATCTACGACTCCGAGTGGCAATCCCACTCCCGTTGAAGAAGGAAAGAGTATGGGAGAATTGTTGGCGGAGGAGAATATGAAGAGCATAGGAGCTATATATGTTTACGATAAAGTCGATGCTCCGAGTGGCAATCCCACTCCCGTTTCAGAGCCTTTCATTTCCGACTCTTTCCCTTCACTCACGCCGGTTGAGAGAAGTGAATTCCTTTTGGAAGAGGTCGATGATCCTATTTCTTTGAAATTTTTTGATCCCAAAGACTCTCTTACCATGGGGGATAAGCATCTCAGCACTATTCCGGAAACGGAATCGTCTAATGTTGAGAACTTTATCCCGATCCCAAGTGAGTCTGAGGGAATTCTTGACCATGAGTGTGATGTGTCTTTTCCTCTTACAAATGATCTTGTTGAGACTTTCTCAGATTTTGACAGTGATTATAGTGATGCCGATTCTTTATATTCTAAAGACATAGAATTTATTGATGCATTACTTCCACATTCCGAGATCGTCAACTTAGAAGAGGATGTTGACCATGTTGTTTCCACAACAATTAA
Source organism: Chrysanthemum seticuspe (assembly GCA_019973895.1). Lineage (NCBI taxonomy): Eukaryota > Viridiplantae > Streptophyta > Magnoliopsida > Asterales > Asteraceae > Chrysanthemum > Chrysanthemum seticuspe. The sequence goes on from BPTQ01000007.1 coordinate 318,753,576, forward strand.
TACGACTATCACTAATCCCTTATTCGAATTCGATTCTAAATTTACTCTAAATTCAGTTAATCCAATCTTTGATAGTGATGAGTCTGACACGGGGACTATAATGGACGAGGTGCATATTTATAGCCCACGAAGTACCGCACATGTCCCACCTCCGTATACTCTTCACGAGGAGTTCTCCAGTGAACTCACTCATATCATATCTCCGCTGGAGTATGATTACTTGGATGGCAAAAATCATGATCGGGGGGAGAGAACCTCAATTTGCATAGTTATGACAAATCTTTCCACCCTCCCAACCGAGATGCCTTCCAAACCAAAGAGCTCAACCAATAAAATCCAAATAAGTGCAACTGCACTTAATCCCGGGGAAGAAGATCTAGTCATGATTGTTATCATGATTTTCCTTCTTTTCTTCACCTACTCGGTGACTTCCTCTCTTCTTCACTCCTTCGGGAATGAAGACACTATTTTTGATCCCGGCATTTTCAATTATCATTTTTGAGCCGGTTCTCTCTATATCTCATCGGTGTAGAACTTTCGCGTGCTTCAATGTTTATCCAAACATCTTGAATGAAAGTCCGATGGAGATTGTTTCTTCCACTTTGCTTCCCCATGAACCAATGAATGCGGGGTCGAGTCAAGCTAGCGACTCGGAAATAAAAAACAGTAGCACACACCATATGGGTTTTCACCCATATTTCTGACTTCTTACCCCCTTTTCTATCACCCTAGTGTGGGGGGGTTGCCCTACATGTTGCGTATTTATATAAGTTTTAAAAAAAAAATCTCTTTCATAATAATGGCCGTAGTATTTCCCTTTAACGTTCTTTGTTTCGGCATAACCGCCGGTACTTTGAATATTGAGGGCAATATTCATTTCTAAGTGTGGGGGGGAATTCTCACGAATTTCATGTATTATCCACCCAATTCCCCCGTTTTTGGCCAAAATTGTTTTTTGGAGTAAGTGTTTTACACTTACTCAATTGGTTATCAGTCCGCCTTGTCTAATAAACAAAAGGATTGGCTAATCCAGGAGCAAACGGCTCTTGGTAAAGATATATCAAATCCGTTTACGGCTTGCAATTTGCCCAAAATTGTATGGTATTCAGCTCACCATATCTTTAAAAAGTGAAGAGTTGGCTAGCCCGCAAGGTTATGGCTTGTGGTAAAGGCAGTGGAAAAACCATAATTGGTAATCAGCTCACCAAAGATAATATTGATAATTTATCTAAGAGTTGGCTAGTCCAGAGCAAACGGCTTCTGGTAAAGACAAATCAAATCCGTTTACAGCTTATGATTTGCTCAAAATCATTTGGTTATCAGTGTACCAAGGTTCTTACTTGAACTGAAACATTTGGCTACTCCAGAAGTGATGGCTTTTGGTAAAGAGTTTTTCAAATCCATTATGTTTTCTCAAATCATTGCTAGGGACTAGCAATAGTTTAGTGTGGCGGATTGATGAGTGTGTAAATACTCATCATTTTTGGTTAAATCTGAACTACAAAACGTCTTAAAATGCTCAGAAATGCATCAAAATACTGAAAATATTCCAAAATTGCATTTTATATGTTTCAGATGCAAAATGTTTAAAATCAGATGAAAAATGAGCAAAGTTTGCATAATTGGCAGTTTCAGTCCCCCAAGTTTCTAAAATTGTCAAAAAACAGTCCCTGAGCACATAATTTCAAAATTAAAATCACCAAAGGTCCTTTTAAAATCATAAGTTGTCAAAATTAGTCCTTTGGTGAAAAATATAAAAAGTTTGAGAAAATTACAAGTTTGGTCCTCCAAGTTTCAAATTTGGCAAAAATGGCCCCTGGAAAATTGGAAAATGTCAAGATTGGTCCTTGTATTATTGAAGCTTGTCACTTTTAACCCTTGGATCAACTTTGATGAAATGGCAGCAATAGTCCCTTGAATTTCAGGATTTACACATTAGGTCCCTATAATTATTAAACCTTTTTACCCTTTGGACCTATCATATACCCATGGACCCCTGCCATTAGCTTTTTGAACCCCAGTCAATAAGCATTTTGGACCCCCTATTATTAATACACCAGTCAACCAAATAGTCAAACAAATCACCCCTTGGCGCCACTTTTTCTTCTCCTCTCAACTGCTGTCTGCAACCCAAGCATATCCCATCCCCCCTCCTCAACATATCATCACCTTTGTCTCCCCACCTCAACAATATTCCAAGAATCATTTATTGCATCCTTCTCCCTAACACTCAAGCTCCCAACTGCTAAAAACACTTTTGGCGCCAAAAATACATCAAACGGCCAAGAGTGTTCCAAGTAATCCAATGGCTCAGAAATTAAGTGGGATCTTCTCAGTGGACAAGTGGAAGCACATTTGGTTATAAAAAGGGAGAGAGAGAAGAAAGAAAAGGAGTTAGTTAGTTTTATATTTTTCTTTAATGTCGTTTTTTTTATAAATGTTGTAGTTTAATCAAAATGGTGTAATTTCAGTTTCCATGTATCACTTTCAAGTTAACAAATCATTGTATTAAGCTTTTGAGTTTTCAATCCAAGTTTTAGATAAAATTCCATGTTTCATGTACTGTTGCAAAATTCATTCTCAAAATCTTATGTTTAAGCTTTTAGTAGCTTGTATTTAATCTCAAATAAGCTTGTATAAGCTTATGATAGCTTTGTATAAGCTTACATTCAAGGTTTAAGTGATTTTGGTTCATGGTCAATAATAGTCAACTGTTGGTGCAAATTGGAATTGGAAATGAGAGTGGGTGTTGCAGTGGTGATAATGGGTTGGATTAGGCTAAATTAGAATAGGTTTGGTTTGGTTTAGCCTGCAACAACAGCTGGACCCATGTGAGTGATTTTCTTATTTTCACTTTTAAAGCCATTTTGCATTTCATGCTTGTCTCTGTTTCTGTGGTCACCATCAGTGTAGATCTGTTTAAATAGTGGTATTTAGTTCATGTAAACTCAGTTTGATGATCTGCATAGGCTAGTTGAGTAGTTAGCTTTGTTAAGTTTGCATATCAGTCCTTAAAATGGTGTTTGGATCAGCTTTGTATACTCTGTCATAGGTTAGCTCAGTAGTTAGAATTTGTTGTTTCAAGTTTGGTTAGCTTATTTGAACCCATTCCAGTCTTTAACTTGTGCCTGTTAAGCTCCTAAGTCAAAAACACCATTAATATGTCTTAAATCTGCTTACTGTTGGGATCTTGCCAGATCCAAGTCTTATTTTGTGTTCAATTTTCAGTAAGATAGCTTAATATAACTTTATTTCATCATAATATATTAACATCAATCCTCAAAATCAGCTCAAAGTTGGAAAAAGTCAACTTTCCATGTTTTTATCAAAAGTCAAATTGTGCAAATATCAGTTTTGAGTCCAAATGGGAGGATTTTTCATGCATTCATTTCTGGGTCAATGCCAATGAAACTTTGGGTATTAGAACTTCAGCTTTTCTTGTTTCTTATTAGCATTTTTCCAGATTTTTATCAAATTTTTAGAAGCTTTATTCTAGCGTGTGATTATGAGACTAAATGCCCTGTGCAGGGCATCAAGTCTGCACAGGTTTTATGCAGCTTTTGAAGAGCTTGTGCAGAGATCAGTTAAGCTCACCTAGGTCTGATATTTGGTTTATAAGGTCTTAGCCAGGTCTAGTTTAGGTTGCCACTTTTGTTCTTGAAGTCTTAGCTTATTTGGTGCTTATTATTCAGCTTAAAGTAGACCCACCAAAATCTGTTTTTGCACTTTAGTCAAATCACTCAAATCTTGATAACTTGCAATTCAGTGGTTTGGAGTTGTTGATTTTAGTTCATTTTGAGTTATCTTAGCTTATTATAGCTTTTGTAAACAGTTAGTGCTCATTGGTCTCCATTTGCTTATTCAAGTGCTTATTTCAATAAGCACTTGTACATCAGTTTCAAATCCCTCCAAACAAGCACCTGTTTTTCCATTTTTCCTAGATTCCTCACTTTATTTTAAGCTTATCTTGAATTTTTCAGATTTTTCCAAGTTGGTTTGCTTTTTTTTCTGCATTTAAATTAGTTTTTAGCACTTTTTAATTAGCATTTAATACAAAAAATTAAGAAAAGTCTCAAAAAAATAAGTTTTCATTTTTCTTAAGTTTAGATAAATATAAAAAGATAAAAAAATATTTTTCCATAATTTTCTTGGTTTAAATAGTATTTTCTAGCATTTTAATTAGTTTTAAATAGTTTTAAATTAATAATAAATACATAAAAAGTCTAAAAAATATATTTTCAGTTTTAAAATAAGTTTTATCATATTTTAGATTTTTCTAAGTTATAATTTCATTTTTTTAGGTTAATTTTGTATTTTCTTATATTTTAGTGCATTTTAAATACTTAATAAATAGTTTTTAATTAATAATAATTAAATAAATAGTTGTAAAAATAATTTTCCTTTTCTAATAATTTTCTTTTATATTTAGGATTGTAAAAATGTATTTTTCATATCCGTAGGTATTTTCCTTCTTTATTTTCACGTTTTATTTCGTACGTTACGTAGTTTTTTATTTAAACGTACGTTTTAAGTTTTAAACGTTCATCATTTTAAATATAGTGATAGCGTTTATTTAATATATTTTATCTTTTTAATTTTCTTAATTTGTATTTAAGTCGTTGTAATTTATAAATCTTTTCTTTAGGTAATTATCCATTCAAAACCTTTACTGATCACTATCATTAGTGATCATTCTATCGTCTGATCGAGTGTTTACACACCATTGAGTCTCCGTGGGACTTAACGACCCGGGAATTCATTATATTCTCTGATCTTCATTGCATTTGTGCTTAAGCTGTTTTAAGTCTGTTACGGTTGGCCATTCACAAGTGGCCAGCTTGTGTGATTAGACTTGACGGTTTAGCACAGATCAAATTTTGGCGCCGCTGCCGGGGAGGCTTTAGCGTGTGTTTAGCCTTTTTCAGATCAATTCTTGCACATACCCCATCTTTTGTAAGAAGTTTTTTTTTGTAAAGTTATAAGAAAATCAAAAAGTTCATTAACACTTTTCCTGAAGTGTTATCAACACCAAAAATATTTTCATTCTTTGTTTTTGCAAAATGTTTTTCAAAAATCCAAAAAAATCCATCTTTACCCTCTCACATCTTTTGATTCTACATTTCTTTTACCCTCTATCCATTTGATTCTTTCTATGTCTCATCCTCACCAATTTGGTTGTGAATGGTGTGGGGGACCTCAAAATGGTGGAAATTGCCCCGGTTGTGGCATTGTGAATCCGGGAAACGGGTTTGTCTATGACCAAAATCCCTACAATGAAACAACTAATTTCCTCAACCAACCCCCGCACTATGAGATGGAGACATATTCTTGTGAGTACTGTGGAGGTCCTCACCCGAGTTTTGAGTGTCAAACAGGGAACACGCTTGTCTATGAGCATAATCCTTGTAACAATTATGACTACTCTTATCATGACCAACCTCCACAGTACCAAACGATTCAAACACAACCTCTGCAAATTCCTCTAGAACTTCTCGAAAATTGTCTAGATATACTCAAAGATTTGAAAGAATTGGTTAAAGAAGAGTCTCGTCAGAAAACGTATGCTGAAGAACAAGCAGCTAGAGTAAGTTCCCAATATTGGAAACCTCACGTGTACGATTATGATGACGACGACGATGATGATTTTGATGAGGAATCTACGACTCCGAGTGGCAATCCCACTCCCGTTGAAGAAGGAAAAGAGTATGGGAGAATTGTTGGCGGAGGAGAATATGAAGAGCATAGGAGCTATATATGTTTACGATAAAGTCGATGCTCCGAGTGGCAATCCCACTCCCGTTTCAGAGCCTTTCATTTCCGACTCTTTCCCTTCACTCACGCCGGTTGAGAGAAGTGAATTCCTTTTGGAAGAGGTCGATGATCCTATTTCTTTGAAATTTTTTGATCCCAAAGACTCTCTTACCATGGGGGATAAGCATCTCAGCACTATTCCGGAAACGGAATCGTCTAATGTTGAGAACTTTATCCCGATCCCAAGTGAGTCTGAGGGAATTCTTGACCATGAGTGTGATGTGTCTTTTCCTCTTACAAATGATCTTGTTGAGACTTTCTCAGATTTTGACATTGATTATAGTGATGCCGATTCTTTATATTCTAAAGACATAGAATTTATTGATGCATTACTTCCACATTCCGAGATCGTCAACTTAGAAGAGGATGTTGACCATGTTGTTTCCACAACAATTAATACGACTATCACTAATCCCTTATTCGAATTCGATTCTGAATTTACTCTAAATTTAGTTAATCCAATCTTTGATAGTGATGAGTCTGACACGGGGACTATAATGGACGAGGTGCATATTTATAGCCCACGAAGTACCGCACATGTCCCACCTCCGTATACTCTTCACGAGGAGTTCTCCAGTGAACTCACTCATATCATATCTCCGCTGGAGTATAATTACTTGGATGGCAAAAATCATGATCGGGGGGAGAGAACCTCAATTTGCATAGTTATGACAAATCTTTCCACCCTCCCAACCGAGATGCCTTCCAAACCAAAGAGCTCAACCAATAAAATCCAAATAAGTGCAACTGCACTTAATCCCGAGGAAGAAGATCTAGTCATGATTGTTATCATGATTTTCCTTCTTTTCTTCACCTACTCGGTGACTTCCTCTCTTCTTCACTCCTTCGGGAATGAAGACACTATTTTTGATCCCGGCATTTTCAATTATCATTTTTGAGCCGGTTCTCTCTATATCTCATCGGTGTGGAACTTTCGCGTGCTTCAATGTTTATCCAAACATCTTGAATGAAAGTCCGATGGAGATTGTTTCTTCCACTTTGCTTCCCCATGAACCAATGAATGCGGGGTCGAGTCAAGCTAGCGACTCGGAAATCAAAAACAGTAGCACACACCATATGGGTTTTCACCCATATTTCTGACTTCTTACCCCCTTTTCTATCACCCTAGTGTGGGGGGGTTGCCCCACATGTTGTGTATTTATATAAGTTTCAAAAAAAAAAAAAATCTCTTTCATAATAATGGCCGTAGTATTTCCCTTTTACGTTCTTTGTTTCGGCATAACCGCCGGTACTTTGAATATTGAGGGCAATATTCATTTCTAAGTGTGGGGGGGAATTCTCACGAATTTCATGTATTATCCACCCAATTCCACCCAATTCCCCCGTTTTTTGCCAAATTTTTTTTTGGAGTAAGTGTTTTACACTTACTCAATTGATTATCAGTCCGCCTTGTCTAATAAACAAAAGGATTGGCTAATCCAGGAGCAAACGGCTCTTGGTAAAGATATATCAAATCCGTTTACGGCTTGCAATTTGCCCAAAATTGTATGGTATTCAGCTCACCATATCTTTAAAAAGTGAAGAGTTGGCTAGCCCGCAAGGTTATGGCTTGTGGTAAAGGCAGTGGAAAAACCATAATTGGTAATCAGCTCACCAAAGATAATATTGATAATTTATCTAAGAGTTGGCTAGTCCAGAGTAAACGGCTTCTGGTAAAGACAAATCAAATCCGTTTACAGCTTATGATTTGCTCAAAATCATTTGGTTATCAGTGTACCAAGGTTCTTACTTGAACTGAAACATTTGGCTACTCCAGAAGTGATGGCTTTTGGTAAAGAGTTTTTCAAATCCATTATGTTTTCTCAAATCATTGCTAGGGACTAGCAATAGTTTAGTGTGGCGGATTGATGAGTGTGTAAATACTCATCATTTTTGGTTAAATCTGAACTGCAAAACGTCTAAAAATGCTCAGAAACGCATCAAAATACTGAAAATATTCCAAAATTGCATTTTATATGTTTCAGATGCAAAATGTTTAAAATCAGATGAAAAATGAGCAAAGTTTGCATAATTGGCAGTTTCAGTCCCCCAAGTTTCTAAAATTGTCAAAAAACAGTCCCTGAGCACATAATTTCAAAAGTAAAATCACCAAAGGTCCTTTTAAAATCATAAGTTGTCAAAATTAGTCCTTTGGTGAAAAATATAAAAAGTTTGAGAAAATTACAAGTTTGGTCCTCCAAGTTTCAAATTTGGCAAAAATGGCCTCTGGAAAATTGGAAAATGTCAAGATTGGTCCTTGTATTATTGAAGCTTGTCACTTTTAACCCTTGGATCAAATTTGATGAAATGGCAGCAATAGTCCCTTGAATTTCAGGATTTACACATTAGGTCCCTATAATTATTAAACCTTTTTACCCTTTGGACCTATCATATACCCATGGACCCCTGCCATTAGCTTTTTGAACCCCAGTCAATAAGCATTTTGGACCCCCTATTATTAATACACCAGTCAACCAAATAGTCAAACAAATCACCCCTTGGCGCCACTTTTTCTTCTCCTCCCAACTGCTGTCTGCAACCCAAGCATATCCCATCCCCCCTCCTCAACATATCATCACCTTTGTCTCCCCACCTCAACAATATTCCAAGAATCATTTATTGCATCCTTCTCCCTAACACTCAAGCTCCCAACTGCTAAAAACACTTTTGGCGCCAAAAATACATCAAACGGCCAAGAGTGTTCCAAGTAATCCAATGGCTCAGAAATTAAGTGGGATCTTCTCAGTGGACAAGTGGAAGCACATTTGGTTATAAAAAGGGAGAGAGAGAAGAAAGAAAAGGAGTTAGTTAGTTTTATATTTTTCTTTAATGTCGTTTTTTTTATAAATGTTGTAGTTTAATCAAAATGGTGTAATTTCAGTTTCCATGTATCACTTTCAAGTTAACAAATCATTGTATTAAGCTTTTGAGTTTTCAATCCAAGTTTTAGATAAAATTCCATGTTTCATGTACTGTTGCAAAATTCATTCTCAAAATCTTATGTTTAAGCTTTTAGTAGCTTGTATTTAACCTCAAATAAGCTTGTATAAGCTTATGATAGCTTTGTATAAGCTTACATTCAAGGTTTAAGTGATTTTGGTTCATGGTCAATAATAGTCAACTGTTGGTGCAAATTGGAATTGGAAATGAGAGTGGGTGTTGCAGTGGTGATAATGGGTTGGATTAGGCTAAATTAGAATAGGTTTGGTTTGGTTTAGCCTGCAACAACAGCTGGACCCATGTGAGTGATTTTCTTATTTTCACTTTTAAAGCCATTTTGCATTTCATGCTTCTCTCTGTTTCTGTGGTCACCATCAGTGTAGATATGTTTATATAGTGGTATTTAGTTCATGTAAACTCAGTTTGATGATCTGCATAGGCTAGTTGAGTAGTTAGCTTTGTTAAGTTTGCATATCAGTCCTTAAAATGGTGTTTGGATCAGCTTTGTATACTCTGTCATAGGTTAGCTCAGTAGTTAGAATTTGTTGTTTCAAGTTTGGTTAGCTTATTTGAACCCATTCCAGTCTTTAACTTGTGCCTGTTAAGCTCCTAAGTCAAAAACACCATTAATATGTCTTAAATCTGCTTACTGTTGGGATCTTGCCAGATCCAAGTCTTATTTTGTGTTCAATTTTCAGTAAGATAGCTTAATATAACTTTATTTCATCATAATATATTAACATCAATCCACAAAATCAGCTCAAAGTTGGAAAAAGTCAACTTTCCATGTTTTTATCAAAAGTCAAATTGTGCAAATATCAGTTTTGAGTCCAAATGGGAGGATTTTTCATGCATTCATTTCTGGGTCAATGCCAATGAAACTTTGGGTATTAGAACTTCAGCTTGTCTTGTTTCTTATTAGCATTTTTCCAGATTTTTATCAAATTTTTAGAAGCTTTATTCTAGCGTGTGATTATGAGACTAAATGCCCTGTGCAGGGCATCAAGTCTGCACAGGTTTTATGCAGCTTTTGAAGAGCTTGTGCAGAGCTCAGTTAAGCTCACCTAGGTCTGATATTTGGTTTATAAGGTCTTAGCTAGGTCTAGTTTAGGTTGCCACTTTTGTTCTTGAAGTCTTAGCTTATTTGGTGCTTATTATTCAGCTTAAAGTAGACCACCAAAATCTGTTTTTGCACTTTAGTCAAATCACTCAAATCTTGATAACTTGCAATTCAGTGGTTTGGAGTTGTTGATTTTAGTTCATTTTGAGTTATCTTAGCTTATTATAGCTTTTGTAAACAGTTAGTGCTCATTGGTCTCCATTTGCTTATTCAAGTGCTTATTTCAATAAGCACTTGTACATCAGTTTCAAATCCCTCCAAACAAAGCACCTGTTTTTCCATTTTTCCTAGATTCCTCACTTTATTTTAAGCTTATCTTGAATTTTTCAGATTTTTCCAAGTTGGTTTGCTATTTTTTCTGCATTTAAATTAGTTTTTAGCACTTTTTAATTAGCATTTAATACAAAAAATTAAGAAAAGTCTCAAAAAAATAAGTTTTCATTTTTCTTAAGTTTAGATAAATATATAAAGATAAAAAAATATTTTTCCATAATTTTCTTGGTTTAAATAGTATTTTCTAGCATTTTAATTAGTTTTAAATAGTTTTAAATTAATAATAAATACATAAAAAGTCTAAAAAATATATTTTCAGTTTTAAAATAAATTTTATCATATTTTAGATTTTTCTAAGTTATAATTTCATTTTTCTAGGTTAATTTTGTATTTTCTTATATTTTAGTGCATTTTAAATACTTAATAAATAGTTTTTAATTAATAATAATTAAATAAATAGTTGTAAAAATAATTTTCCTTTTCTAATAATTTTCTTTTATATTTAGGATTGTAAAAATGTATTTTTCATATCCGTAGGTATTTTCCTTCTTTATTTTCACGTTTTATTTCGTACGTTACGTAGTTTTTTATTTAAACGTACGTTTTAAGTTTTAAACGTTTATCATTTTAAATATAGTGATAGCGTTTATTTAATATATTTTATCTTTTTAATTTTCTTAATTTTGTATTTAAGTCGCTGTAATTTATAAATCTTTTCTTTAGGTAATTATCCATTCAAAACCTTTACTGATCACTATCATTAGTGATCATTCTATCGTCTGATCGAGTGTTTACACACCATTGAGTCTCCGTGGGACTTAACGACCCGGGAATTCATTATATTCTCTGATCTTCATTGCATTTGTGCTTAAGCTGTTTTAAGTCTGTTACGGTTGGCCATTCACAAGTGGCCAGCTTGTGTGATTAGACTTGACGGTTTAGCATAGATCAACCTCATATAATCAACCTCATGTATATGATCAGCCCTTCTCATCATGCGTTGAGCCCACACATGTCACCCAAAGTCTCGGCCCAAAAATAATACTCACAATCCGATCCAATCCATTTAAACAAATTCCCATGTATTGTGAGTAAGACACGATATAGGATAAGACTTCCATCAGGTCCATTAGATTTAAACACTTAAGGCCCAAGTCCAAATGGTAGAGCCATATACAGTCGAATTCTCCAATCTCAGAAAACGCATGGAATACAGTTGCCCTAATTATTGGGGAGTATTTAAAGGCTTATATCACATACTTCTAACCCTAATTTCTCTCCAAGAAACCCTAAACACTCTCACTAATATCCGCCTCCCCACCAAGATTCTCTCAACATCCCAACCCTAATAAATCATATTCAAAAACAAAACGCCTCCCTCTTTATCATCTGATGAAAACGAAGCAACCCAAAAACATCATTAATCATATCCAATCTTTATCAACGAATGCCACAGGGATGGCTCGGGTTGTCAAAAGTGCCACAGGGTTGGCGAGATTGAAGAGCAACCAAATATACATGTGGGTTTTAATCCTTTTAATTTCGTGTCCTTTGTTTCAATGATTCCCACGAACGAGAAGATGGAGACAACAGAATATATTGTTGTACTCATTTCTTTTAAGTTCGAATAAGACCATAAGTGTCGGTTTCCAAGGAGATCAATGAGGTACAACTTCCATTGTGAATAGATCCAAAGATATCTATGTGTTTTAATAACCACTCACAAAAAGGAACAAAGCTGAGATCTTAAGGCAATATATATATATATATATATATATATATATATATATATATATATATATATATATATTTTTTTTTTTTTTTTCTTTTCGGTTTACTGTTATTTACTGGATCTGTGATGATATCTTCTTTTGTGAAAAGATCTTGAATGGTCTATGTGTTTTGAGAACCATACACAAAAAGAAACGTAACTGAGATTCAAAAAAAATGTTTACCCTTTGATCTATGATGAGTTGGATTTGGTATTCGAATCTTTTAGAAGCACGTCTATTCATCTCGTATACTTGTAGAACATGGACCAATGATGTTAAGGCAAACTGAGGTCGTTAGATGTCTTGTTTGGTAAAAGGTATTGGTTGTGTTATATGTGGTCTATGGTCTGATCATGTCTTCTCCTTCTTCATTTCTGTTCAAGGTCAAGTCGCTAGTGACAATGGTCTTGAGTCAACTCGCTAAGCCAACTCGCTAAGCCAACTCGCTAGCCAACTCGCTAGCCAACTCGCTAGCCAAGTTGCTAGCCAAGTCGCTAAGCCAACTCGCTAAGCTAACTCGCTACGACCTGTTAAATAACAAGTCGCTAGGTCTTTAAGGTCATTTTTTAAGTCGCTATGCTCAAAAGCAAGTCGCTATGTTTAAGCACAAGTCGCTACTGCAATACAGTGAATCTGGACATCTTTAAAGGACAACTCGCTAACATGAGCAACAACAAGATTTGACCTTTTTTAATTTTTTCCGATGATGTTTCCGACCATTTTCCGACCATTATCATACATAACCTAGAAAAATGTATATGAAAAAGCTTTGAATGACCCATATGACCACGTATATACCAAGCAGCAAAGACCATTAGACCAAAATATTTAGACCATTTTGACCAGAGTAAAGACCACTAGACTATCAAAGAGTTGGTAACCAAAGTCACTAAAAATAATGTAAACAACCTGCTTGGACCAAAAAAATGACATACCACAGATGTTAAAATCATTAGAAAACCACATGACTTTTAGACCAATATAGGAGTTGTTAAAAACAGTTATACCATAAGAATAAACAAGACATAATCTTTAGACCAAAAAATGATACGGAAACAATTTTTAAAACACTATTCGAACCAACATAAATCAATGAAACACAATAACCATGGTACAAATACCACACAAATCAACACAACACAATAACCTTGGCTCTGGTACCAATTGTAGGATCGTAATATTTATTGTGTTGATGATTCGGGTGGTCTTGGATGATCAAAATACATGTTTGCCATTAGAGAGAGAAAGTTAGAGAGTTGGGTGTTCAAGCTAGAGACTTGGTTCACAAATTATGGAATATTAGATTGAAAGCACCACCCCTTCCATGGATGGAAGGGGTATTTATAGTTACAAGAAATACGACCTCCTATCGGCCTGTGGATCAGGGATACAGTGGGTAAAGACCCGTCCTTCCTCCACGGTGTTGCACTAAACTATTTTACGCTACTGACTAACTAATTAACTACATAATAACGTAAATAACGACAAGTCTACGAGCTAACTTATGCTATATAATATTTGGGGTGACCGACTCTTCACTATGGAATTTTCTAATTCCTAACAATATTTGCGTTGCAAAATAATTTACTTGAGTATATCGGATGAAATAATCAAGTTGTCAATCGTACTATGAAGCTCGGAGAGCGATCATGAAAAGGAAAACGGGAGAGTACATCATCAACACAAGTGTAGGTTATGATCCGATGTACATTCTTGTTGTTTTTAGAAAATGATACAAGAAAATATGAAATCAAGAAATCATATAAGAACATAAAACATTTATGTTGTACACATGACAAACTCAATCAAAAGGCCATTTAGTGTGTTATATGTTTTAAACATTTTTTCAACTTATAAAACTAACATTTTCGACACAACTAGATGTTATCCCAAACACTCCTTCAAATAGCACATTGATTAGTAGACTATTACTAAATCGACAAACAAGAGAATGAATAGCAAGGTAAGGAAACCACATATGTTATTCAATCAAACAAGCACAAAAGCTATTTGAGATAAGCAAACAATCAAGTAATGCAAGGAAGACAATTTATCATTTAGCATAGCATACGAAAGTTCTTTTCATTGCTTTGTGTTAAATATAAACATGTATACCAAGCTTGATTAGTTTCTTTTATGTATATAAATATGATCAAAACCTTAATTTCAAAAGAGGACATATTGTTATTCAAAGATGAAAACATCCGTCTCCAATTAGATCAAAAGTTGTGCAAAAGTTATGACCAAAAAATGACTTTCTATTATAAATCAATGATTCTGTAAATTTTTGTTTTCAATTAGTTTATGAAATCATTTTTTAAATGAAAGTAGACTCAAATACCTTTAAAACGATAGGTGGTACGACTTCTAACTCCTTACGGTTAAAAAGTTATGAATTTTTGAAATTCAGACAAAAACTGTCTTCTGTACCACGGATCCCACGGATCCCTTGCTTGAGGGATCCGTCCAGTGTAACCTGAGGGATCCGCGGATCTGACACAGAATTACACAAATGCACGTTTTGACCCGACGAAAAGGTTTAACCTTTGTAGACTTTTTAGTGAAGTTATATTAACCATTTTTACCTTTATTCAAGCTTGATTAACAAGATATCTAACAACAAAACTTCAAAGAAAAAAATAACAAAACACTTTTCATATTATGCTTGACTTCACCAAAAATTTGATACGAGGACCTTACTCGTTTTGAAAACCATTTGTTTTAAAAACTAGAGCCAACCCGCTCTGATACCAATTGTGAAAACGTAGAGGGGGGGGGGTGAATACGTTTCCGTTTCAAACTTAAAACTTTTGTATCAAATATAGTATAAACCATTGTATTTGCTAATCTCGACGCGAGGATGCATTTAACGCATTACGGCATGTAAGGCCAACCCCTTGACATCACATAAGATTCCGCAAGATTAATGGTTCATTATAAATCAAGTTTCACCATTAGTAGTCCGGTTGCTTTTTCTTGATCAAGCGTGTCATAATACGTAAAGTGTTGAATATAGTTTGTGACTATATGAAAGACCAAGTATGCATCACAAACATAGACATCAACCACATAGAGAATAAACAAAGTAATGCAAGAATAAAAGTAAAGCGATAAGTAAAAGGATAGACAAACCAACACGAGGATTTATAGTGGTTCGGCTACAAGGACACCTTCCTTGCCCTACTCCACTCCCCGAGTCACCTACTCGAGAGTTCGTAAGCACTGCACCAATCTCCTTATGGCGGAGAAGCCTTCACAACGTCGCTTAACCTTTTTCCGGTACAAAGCTAAATACCGAGTTCTTTCACACCAAGGCGAACCACACCTAACACAACGTCGCCTACCCTTTATACGGTGCTAGGCTAACCACCGAGTTCTTTCACACCTTAGGAGAACTAATCCTATCACAACGTCGCCTACCCTTTATTAGGTACTAGGCTAAGCACCTAGTTCCATTACTATGGAGGAACTACTACCCATCACAACACAACACCTAATCTCAAGGAGATCCACTCCTTGTTACAACACCATCAAGGATATCACCATCCTTGGATCTAAACAAGTACTATATGTATAACGATTCACCTCATCGATTATACGACCTAGGCATTCTTCACTAATGCCATTTACACGATCCTTCAGCACCTTTCACTAATGCCTTCAACACGGATCTTCGGCACTCTTCACTAATGCCTTTGACACTTCTATGACACCCGTTATGTTTTGTGGCCCAACATAACAAACCTTGTGTTTTATGGTACAAACACATAAACCATCTAGTCTAGTCATAGATGCAAGAATATGATACTAGACAATATCCAAGACAATGTGTCTAATGGATATGAACTCCTAGACTAAACATCAAGAACCCAAAGCATGATGTAGTTAGTCTTCTATGAATGAAGATGACAAGTTTCCCAAGCTTGTTGTATAAGATCTTCATGTGCTTGTATCTTGTGATGGGTGATCACTTCAGTAGGTAAGGAAGCAAGATCTCTAAGCTTGCTTTGGAGGATCACTTCAGGAGTATGCTTACAACAAATGAGAGTTAGAAGCATTATGATCATATGAGATGAGGGTGGTTTACATGTTTCCTAATGATCTAAATATCCTAGATTTGGTGGAGAGAAACTATGTGTGAAGGTGTGAAGAAATGGTAAGAAGTGGTTTGCTATTTATAGGCAAAAAGACCAAAACCATGTTCTGCCCCCAAGGATCCCTTCTGGAGGGATCCGGCTTTGTAAATCCAAGGGATCCGTGGGTCATCTGAGGGATCCGTGCACGCTCCTCTTTACCCATAGTTTATGGGTTGAAACCATGGGTTATGGGTCATGGTTTTGAGTTGGTCCATGGGTATTCCTTTAGATACAATGTATCTAATGAGTACAATGTATCTAGTCATATGGGTATGGGTCAATACCATGGGTCATGGATATTATCCATATATGACTTATGCATGATGTCATGCAATGGGTATGGGTTATGGACTTTGGGTTTTACCCAACTACATTCAACGTATGTGGTCAATGGGTCAAATACTTAAGTTTCTACCCATTTATAATACATACTAGTTATGTATATATTTACCCAATATGTAAACACTAGTTGTTATACATATGAAACATGTTTATTGGTTTGTTGGGGGTTTGATCATAATGCAACATAACAAACATGTACGAACCTGTGTTGTAGCATACAAGGACTTGAGTCGTCGAGAGGTGTTGAGAGTATGTTGAGACAAGATCTAACTACAAGTAACTTATACATTTTACGTTATGTATTACAAGTTACATGTTTGTCATCAACAAAACAAATGAGAATGTATAGATTAAATATCGTAATATTTGCACTAACAGAGACCATCATGGATAAGGATAAATCCTTGGCTATCCATCTAAACGACTCCGACCTTGTTAAAGTGGAGGACATTTCCAAAGTAGTTTTGGTTAAAGTGAAGAGCGTTGATACTATTAGTAACCTTTTTCGCCTCTGTAGAAACGAAGGTTTTGTAGACCTTAAGATACACCATGTGGGAGGTTTATGGGTGTGGTTTCAATTTATCTCGGAGGTTTCATGTGAGGCGTTCAAAGCAAATGCATGTTTGAATAATCTTTGGTCATCTGTCAAACCTGTTTCTCCTTCATTTAAAGTCGACGAAAGAATGATATGGTTGGAGATACACGGTCTTCCTCTCTGTGCTTGGGGCTCGAATGCATACAAGAAAGTGGCAAACCATTTTGGTAAATTCATGTTTTTTGATTCTGATATAGAATCTTGTATGGGGATGGGTAGGGTATGTATTGCCACGAAAAGGCAATCCTTCATCTCTGAATTGGCGAATGTGGTTATCAGCGAGGTATCTTACGCGGTTCAAGCTCAAGAAGTTGGAAGCTGGAGTATTCACATCACTGATGACACAGATTCTACGGATTCTGTTGATGCTCTATCTGATGAGGAATGTAGTTCAGTAAACGCAGATGACATACCTTTGGAGGAAGATATTGAACCTTTGTACCCCAAAACTAATGATAAAAGTTTTCATTTAGAAACAGATACTGATGGCAGTCACCCTCCAGGTTTTGAAAATGTTGATTACATTAATATTAAGGACCTTCCTTCTCGGGAATCAGTTTCAGTTAATGTTCCAAAAGTTCAGTCACCTCATATTCCAAGTAAGGATTATGTTGATGCTCAATCTGATGAGGAATGTAGATCAGTAAACGCAGATGACATAATGCAACCTTTGGAAGAAGATATTGAACATTTGTACTCCAACAGTAATGATAAAAGTGTTCATTTAGAAACAGATAGTGATGGTAGCCACCCTCCAGGTTTTGAAAACGCTAATTACATTAATAATAAGGATATTCCTTCTCAGGAATCTGTTTCAGTTAATGTTCCAAAAGTTCTACCACCTGATGTTCCAAGTAAGGAAGACATTTCAGATGGTAGTGTTCCCCCTGGGTTTGAAAAAGTGATCAAGGCGGATAAAAGGGTTCCTCAATCATTTCTTGTTCCAAAATCAAGTAAGTGTTCTACCTCGTTTGGCAATTTTAGAAAAAAAGATATAAAAGGCTTCTCTATTATATACGAAATGAATAGAATTATTGAAGTTGGTGGGGCTATTGGGTATGATGTTAGAGGATGCAAATCGTCGTTGAGGCATTTGATGAATGGGATAGGTGTGCAAATGATGGATAAATGAATATCTTATCTATCAATATTAGAGGGTTGAAGAAGCGTAGGAAACGTACTTGGATCAAGGATATGTGTTCTAAACATAATATTCAATTCCTTGGCGTTCAAGAGACAAAGATGACTAAATTGGAGCTTTTTCGTCTCAAATCCATGTGGGGTAACTTTAAGTTCGATTACGCATGTAGTATGGCGCGAGGTAGATCAGGGGGTTTGATTTCTATGTGGGACCCTAATGTTTTCGTGAAAAGTAACATTTGGTGTGGCGATAATTATGTTATCGTGAAAGGCAAGTGGAAAAATTCGATGGAAGATTACTATCTTTTTAACGTTTATGGTCCTCAACATCAACCTGAAAAAGCCAACTTGTGGAATTTCTTACGCTTGTTTATTCAAGATCACAACGGCAAGGTGGTTCTGTTTGGTGATTTGAACGAGGTCTTGTTGATCTCCCCATGGGAGGCAGAATGTTTACGTGGATGAACAAAGCTGGTACCAAGTTGAGTAAGATTGACCGCTTCTTGATATCCGAAGATGTTTTAGAATCTCATTCAGATATTCTTGTTACTATTCTTGATAAAATTTGGTCGGATCATAACCCCATTTTATTACATTGCAAGAAGATTGATTTTGGTCCAACTCCATTTCGAATCTTTCATTCGTGGTTTGATCGTCCTGATTTCGAAAATGTTGTTAAAGCGGCTTGGGCTGATTTGTCGAGTGGAGAAGTGGGTTCTATTTCACCTCTTCATATTAAACTTAAAGGTTTAAAACATCAATTAAAACATTGGCATTCTCAGATTAAAATTTCTGAAAGTTCCAGTAGAAGGGACATTACTGATTTTTTGCGTACCATCGAGGTCCTAATCGATGCTGGAAACGCCACTGATGAAGACAGAGAGAAACGTATTAGAAAACTTCACGAGTTAGATAACTTAGAGAAGTTGGAATCTTCAGACTTATTTCAAAAGGCTCGCTTTAAATGGGATGTGGAAGGTGACAAGAACTCGATATTCTTTCACGGTATTATAAATTCTCGGAGAAAGTATCAGTCAATCCAAGGCATAATGCTTGATGGCAATTGGATCATTGATCCAAATACTATCAAGGGGGCTTTTCTAGATTTTTTCAAAGAGAAATTTAATTCTCATGATACTATGATGACCTTTCCTTCCTTTTCTGCCGAGAGGTCTTTAAATATCTCTGATCTTATGCTTTTAGATTCGGTGGTTTCTTTGGAAGAGATTCGCTCCGCGGTCTGGGATTGTGGTAGCCAAAAAGAGCCAGGTCCGGATGGGTTTACTTTCTTATTCGTGAAGAAGTTTTGGGACTATGTTAAGCATGATATCCAATCTTTCGTGGTTAGGTTTTTTGATTCCAATGAGCTTCCTCAAGGTACTAATTCGGCTTTCATCTCGTTGATTCCTAAGGTGCATAATCCGTTATATATTAAGGACTACAGACCTATATCTTTAATTGGTATCCAATATAAGATCATCGCTAAGATTCTTGCTAACCGTCTATCCAAGGTTATTGATTCCATTGTTAGCCAAGAGCAATCGGCTTTTATCACAGGTCGTCAAATTCTTGATGGTCCTCTTATTCTCGGCGAAATTATTGATCGGTATAAGAAGCGGAACAAGAAACTTTTGTTATTCAAAGTCGATTTTGAAAAGGCTTTTGATTCGGTTAGTTGGAGATACTTGGACCACGTCATGTGCATGTTGGGTTTTGGAGTTAAATGGCGTAATTGGATTAAAACTTGTCTATATTCAGCTAGGTCTTCCATTCTCATAAATGGGAGCCCCACTAAGGAGTTTTCGTTAAAGAGAGGCTTGCGACAAGGAGACCCCTTGTCTCCTTTCCTATTTATCATTATTATGGAAGGTTTACATATCGCCCTAAGAGATCCTATGGCTGCAAATTTATTTCATGGTGTGAAGCTCGGTTCTTCTAACTTTCGATTGTCCCATTTATTCTATGCTGATGACGTTATTATTGTTTCAGAATAGGATCATAGAGATATGGAAAATATCATTCGTGTGCTCCATGTCTTTTATATGGCTTCTGGTCTCAAGATCAACATTAATAAATCCAACTTATTTGGGGTGGGTGTCTCTTCAGAGGAGGTCGTTAACATGGCAGCCAACTCGGGTTGTTTATCTGGTTCTCTTCCTTTTACATATCTTGGGTTGCCTATAGGTTCCAATATGAATCGAGTAGCGAATTGGAAAATGCTTATTGATCGCTTTAAGTTTAAGCTTTCGGGTTGGAAAGCTAATCTTTTATCTATTGGCGGGCGTCTTACCCTCATCAAATCTGTCTTAGGCAGCCTTGGGATTTATTACATGTCCATTTTCAAAGCTCCTGAAATGGTCATTAAGGTCCTTGAAAGCTTACGTGCTTCGTTTTTTGGGGTTCCCTCGAGGATAATAAGAAGCTTTCTTGGGTTAAGTGGTCAAATATTTTAGCCTCTTTCGATAAAGGAGGTCTCGGAGTTGGAAGTCTTAAAGCCTTTAATGTTTCGCTCATATATAAATGGAGGTGGCGCTTGTTGAAGAACCCAACTGCATTATGGGTAAAGGTGATAAAATCTATTCATGGGGCTGAGGCAAGAATGGTCCCTAATGGCTGTCAATCTAACGGTTTATGGGCCCAGATCGTTGGCACTATAAATCATCTCCATTCGAGCGGTGTTGTCCCCTTTAGTTCTATCAAATATAAGGTGGGAGATGGTTCTCTTATTCGATTCTGGATCGATACTTGGGCCGGAGATTTGCCTCTTCGTGATCGTTTCAACAGGTTGTATCACTTGGAGAGCTCAAAGGATTGTCTCATTCAGGATCGCATCTCAAACGGATCGTGGTCTTGGGATTGGATTAGACCTACCCTCTCTGGTAGGTCATTTTCTGATTTTGTTCACATGTTGGAAGTCATTGGTTCGGTGGATGTTAGACAAAATAGCGACTCTTGCTTCTGGCATCTATCAATCGATGGAAACTTCTCGGTTAGTAGCATTCGTCATCACATTGACGACCACTTGCTCCCTTCCATGACATCATCTACCAGGTGGTGTAAATTAATTCCAAGGAAGGTTAATATTTTTATGTGGCGTTTATCCTTAGATAGGCTACCTCATCGTTTCAACCTGTCTTCTCGGGGTCTAGACATTCAATCCATCATGTGCCCGATTTGTAACGAGCAGGTGGAGTATTTGAATCATGTTTTCTTCTCGTGTGTTACGGCTTCAAACGTATGGAGACTTATTCGCATTTGGAGTGACTCAAAGATCCCTGTTTTATTCTCTTATGGTGACTGGGATTCTTGGATTACTCCGTGGCATGCCTCTAAGGATTTCAAGGATCGTGCTTATGTTATCTTCGCGGCTACTTATTGGGTCTTATGGCGCTTTCGGAATTGTGTTACATTCTGCTCTCAATCTATGAGGAAATGTGACATTTTTGACAACATTCGTCTTGTTTCTTTCTCTTGGCTTACTTCTAGAGGAAAAAAATGTATTAGTTGAAATAATTGGTTAAATTCTCCTTTGTAATTTTCTAGCTCCTTGCTAGTTTTTGTTAATAATATATGCCGTTCAAAAAAAAAAGATAGGTAAAGCATTATTTGGGTGAATTATACATGTGAGTAAAATATTTTAGGATTAATTTCATATCTCCCCCTCCTTTCATCATTAATTTCATATATACCCAAATTACAACATTTGTATGCATGATGTACAATGATTTTAATGCATGTTTGAGTAAATATAAAATTAATGATGAAAAGAAGGGGAGATATGAAATTGCCTCAATATTTTATATTCCTTAGTTCTTGAACTTTTTATAAACCGACATTGTAGGCCCAAATGTTGTTCACGTGGCAGACCACAACATATAAGTTTCGAATCAGATCCGAAGGCATTTAAGAAAGTCAATATGGTATCAACAATGTAACAATGTAAGAGCATCCATGATGCTCTAGATTTCCAATAGCTTTACAACTTTCACATTATGTTTTGTATTAGTATTTTAATGTCTTTAAGCTATTGTAGTAAGGATCTTTATAATAAAACTCCTCAATGATAAAAGTTCTTCACAAAAGCTTTTCATAATTGTAAAAAAAAAGTTAGGAGACACACCTGGATTAAATTATTAAAATTGTACAAAACCTCAAACACTTAGGGCTCGTTTGGTTGACAGGTTTGTCAAGATTTTAATGAAAGAAAGTGAAAATTCTTTGTTTGTTTAGTCATAGTGGACCCAGGATTGAGATTCAAAAATGACAATAGTGATAGATTTTAATCCCTAAAGTTGGTATCAAAAAAATTAATCACTTTTGATGGTTTTTTATTTCTTTATTCATTTTTATTCAATATTAATGGTCCCCGCCTTCACTACTATCTTACAACTTTTTTTTATATATAATCAAATTCATATACATAACTTTTTAAAATAATAGACTATCTAATTTATAATATATTTTTTCTCTCTTATATCAAATCCAAATTATAATCCAAATCCAAATCCTAATCTTAAACTCACCTACAAACCAAACGTGCCCTTATAAAATTACAAATCTTTGCAAAAAGCTATTCAAAAAACTTACTTCTGCACTGCTAAAAGGGTTTTAAGTGACTTTTTAAAATGGTGTCAAGTTATTGAAAAAGTTATGTATTGCGGTAGCTCTAACACCTACTTAGAATATCTAAATGAACTATTTTTAACAATGAAAAAGTCATCCGCAATGAAGTGTTTTATTTTGTTGGGATATAGTCATACTATGTAGGATTTGATTTGCCTCTCTCAATGACCGATGACAATGGCACGTAAACTCCCCTATATAGAATATCTAAATGAACTATTTTTAACAATGAAAAAGTCATCCACAATGAAGTGTTTTATTTTGTTGGGATATAGTCATACTATGTAGGATTTGATTTGCCTCCCTCAATGACCGATGACAATGGCACGTAAACTCATCTATATTTTATAATTAGTTTGAGTATGTGTAACAAGTGTATGTAAGGCTTCCACTTTGTTGTACTTGCTATGCTTATTTTCTTAAGTCAAGTTTAAAAAATACCTAAACTTTTAACTTAGATTAATATTCACTTTCAATTCGTCTTTAACGACTACTTTGTGGAAACACCCATGAAGTGATTTTTTGGGGTTAGTTAATTTTTGCTTGTACTTTTGCTTATAAATAAGTACTTATGAAAAAGCACTTTTGAGAGTAAATAGTCATTTTAACTCAATATCAAGTAACTAACACAAATAAACAGCTCCTAACTTGCTTATGAAAAATTGATTTTCTGCTTTTTTTAAAGCAGAAAAGCAGGAAGTGTTTGAATGTCAAAAGTGCTTTTCTACTTAAGAAAAAGCATATATGCAGAAAAAAATAAGCAATCTCAAACACCCTCGATAAACACTTGCTATATGTAAAATAATTACGATTATTGTTGAAACAACTTAAATCATCTCCTTGCTGACTATCTTTGTTCTTTAGATTATAAACTACTCAAATATTTTGAACAACTTTTTTTTTTCTTGCGAAAAGATGAATTATATGTTAGCATCCAAATCACACAACACGTTACAAAACAAGGAGCAAAGATGAAGATTGAACATACCAAAAAAACCATCAAAGAACATCAAATAAGAGGAAGATACAAACCATAATGCTGAAAACGATACGGTGAGGCTACGGTTGAGCATTATAGACCGCGAACTGGACCGGACTGAATCAAGAAACCGGACCGACCGGATCGGACCAAATGTATTTCGATTCGGTCCTCGGTCCACCATTTTAATCATTTCGGTCCTCGGTCCAGTCCGATTCAGTCTTACACACAATCAAACCATTATATTTTGTTAGACCCGGACATGAACTAAATTTTTCGGTTTGGTCCCCAGTCTAGTGTTTTGAGCTAAATCGATTTTCGATTCGGTCTAGTCTGTGCTCAACCCTAAATGAGGCTATATATTACAAACCCTCAACAAAAAGTCTATATTCACATGATTTATTCACCTTTTTCCTTTCAATGCCACTAGCCAACGCCTATAAAGTGACTCCAAACTCACACTATAAAGACGTAGATGGTAACAAAGAAAGGCATCATCAGTGTATTTGAGCTCTCCCGACATCACCAATATAGAAGCTAATGAGCTGACTACATTTCCATTATCCATACCCCACCAAAATTGCAGCACCTTATTCTCCATTATGATCCACCCTTTAACCTCCAATAACAAATACATTGCTAGGATAAAAAAACTCTATTTTTCACGACTCTATTTTTAGTAGCTTTTACTTGTTACTTGCACTTCAGTGTTTATGTTCTCTTTATGTCCAGAATTAAGAATATTCTTATCAATCAATACTTCCTTCTCTTTCTTCATATTAATTGCACATTTCGATTCTTTGCCACTTTATCAACTTGTATTGTCTTCGTCACTTTTCAATCCTAATTTAAATCATACCATATTAGCTTTCAATACTTCTTTCCATTCACTTCTTTCATTTCCAAAAAACCTCTTATTTTTCTCTTGCCATATTTTTTTTTTGAAGAGCAGATATTAATTAAAAAAAGCTAGCAAGGAGCTAGGAGAAATTACAATTTAATGTTACTAGGATATTTCATCCAAGTAACCCAATCAAAATTAGATTTGCATCGACTAGAACACCAATTATACGACAATAAAACAATATCATCAAAAAGGAGCTCCATGCGTGGGTGACTTCGCCCAAACAAGACCATGTTCCGAAATTTCCATATAGACCACCACATGACATAGAAAACACCTTCTAAAACCTCCTTTAGACGGATAGGAAAACGAAGATTATTGAACCAAATAAGCCAATCTCCGTACGAATGAAAGTCATGGACCTCTAAATCCCACCAACGAGCCACTTTAAACATAATTTGACGGGCTAGATGACATGAAAAGAGGAGATGCGAAGAGGACTTCACCGCTATGCAACAATTAGGACAAATGATAGAAGGGATATCTATCCCACGAAGAGACAAGTTCAACCTTGTGGGCAATTTATCCAAACAAACTCTCCAAGCAAAGATGTTAATTTTGATGGGGATGACATTAACCCATCTAGTAGAGACTCCCACTGTTGGCAATAACAAGTCATCAATAAAAGACCGAGCCGATTTAACCGAATAATCTCCCGAAGACTTAACCTTCCAAATCCATCTATCATTAATATTCGGAAGGAGGATATTAGCAGTACTATCACGAAGGAGCTGAAGTTGCTCCTCTTCTATCCCACCACTAGGGATTCTTCTAAAAGACGAAATCAAAGAATTATCCCTCAACTTAACCGCTACACTAGAATGATTATCTAACTCCAACGCATACAACCTCGGGAACAAATGTTTCAAAGGGAATTCAACAAGCCACACATCGTTCCAGAAGGACGTGTTTTCACCATTACCCACTTTCTTTTTTATGAGAGAAAGAAGGTCAATACCTTTACACGATAAAGCGTTGAACTCTCGTATGGTATCAATCTAAGGAGTACTTGTAGATAAAATATGGGCGTTATCAAGAGATCCTCGTTCACAATAGAAAGCATTAATGCACCGCGACCATAGAGAAGGAACAAGAGAAATGAGGCGCCAAATCCATTTGAAGAGAAGCGCCCGATTAAGAGCAAAGTAGCTAGACACTCCAAGCCCTCTATTTTTTTTAGAAGCCAAAATTTTTTTCCAACTGATCATGGATATACCCTTATCCGATTTTTCAATTCCATTAAAGAAGTTCCTTCGAATTGATTCCAATTTAGTAAGAACACTCATGGGAACTTTGTATATGGACATATGATATAAAGGAAGAGGACTTAAGACCGATTTAATTAAGGTGAATCGACCACCAATGGAAAGAGTTTTAAGCTTCCATTTTCATAAAGGAGAGGAAACTTTGGCAAGCACTTCGTCCCAAGAATGACATCTAGACATAATACCCCACTTTCAAAATCCTCACTACACTCATGATGGTCTTATATTCTACGATTGTTTTAGAAGTGAAAGCATGTGTATTTCTTAAGCATTTACTAAAATATAACACATGAATACATATTTGTATCGTATAAATTTAATTGGAATTTACAAAGTGAGCTTCTATTATTATTAATAACTTTGATGCATGTTAAAAAAAAAAAAAAAAAAAAAAAAAAAAAGTTTGTGAAATGTGATTATACGATATTGCAAGTCAAATATGCTTATGAAAACTTTGCATATTAAGCGAATGTTGATCTTTTCTGTTGGAAAATGTATATATTTACAAGTACGTAAATGTCCGGATTCGAACTCGTGACCACGGGATTGCACACTTTACGTATGAGACTCGATGTTTAAATAATTAATATAAAATATTATGTTTAATTATTAAATTCACAATAAACGACTAAACGAGCAATAAGTACTTATCGAAAGTGACTATTGGTCGTTAAATGTCAACGGGATATGAAGAAAAGTAAACAAGTGATTGGTGCGAAACCGTCAAGTTTTCTCACGCGAGCTGATCACTTGTGAATGATCAGCCGTAAGGAACTTAAAACGGCTCACACACCAACTCAATGAAGATCAGGAGAATACAGTGGATTCCCGGGTCGTTAAGTCCCACGGAGGTTGACTGGTGTTAAACACAATCAGATGATAGAATGATCACTAAGGATAGTGATCAGTAAGGTTTTGGATGGATAATTACCTAAAGAAAAGATTTGTAAATTACAGCGACTTAAATGCAAATTAAAAGGAATAAAAGAGTTAAAATCTATTAAATAAACGCTATCACTATTTTTACAATGATGTTTTTGTGATTTTATAAAATAAAATAACTTAAATAAGCTATATTAACTAAAACGTAAACTCAAATTATCTAAAAACGTTACTTAAAACTAAAACGAGCGTTACGTTTAAAAACTACGCTGGAGCGCAAGCAAAAACGTAAAATTTATGAAATAAAAGGCCTACGAGTGTAAAACTAATTTTATTACGTACTATATGACAAAAGAAAATTTTAGAAAAAAGATTTATATTTTTTAGACTTTTATATTTTTTATTATGAATTAATTACTATAAAACACTAATTAAATGTTTAAAAATACTAAAAATAACGAGAAAAATCTGAAACTTTTTGTAAAAATACTTTATAACAATATTAAGCTAAGAAAATTGAAAAGGATGAAAAAGCTACTTTGAATAAGCTAAAAATAAGCTAAAATGGTCGAATAAGCTAAATGAGACAAGAGTGGTTATGTATTTGTTTTTGCAAACCATGACAAGAAAGACCCAAGGGCGCTATTGGTACAGGTACACTCACTATCATCCCCATAAGGGAGAGGTCTCAGGTTCGACCCCTGCCTCTCCCTTTTTGCACAACCATTTTTTTTTCTTGATTTTCTTTTTACCAACTTATTAAATATAAGTAAATAAGCACTTTTCTTAACTACAACTTTTTTCAAAAATCACTGATAAGCACTATAATAGCTTATGATTTTACCACAGTAAGCTGTCTCAAAATGAATAAGCACAAAGGTAAAGCTAAAATGACTATGAGCTAATTAATAAGCTAAGAGTTAACTTAGATAAGCTGAACTACTAGTTATAAGCTATAATGAAGACTGGTTAAGCACAATGACTGACAATAAGCACTTTCTAAGCTGCAAATAAGCACTGATATCAACTGCTAACACAGGACACCTTTTTTAATCACTAGGCACCTATTAACTTAATTTTAAGCACTTGATTAAGCTAAGAATTGAAAATGAAAACTTGGACCAATAAGTAGACCAGTTAAACTCTCTAAAAAGCTATTTTACAATGTTTTGCTTATACTAATAAGCTCTTGAGGAGCTTGTGAAAAACTGTTGAACACTAGCTTATCTAACACACTTAAAAAAAATGGACAATAATGAAAAGCTATAACAGGCTAGGAGAATAAGCTAAAAATGGAAAATAAAAACTTAGTACCTTGAGTTAGCTAGGTGAGCTACTCAAAAAGCTAAAATACACAGTTTGAAGCTAACTAATAAGCTCTAAAAGAGCTTATGAAGTTGGATTCCAAATCTGTGCACAGGGCACTATCTCAGTTAAGGTGTCTAAAATAAGCTAGGAAATAAGCTATTAATAAGCTACTTTATTGAAAACTAATATTTTTGTATTTTTGTTGAGCAGTTAAATATTGAAATCCCAAAAGGGCATAAGCTTATACTTAGTAGTAAACACACAATAAAATTCTAAGTTTTATTCAAAAATGAGTTAATGAAAAGTTTGACTTTCTAATTTGCACTAAAACTTTGACTTTATTGAGATTTGAATGATCCTAAATGTTTTAATTTAATGAATTAAGCTAATATGAGACTAACTTATGGTAGATAAACAACTTTTAAAGATTAAGTGATGATTATGCAATCTAGTTTCCTAACAGTTAACCAGTACTAAGAGAATAAACTGAATTTTGACTTTTATGCAAACAATACTTGGTTTTAATGACTACACTAAGTTGTCTAGGGGTAATGTATCATAGATCAACAATAACTAACAACTCAAATGACTTTTAACACAGATTAGCTTACAGATCCAAACACCCTTGATTCAATTGATTTGCAAACTAAAATTAACCCAGACACTGAACCAGCATATATTTATGATCAAGCTAAACTAAAATAACTTAATTACTACTGTTTAAACAGGTTTGAACCATTTATGATCACAGATACAAGTACAAGTACAAACTGCAACAAAAAATGAAAATGAGAGTAAAGGCTCACAAAGGTCCAAGCTGGTATGCAAGCTACAACCAAACCCCAAAACAAGCTATCCTAACCAAATCCAACCCATTCACTGCTCTGCAACACCCTGTATCAAACTTGTAACCATTTTGCTTCTCTGTTGACTTTTGTTGACTTCAACCCATTGTATTTGAAACTG
Organism: Chrysanthemum seticuspe; assembly: GCA_019973895.1. NCBI lineage: Eukaryota > Viridiplantae > Streptophyta > Magnoliopsida > Asterales > Asteraceae > Chrysanthemum > Chrysanthemum seticuspe. The sequence continues at coordinate 318,782,632 of BPTQ01000007.1, forward strand.
AACTCCAGGCTTACAGAAGCTATATTAAGCTTGAATAAGCTGGTTTAAACTAAGAAATAAGCTTATTGAAGCTTGGTTAATGCAGTTTGATATTTAATCTTGAAACAGTGAACCATGAAATTTAAAACTTAACATAAACTTGAATTAACACTTAAAAACTTGGTACAATGATTTTTCAACTTAATATTGATGTGTTCAAACTGGAAATTACAACTTTTAAGCTAAATTAAGACATTGGTATTAAAAACGAAATACATGAAAATTGAAAATTAACTACTGCCTTCATCTCTTCCTTTTCTTCTTCTTTTACGCATCCAAAGAGTTTACACGTGTCCTTAGAGCAGATCCCACCTCTTATTTTGGCCAATGGGAGAACTTTGAGTGTTTTGGCCAATTTTTCCATTTTGGCGGGAAGTGGAAAATTCAACCACTAGCTCTGAAAACAGGCAAGTAGGGGGGGTGGGTTTGTAGAGGTGATGATGAGTGGGGAGAAAGGTGTTTGGGATAAGGTCTTGGGATGGAGCAGGCAACAGGTGTGGAAGCAGGAGGTGGGAGAAGGTGAACAGTGAAGGGGCGCGTTTTCTGTTTATTTGACTTATTTTGACCAAGGGGTCAAAATGAGTTTTGGCAGGGGCTAAGGAAAGGGGTCCAAAATGTATAAAGGCAGGGGGTCAATTTGCAGTTTTGACAAGGGTTTGGCTAATTTGACAAGGACTTGTCTTGTAGTTTCTGAATTCTTAAAGGACCAAACCTGCAATTTTCCAAACTTGTTACAAGGGACCAAAACTGACAACCCTTAATAGTACAAGGACTAAATTTGACATTTTTGATTTTCCAAGGACTAATCTTGCCAAATTTCAAAGTTCAGGGACCTAAGTTGTAAATTTGTAATTTTAAGTTTCAAGGACTAATTTTGACAACTTAGAAATCCCTAGGGACTCAAAATGGTATTTTTCTTTATTTGGATTTACCAGGGACTGTTTCTGACAACTTTTGAAACTTGGGGGACTAAAACTGCCAATTATGCAAACTTGATACGTTTTTCACCAGATTTTGATATTTTTGCATTTAAAACACATAAAACACTTGTTTGTGATATTTTTATCATTTTGATGCATTTCTGAGTGTTTTCAAATGTTTTTGCAGTTTAATTGGTACAAAAATGATGAGTATTTAGACACTCATCAACAAGCCAAGAGACGGTTTTAGGAACCTTCTTTTGGGCTTGTGTTTGGCCGAAACTATGGAATCCCACATCGGAAACCATAGTAAATATGACATCTACCATAAGGCTATAAATACATCCCATGTATTCATCCTTTGGTACACTTGATTTCATTAGAAGGCCAAACTTCTTCTTTTCTTCCCTCTTATTCTTGGTCGACGAGTGAATCCCCATTGTAAGGGATTTACGAGTGACCTTGAGCATAACAAGGTGTTTGGTTATTCTATTGTGATCAAGAACTAGCATTCGCATCGAATCGCTAATAGTACGTGTGTACAAGAACGTGGTTGTAAGACATTATTCTTACACCAATAGTACTTCTTTGGTTTGCTTTGCTCGAGGGTTGTTTTGCTTTGCTCGAGGGATTTGATATTCGCAAGAGGTACGTTACGCATACTTTCAGTTAATTAATTTATTTGTTATGATCTTAAGTCTTCCGCTGTGTTCTCTTGATGTCTTTATGTTTTATTGTATTTTATATATCATAAACTCAACAGTGGTATCAGAGCCTTGTATAACAAGTAATTAATTACTGAAACACATAATTAAAATAAACATGAATGTGTTATTATTTGTATGCTTAGATCTAGGGTTTGCAAAACCTAAACCCTAATTTTGAGGGGGGCGTTTTATTTGGTGCCCTAATTAGGGTTTTGTAAACTATTGTTTTAATTGGATTAGAAACCCTAAGATGCATGCAACTTTATGTGTATATGCGTAACTCTGTTTAATTGCATTAATTGTTAAGTGTAATTGATATCCATGATAATTATCTGCATGTTTTATCATGGATCTGTTTTTTATTGTATGTCTTTCATGTTTTAAGTGATATACATTAAATTATGATAGATCTTAAATTGGGGAAGACCTCAATAATTATTAATTTAATCAATTATGTGCTATGTGGTATATATTTAGTTTTGACTTACGCAATCGATGAATCGATGCATGTGGTTCACCTTGTACATAGATGAAAACGGGTGGAAGTCTTAATTAAATATATGCATATTGACAGATCTAGAATTGGTTATTAATAAGATTTATCAAAACCGTTTACATGTGGCTATTTGATATGCATGACTTTTATTTGTTATGCTTTCATTGTTTATTTGTTTATTTTTTCAAATACTTGCTTGTTTGTTATGTGTAACAAGGGTATTTTTACAAGAAAAATAAACTGACCTAAACAATGGTGAAACATGTATTTTTAAGAATAGTAATCATAATCGTTTAATTGATGATGACTTTGGTACAAATGACTGAACGGCTCACCCATGAGAATGAACTAATAAAAGGGGTTTAAAGAAGTGCGCACAGTCACACTGAAAGGATGTCTAAGGTTGTGCTTTAGCGCGTACCTGGTCCTCTGCCCTCTGTAAGTTCGAATGGAGCTACTTAGTAAGCCATTAAATGTGCAAGCTCATCTTAAGGGCGAATTAGTTTTAATTCCATGCGCCACTTCGGTGGTAATTATCCGAAACACTAAGTGTTTACACTTATGCAAAAGTACGGTATAATGGATGATAATTAACACTAAATTCCTTGATTGGTGAAACCAATACCTCAATTAAAGTTTGATGATGAAAAACTTAAACATTAAAACAAGATATAAATGTTTTAATAAAACATATGTTACGAAGATGAATGCATGACATCTTTGTACATATTTGATTTTACATCAAAACTATTACCCTTTAATTTAAGTTATATGCCATCCAACGAAACGGAAACACCTAAGATTATTTTTTATTTGCGTGAGACCGTGACTTAGATCGTAGTCAAAGGGTAAAATGTCCACGTGTCGTGAGAACGGGCATGGACGATTTTGCAGTTTCTTAAGTTGGACAACTTAATTGAGTTTTGTAGTGAGAACTGGCAACTCAAGGCATAAGATGGGATAAAACATGTTTACATGGCAATTGAAATTGGCTATATGTAAATCCCATAAATCTAGGAATTGCAATTGAAATTGGCAATTGAGCACAAGCTCTACCACTTTGTATAAGGTTCATTACTAGCAGATCAACTGACGTGATGAGATTATGACAATTTGGATCCTAGTTTTTAGTGAAAATTAAATGGTTATATGTTTATGAACCATGGGTGTTTAATTTTCTTGAAAAGGTTAATTATCGAAAATACTAAAATTGAATTTTGTAATTCTTTTGAATGTATAATTGCAACATTTAACCGTAAACGAAGTTTAGTCTTTGATCAATAAATTGTTCCATTCTGCTTTCAAACAAATGTTTGATCGAGAATAATTTACTGAAAAGACAAACGAAGTCTCTTTTCCATGGGAGAAGCATGAGACTCAATCCTATTCCTTTTCATGGTATAATAGGAACATTTGAATTGTCTAAATTCTAAATGTAACTCATAGCAATGAATTGCACATCTTATTTTCCATAAAGATTTCATTACCTTCATTTGGTGAATGAATTCTTTTGTAACAACATGAATGTTGGTTAACTGGAAAATATGTATGTGAGTTACTAAATTAGAAGCTAGACTAATTACCGCGAAAATTGGTAAAAGACAAACTAGCATATTTTATCTAGTTGTTTTGCTTTAACCTTTAAAGGTGCTACATACCATTATGGGCATGGTAGGCCTGTTAAGGAAGAAATTGCATACCCAATTTTTCAAGTTAATAACTTTGATGGATAACCCATTATTCATAGAGTAGAATACACCTTTTAGTACCTTAGTAATGATTACGTATGGTTCTTTAAAGGTGTAGGAAAGTAAAAAGCAAGCAAGTTGTTTTAACTGGTTATGCAACACTTACAATGTTGTCAGATTCAGTGGGAGCATTTGTGTTGCATTACTGAATAAGAAGTTGTTTTAATGATTTCTAATTCAGTGGGAGCTACAAGCCTTATTTCCTGTGTAGTAACCCAGATTATCTTCAAAGATAATTACTTTCCAATTGTAGACACTTATGTTTTAAGGATAGTCGTGTACGTTTCCTTACTAAACAATACAGTTCTACATCTACTTGTTATATCTATGACACAAATCATATTAATCAAATAAACGAATGTGCATCGTGTTGTTTATCTGCTACATGATGTTGTTCCATGCACAAGTGGGAGAAATCTTTATTGTGTGCAAGATACAACACATATAAATATGATTTAAATGGATTCTCTTGATCGCAAGGTAAGAGAGTTACGTTCTAATAGGAATTATATATTTTATATGTATGATTGCCTTATTAAGACAATGTGTCAAGATGATAACAAAGACTACTTTATTTTCAAAATTTATGTCATTCAATATTTAAGAAACACTTGTAGTTACAATTTATGTTACGTGAGAACGTGAACTAGATTATAGCCCAAGGTAAAATATTCACGTGTCGTGAGAACGAGCATGGATGATTTTGCAGTTTCTTACGTTGAATTTTCATGGAATGACATAATTAAATGAAGTAATCTAATACTACTTTGAATTTAAGTATTCGTTGAATGACTTAAATATATGTAGTAAGTATTAACTTGAAATATTAATTGAAACCTGAGGTGGTGTTCATAATTACTTTAATTAAAAAATGTTTATGATTTTGTAAAGTCACAAACATAAAGTCTTTTAATACAAGACTTACAATATAAAGTAAGACGTTAACTTGCTATGTTTTAAGACATATGCATGAAGTCAATGAGGTGATCAATGACTTATAACGTATAGTGGGATTATAACTGATATGTCTTTTGACTTGGTCAAAAATACTTGTGTTATAATACATGCAATTGACTTGGTAATTCTATTGTACCATTAAGTTTTACTTTGTTGGTAAATAGATGAGCCAAAGAGTAGATGGTTATCTTAAATATTGTTAGATTATATTACAATATTAATTCTAATGAAATACCATAGTTTTATGGTATATTCAGTTAGAAGAATCAAAATCTATTGGCATGTTTGATTCAAGATAACTATAGTTTCTTCCAAAAGTTATCAAGGTTAGAATATTGAGTATAGATTGAATATACTCAATAAGACTCCAACCTAGAAGATTAATAAGACACCATTTGTTTATGGAATGTGATGAATCACATTAAGTCTTATAATGAAGTTCTAAATTTGTTAAACTGCTTGTATAGTGAGTTGTAACAAAATAATGTTAGGAACTGTCAATGTTTTTTGTAATATCCCAAAAGAGAACAATGTATTGTTGCTCTACTTGCTAAACTATTTAAATGTAATCTTTAAATTGTTAAAGGCAAGTGGGAGTTTTGTTTAAGATCTTGAAAGATTGAATTACAAAATACATAATCTTCTAAAATACACTAGCAAATATCATGATGAGGTTAAACATGTAAATGATATACCTCAATATGATGGAATTGTCGTTCATAGATCCGAAAGGATATCTCAGATATTTAATATGCTGAGAAATATGAGTTACAGGATCATGGTAAGCCTGATAATCATAATGATGAATTTACCAAATGATGAATTGTGGTAAATCAATCATACTATGAATGTTGAGATGCTGTCCATAAAGATAATCAACTTTAGATACTTGGTTTATCTTAATAATAAATATGAGTTTCTTCAAAGGATGGAAACCTTAGTGGTTTAAATCTTTATGTAGAAATCATATGGACAATATTGTACACATATTTAATGCATGTCTAGTGATAATAATATTAATCATATTTAAGCAATTAACTATGATTGAATATTCTTTTCTAGATACATTAAATAGAAGTATAAAGATTATAATTGTATTACTTAGTTTCATTGATATGAAATTTTGACAATGAATATCAAAACTCTTTGTTGTGAATTACTTTTGCGAGGACGATAAGTAATACAAAGTAGTTTATGAATTCAAATAATCTTTGAATTTGTACAGACTGCAAGAATCCATGAATGGATATATGCATGCATCTAAGAGATGATTCTTATGTTTAATATTAAATCCATGTTTGATTTAATAATTAAAATAAAATTGCTCATAAGTATTCCTGAAAGCTAGTGGGCGTATTATTTATTTTTCTTAAATCTTATATGTTGTATGGGCAACTACATTCCACTTAAATTAAGTTTTAGTTGGGAATGAAACTTCGTTTGTAAGATTTGGAAATAATATATACAACCTTGGAATATATGTTTATAGACATATGCGGTAAAATCAATGAGTCTAATAAAACATGATAAATACATATCTTTGACAAGATATAATATGAATGAGATCTTAAAGTTTAACTTGAAGATTCATCATGTACATCATGTTGTGTATAAGATTGTTGTGTCATGCTTGGTTACAAGATGATTTGACAACATTGAAAGTTGTTAGTGTAATAAATATTTTAAAAGGAATATGTTTGGATTTAGAATCTCATTCCACAGTCTGGATATGCTCCTAGATTCTATGGACGAAAATATGGCAATTATTTCATAATTGTCATTGCCAACAAACTTGAGTTTGGTAGGCACCAACATTACACTATAACTGTTCGAAGTTTACGGATGTTTTAAGAGCATATTGTTGTACACAATGATGCTGGTATAATTGAGATGACACTCAATTCTAGTCATGGTATCGTTGGTGATGACCATGTTAACTAGTTATGCTCAATTAAGAGCATAGTTGCATTATACATTAAAGAATAAAGAATACTTTAAACTTTAAGTGTTGAAGAATGATTGTCATAAAAGGGTGGTTCAGGTTATCACGTACCTTATGGAATGATATGACAATATCAAGATATGTGTAAACACATACAAGAAATTCAATTATTGAATTTTTGAAATAAGTATTCTCAAAATTCTTGTAGATCAAAGTTAGTTGAAATTATGCCTTGTCAACAAGTATGAGTTGCATGACTTGTGGCAAAATTCATTAACTGAGAATTATCATGCATTGATCTATTTAGTATTTGGATAAAGGATGTTAAACAATTATTATTTATAATGAATTAAAGTACGGTATACGTTTAATTTCATTTATAATATTGTGTCCTGTATTTGCATGTTTAAATCCTTGAATAACTAAAGTTATTCTAAATAGTCCGTTGTCAATCAATAACATGGGAATGATATTGAATTAAGACAAATCTGAGTATTAGTTAGAATATACTTGAAAGTATATTGATGCGTAGCATGACTAATTTCAGATGATATTCAATGTATTGAGTATAGGACTTATCCCACCCGCATGATAATACTTTATGGATCTTTGTCATTAAGTATACCATGGATATTTATCCTCTGACTTGAGATACAAGAGATATGTCATGGATGTAGTGCATTTTTGTGAAGCAATCTAACGCTATACGTAACTGGTAGTTATAAGGGTTGTTTTCAGAAGTGTTGCGAAATTTATGAATCCTGCTTGTAGTCAAAATAGGATTTGTTTCCTTCAAATTTATTTTGAAGTATAATACTACTGGGCCCCTCGTAGGATTGTTAAGATGTTTGTATGGCCATACCCAAGGTCTTCTGGAATATGTTCAGAAGAATTGGTAATCTTAATCAATCACATAAAGCGAGAAACAGAATAGTTAATTAAGAAATGAGTGAGATCCATATTCTTATTAACATGGTATTAGAAACAAAAGGATGAATATGATGATAAATCATCAAACTTGGTTTTTCTCCAGAAAACCATACACGAGTTGTACCGGGGGCGTTGACGTGTTGCTAGACGCTAACCAATGTCATTTCACGTTTTGTAAACATATCCAAGTGGGAGCTGTTGGAAAATGTATATATTTACAAGTACGTAAATGTCCGGATTCGAACTCGTGACCACGGGATTGCACACTTTACGTATGAGACTCGATGTTTAAATAATTAATATAAAATATTATGTTTAATTATTAAATTCACAATAAACGACTAAACGAGCAATAAGTACTTATCGAAAGTGACTATTGGTCGTTAAATGTCAACGGGATATGAAGAAAAGTAAACAAGCCAAGAGACGGTTTTAGGAACCTTCTTTTGGGCTTGTGTTTGGCCGAAACTATGGAATCCCACATCGGAAACCATAGTAAACATGACATCTACCATAAGGCTATAAATACATCCCATGTATTCATCCTTTGGTACACTTGATTTCATTAGAAGGCCAAACTTCTTCTTTTCTTCCCTCTTATTCTTGGTCGACGAGTGAATCCCCATTGTAAGGGATTTACGAGTGACCTTGAGCATAACAAGGTGTTTGGTTATTCTATTGTGATCAAGAACTAGCATTCGCATCGAATCGCTAATAGTACGTGTGTACAAGAACGTGGTTGTAAGACATTATTCTTACACCAATAGTACTTCTTTGGTTTGCTTTGCTCGAGGGTTGTTTTGCTTTGCTCGAGGGATTTGATATTCGCAAGAGGTACGTTACGCATACTTTCAGTTAATTAATTTATTTGTTATGATCTTAAGTCTTCCGCTGTGTTCTCTTGATGTCTTTATGTTTTATTGTATTTTATATATCATAAACTCAACAGTGGTATCAGAGCCTTGTATAACAAGTAATTAATTACTGAAACACATAATTAAAATAAACATGAATGTGTTATTATTTGTATGCTTAGATCTAGGGTTTGCAAAACCTAAACCCTAATTTTGAGGGGGGGCGTTTTATTTGGTGCCCTAATTAGGGTTTTGTAAACTATTGTTTTAATTGGATTAGAAACCTTAAGATGCATGCAACTTTATGTGTATATGCGTAACTCTGTTTAATTGCATTAATTGTTAAGTGTAATTGATATCCATGATAATTATCTGCATGTTTTATCATGGATCTGTTTTTTATTGTATGTCTTTCATGTTTTAAGTGATATACATTAAATTATGATAGATCTTAAATTGGGGAAGACCTCAATAATTATTAATTTAATCAATTATGTGCTATGTGGTATATATTTAGTTTTGACTTACGCAATCGATGAATCGATGCATGTGGTTCACCTTGTACATAGATGAAAACGGGTGGAAGTCTTAATTAAATATATGCATATTGACCGATCTAGAATTGGTTATTAATAAGATTTATCAAAACCGTTTACATGTGGCTATTTGATATGCATGACTTTTATTTGTTATGCTTTCATTGTTTATTTGTTTATTTTTTCAAATACTTGCTTGTTTGTTATGTGTAACAAGGGTATTTTTACAAGAAAAATAAACTGACCTAAACAATGGTGAAACATGTATTTTTAAGAATAGTAATCATAATCGTTTAATTGATGATGACTTTGGTACAAATGACTGAACGGCTCACCCATGAGAATGAACTAATAAAAGGGGTTTAAAGAAGTGCGCACAGTCACACTGAAAGGATGTCTAAGGTTGTGCTTTAGCGCGTACCTGGTCCTCTGCCCTCTGTAAGTTCGAATGGAGCTACTTAGTAAGCCATTAAATGTGCAAGCTCATCTTAAGGGCGAATTAGTTTTAATTCCATGCGCCACTTCGGTGGTAATTATCCGAAACACTAAGTGTTTACACTTATGCAAAAGTACGGTATAATGGATGATAATTAACACTAAATTCCTTGATTGGTGAAACCAATACCTCAATTAAAGTTTGATGATGAAAAACTTAAACATTAAAACAAGATATAAATGTTTTAATAAAACATATGTTACGAAGATGAATGCATGACATCTTTGTACATATTTGATTTTACATCAAAACTATTACCCTTTAATTTAAGTTATATGCCATCCAACGAAACGGAAACACCTAAGATTATTTTTTATTTGCGTGAGACCGTGACTTAGATCGTAATCAAAGGGTAAAATGTCCACGTGTCGTGAGAACGGGCATGGACGATTTTGCAGTTTCTTAAGTTGGACAACTTAATTGAGTTTTGTAGTGAGAACTGGCAACTCAAGGCATAAGATGGGATAAAACATGTTTACATGGCAATTGAAATTGGCTATATGTAAATCCCATAAATCTAGGAATTGCAATTGAAATTGGCAATTGAGCACAAGCTCTACCACTTTGTATAAGGTTCATTACTAGCAGATCAACTGACGTGATGAGATTATGACAATTTGGATCCTAGTTTTCAGTGAAAATTAAATGGTTATATGTTTATGAACCATGGGTGTTTAATTTTCTTGAAAAGGTTAATTATCGAAAATACTAAAATTGAATTTTGTAATTCTTTTGAATGTATAATTGCAACATTTAACCGTAAACGAAGTTTAGTCTTTGATCAATAAATTGTTCCATTCTGCTTTCAAACAAATGTTTGATCGAGAATAATTTACTGAAAAGACAAACGAAGTCTCTTTTCCATGGGAGAAGCATGAGACTCAATCCTATTCCTTTTCATGGTATAATAGGAACATTTGAATTGTCTAAATTCTAAATGTAACTCATAGCAATGAATTGCACATCTTATTTTCCATAAAGATTTCATTACCTTCATTTGGTGAATGAATTCTTTTGTAACAACATGAATGTTGGTTAACTGGAAAATATGTATGTGAGTTACTAAATTAGAAGCTAGACTAATTACCGCGAAAATTGGTAAAAGACAAACTAGCATATTTTATCTAGTTGTTTTGCTTTAACCTTTAAAGGTGCTACATACCATTATGGGCATGGTAGGCCTGTTAAGGAAGAAATTGCATACCCAATTTTTCAAGTTAATAACTTTGATGGATAACCCATTATTCATAGAGTAGAATACACCTTTTAGTACCTTAGTAATGATTACGTATGGTTCTTTAAAGGTGTAGGAAAGTAAAAAGCAAGCAAGTTGTTTTAACTGGTTATGCAACACTTACAATGTTGTCAGATTCAGTGGGAGCATTTGTGTTGCATTACTGAATAAGAAGTTGTTTTAATGATTTCTAATTCAGTGGGAGCTACAAGCCTTATTTCCTGTGTAGTAACCCAGATTATCTTCAAAGATAATTACTTTCCAATTGTAGACACTTATGTTTTAAGGATAGTCGTGTACGTTTCCTTACTAAACAATACAGTTCTACATCTACTTGTTATATCTATGACACAAATCATATTAATCAAATAAACGAATGTGCATCGTGTTGTTTATCTGCTACATGATGTTGTTCCATGCACAAGTGGGAGAAATCTTTATTGTGTGCAAGATACAACACATATAAATATGATTTAAATGGATTCTCTTGATCGCAAGGTAAGAGAGTTACGTTCTAATAGGAATTATATATTTTATATGTATGATTGCCTTATTAAGACAATGTGTCAAGATGATAACAAAGACTACTTTATTTTCAAAATTTATGTCATTCAATATTTAAGAAACACTTGTAGTTACAATTTATGTTACGTGAGAACGTGAACTAGATTATAGCCCAAGGTAAAATATTCACGTGTCGTGAGAACGAGCATGGATGATTTTGCAGTTTCTTACGTTGAATTTTCATGGAATGACATAATTAAATGAAGTAATCTAATACTACTTTGAATTTAAGTATTCGTTGAATGACTTAAATATATGTAGTAAGTATTAACTTGAAATATTAATTGAAACCTGAGGTGGTGTTCATAATTACTTTAATTAAAAAATGTTTATGATTTTGTAAAGTCACAAACATAAAGTCTTTTAATACAAGACTTACAATATAAAGTAAGACGTTAACTTGCTATGTTTTAAGACATATGCATGAAGTCAATGAGGTGATCAATGACTTATAACGTATAGTGGGATTATAACTGATATGTCTTTTGACTTGGTCAAAAATACTTGTGTTATAATACATGCAATTGACTTGGTAATTCTATTGTACCATTAAGTTTTACTTTGTTGGTAAATAGATGAGCCAAAGAGTAGATGGTTATCTTAAATATTGTTAGATTATATTACAATATTAATTCTAATGAAATACCATAGTTTTATGGTATATTCAGTTAGAAGAATCAAAATCTATTGGCATGTTTGATTCAAGATAACTATAGTTTCTTCCAAAAGTTATCAAGGTTAGAATATTGAGTATAGATTGAATATACTCAATAAGACTCCAACCTAGAAGATTAATAAGACACCATTTGTTTATGGAATGTGATGAATCACATTAAGTCTTATAATGAAGTTCTAAATTTGTTAAACTGCTTGTATAGTGAGTTGTAACAAAATAATGTTAGGAACTGTCAATGTTTTTTGTAATATCCCAAAAGAGAACAATGTATTGTTGCTCTACTTGCTAAACTATTTAAATGTAATCTTTAAATTGTTAAAGGCAAGTGGGAGTTTTGTTTAAGATCTTGAAAGATTGAATTACAAAATACATAATCTTCTAAAATACACTAGCAAATATCATGATGAGGTTAAACATGTAAATGATATACCTCAATATGATGGAATTGTCGTTCATAGATCCGAAAGGATATCTCAGATATTTAATATGCTGAGAAATATGAGTTACAGGATCATGGTAAGCCTGATAATCATAATGATGAATTTACCAAATGATGAATTGTGGTAAATCAATCATACTATGAATGTTGAGATGCTGTCCATAAAGATAATCAACTTTAGATACTTGGTTTATCTTAATAATGAATATGAGTTTCTTCAAAGGATGGAAACCTTAGTGGTTTAAATCTTTATGTAGAAATCATATGGACAATATTGTACACATATTTAATGCATGTCTAGTGATAATAATATTAATCATATTTAAGCAATTAACTATGATTGAATATTCTTTTCTAGATACATTAAATAGAAGTATAAAGATTATAATTGTATTACTTAGTTTCATTGATATGAAATTTTGACAATGAATATCAAAACTCTTTGTTGTGAATTACTTTTGCGAGGACGATAAGTAATACAAAGTAGTTTATGAATTCAAATAATCTTTGAATTTGTACAGTCTGGTTTATACGTTTACGTTCGTTTTTATCTGTTTTCGTGTGTTTTTATACGTTTTCGTCTGTTTTTATATGTTTTCGTCCGTTTTTATATGTTTTCGTCCGTTTTTTATATATTTTCACCCATTTTCTGACATTTTCATACGTATAAAATTTAAGAAAACGTATGAAACCGGATAAAAACATATAAAAACGGACAAAAATGTATGAATTGTATGAAAAGGTATTAAAACGTAAGAAAATGGGCAATAATGTATAAAAACGGACGAAAACGTATAAAAACGGACGAAAGCATATAAAAATGGACGAAAACGGATATAAACGGACGGAAACGTAGAAAAATGGATAAAAAGCTATAAACGTATAAAAAAGATAAAAACGTAAGAAAAACAGACATAAATATATAAAAATGTAAGAAAAAGTAAGAAAATGGGCGAAAATGTATAAAAAACGGACGGAAATATATAAAAATGGACGAAAACGTATAAAAACGGCGAAAACGTATAAAACAGACGAAAAGGATAAAAACGGAGAAAAACGGATAAAATTGACGAAAATATATAAAAACGGATAAAAAAAATAATTAAAACGGAGGAAAACGTATAAAACGGATGAACGTATAAATACAGACGAAAATGGATAAAAACGTAAGAAAAACGAACGAACATTTATAAAACGCATGAAAACGTATAAAAATGACAAAAATGGATAAAAACGTATGTAAATGTAAGAAGGATGGATGTTACAATGTTTAATCAACCACAGGGACGAAACGTGCAAGATTCTAGCTGATTTCTTAAGGGCCGTTTGGTTTGTTGCTAGGAATCACAATATGTATCGAATTTGGTATGGGGTAAAATGACAATGGATATGAAAAATTGTATTATTACGATTGTTTATGTTTGGTTGATAAACTATCATAATGAAAAAGTTTATAGATATTTGAATTTTGTAGTGGAAAAAGAGGGGCCCGCGGGAATAAATTTCATATACACCAAATTAGTATGTAATGAATCTATAACTATGATATACCCATTTCATTATTGGGCCCACAAAACAAATATCTTTAATCACTTGTTATAGTCTCATTCCTATAAGGAGATACTAGACACACCCTTAGTTCGTAATGGTTTTTTGTTAGTTGGTTATTCATAATGAATCTTTTTGAATAGTACACAGAGCATCCTTGACTTTTATTCAATTAGTTAATAGCAGCTCGCTGGTATTAGAGTTGCCAATTTGTGCTCAAAATTAAACAAATTAGTTAAATGGGTAAACTTTTAAAAGGTTTTGGCACATTTGGGCCCACTTACTATTTTTTTTAAAATAGACATGTATTGTCTATTTAGAAGTTAAATGGGCATAATTGACACATGTTTTTCTCGAACATTAGATTGTTTTTAAAGAAAAACTTATATTTAATTTTTTAAATATAAATGAGATGATACGTTCGAGGAATTTATTTCATCGTTTTGAAATTTATTACATGAATATTTTATTGAAATATTGATTAGAGGTTTTCTCCACGATAGATCCTAGAAAGAGTCGGTTCGATCTGACCTAAATTAAGGGATACTTAACTAAGGCATCATTTGCAGATTAAATAATTAAAATAAACATTAGATAACCACAAGTGAATTTTTTTGTTCCAATGTAACAACGCGGTAACCACATCTTTGTTTCATTAAGCCAACACATCACCTTCTTTATCTACAATTTTTGGGTCAACCCGACCACTCACGTTACCCCCATCAATTAAAAATGCCCATTCGAATCATTATTTTATATTGAACTCATTATTTAAACAGAACATGGGCCATTTAATTTTAGAGTCAACTATCAAAAAACCGTTTAATATGAGATCTATATTTAAACTACAACTTTTTACGAGCACACTTACCTTGGTCGGTCACTTTTGGTTATTTGGCAGCCAATGGCAGGTATAACTTTCGTTAATTTGACGTCAAAGTTTTGTAACATTTTGGCATTTTGCCATGCATGAAACGTAGCTATTTTCGTGAAATATTGGAAAAGTATATTTACCTAACTATACCTACATCACAAATTCATTTAATTTGTTATTGCATAATCACTTAATCCTCAACATCCTGTAGCCTGATTAGTTTCCCATGTGCCTTAGTGACTTCATTTATAATAGCACGTTAGTCCAATAGTCACGAAATATGTAATTGTTTTAGTATACTAGAAGGGTACCCGCGTAATGCGGCGGCGGGTACCCGATGACTATTTTGTGGCGAACAAATGTTTTTCATTTTTACGTCTAATTCAAGTAAGTTTATCTCTTTTCAACTCCGCTTCTTCCCGACTACTAAAGAAAACTCATAAAAATATATCAAAATGAATGTTGAATTAAAGAGCACAAAATTTCAAAAAATATGGTGAAATTAGATCATAAAAAAATTAAACGGATTAAAAGATATTTAAATTTAAAAATAAAGGTGATTAATTAGTTAGGAAGTGACATGTGTCACCCCCATTATTGGAGCTCTTTATTATAGTTTGTTAGAGCTCCTCCCTTTTTGTTATTTTTTAGTTAGAGAAGTGACACATGTCACTCAATGATTGGAGCTACTTATCTTTTTTTTTTTAATTCTTTCCATAATAAGCAAGTAAAAAAGTCTGAATTTTTAAGCTTTCTAAATTTAGAAGGCCTAAATGCATTATAAAGTAGTATAGATAGTTTCATAACTTGGTTAAATGATATACATGTTTATTAAAAAAAAAAAAGTTACTTAATGATCTTTTATGATATCATATCATATTTTAATATTTGTCTTAATCATGTTATTTCTTTGACTACACTCAACACGTTATATAAATAAGGGAAAAAAGGGATTGAGTCGTAGAATGATAACGTACTTTTTCAAGTGTCTCATTCTGGTACGTGTACTTTTTTTAAGCTGTAGAATAGCAATGTACTTTTTATAAGTGTCCCGTTCTAGTACGTGTACTTTTTTTAAGTTGTAGAATAGCAATGTACTTTCCATAAGTGTTCCAATCTAGTACGTCCTACTTCTATAAGTGTTTCAATTTGGTACGTCATCCTACGTACTAAATTGGAACACTTATGGAAAGTACATTGCTATTTTACGACTTAAAAAAGTACACGTACTAGAACGAGACACTTATGAAAAGTACATTGCTATTCTACAACTTAAAAAAAGTACACGTACGAGAATGAGACATTTGAAAAAATACGTTACTATTATACAACTCAATCCCTATAAATAAACCCTCATCATACTCGTCTCCACATTCCTCATAATTCACATCATCATGGAAGACGAACAATGCACCACTCTCTCAAACCAAGGCTCGGACCTCGATTTCAGCTTTACGAGCTCCACTACCAATTCCATCGCCACAACGAGCGCTCGCTCTAGCCTCGCTCGATCGAGTCTAAGCCTCAGCTTTAACGAATCAACTCGAATATCCTCGGTCTCCACCACCACCTCCTCGACTGAAATCCCAAACTACCATAGTCGCCCTCACCGCAAATCTGACCCAAACTGGTCTGCTATCAAAGCTGCTACTAACCTCTCAGCTGATGGGAAACTCCACATACGCCACTTTAAACTCATCCGCCAAGTTGGATCTGGCAACCTAGGCCGAGTATTCCTGTGCAAGCTTCGCGATTACAATCACGCGAATTTTGCATTAAAAGTTGTTGACAACAACTTATTGACCTCCAAAAAGTGGTCACATGTACAAACGGAAGCGCGGATCTTGTCCGCGCTAGACCACCCCTTCCTTCCTACACTTTATGCGCATTTTGAAGCATCTCATTACACGTGCTTCTTAATAGATTATTGCCCTAATGGTGATTTACATTCCTTGCTACGCAAACAACCAAAATATCGTTTTCATATCGACTCTATCCGCTTTTTCGCAGCTGAAGTACTAGTAGCTCTCGAATATCTCCATTCCTTAGGTATTGTTTACCGAGATTTAAAACCCGAGAACATTTTAATACGAGAAGATGGACATATCATGCTATCTGATTTCGACTTATGTTTCAACGCTGATGTTACACCTAAAGTTGATACTTTACAAAAACTTAACGGGACGTTAACTGAGTTCGTGTCCGAACCAACAACCGCGTTTTCGAAGTCGTGCGTTGGTACTCATGAATATTTAGCACCAGAGTTAGTTAACGGTAACGGTCACGGTAACGGTGTAGACTGGTGGGCATTTGGTGTACTAATATACGAGTTATTAAATGGTACTACACCGTTTAGAGGAAATAATAAAGAGTCCACCCTGGGCAATATAGCATCAACAACAAAACAGGTGCATTTCAAAGAAGATGTTACAAATAATACTAGCACGGTGCATATTCAGGATTTGATAACAAAGTTGCTAGTGAAAGATCTTAAAGAGAGGCTAGGATGTGCAAGAGGTGCAACCGATATTAAACAACACCCCTTTTTTAACGGCATTAAGTGGCCTTTAATTCGTAACTATCAACCCCCAGAGGTTAAGGGGTTGATAGTTAAGAAGAGTAGTATTTCACGTGCTAGTCATGCGGGTCGGTGGCCATTGTTGCATAAGAAAAGGCGTTGGTTATGGAAAGGGTTGAATTGTATTTTGTTGAAAAGTAAGGGGTCTAAACGTAACTTGAATGTTAATCAGAATTGTTACCATTATAAACATAGTACGGAGTAGTATTAAAGAGTAAGGCATAGGGTTTCAAAACAAAGAATTCTTAGTTTACATGATTTTGTAAAGATTATATAAAGATATAGAGGTGGAAAGAGAATGTCACAATTTTGTTGTGATTTGTTGTATATAATACGAATTTTCATGTATTTTCAATCTAGAGAGATTATGTCTATGAGAATTTTCGTTTTTACATACCCCGCCAACGCTTTTTTTTTCCTCATTTTTTCAGTTTTGATGGTACTGATGGTTCAATTTTGTAATCCTTACATGACACATGCAATATTTTTTGAAGGAAGACTCAAGAACCGTTGATAGATTTGTGATTTTATTTCTTTCCGTGCTCATATGTAGTCTATCGTTGTTTATTTAAATGTTAGGAATAAAGTTCAATTAAATAAAAAATAAGATGCCTAATTACCGTTTGTCTATTTCGACATTTCATGCTATAAAAGTGCATACGGGGGATCTTGTACAAAGCTAAGGCATTCAACTAAGGCTATCAGTAAGCGCAATTATTCATCCTTAATTTGATGTAGACCTTTAAAATGCTGCATTTTCGTTGACTAGCTGCCCAAAAAAGTCTACAATGTACATTTGTACTCTTTATATGTAACTGTGCTATCTATAATACATGCTTTACCATGGTTTGATTGTGAGTATTTCAGCTTCTAGGTATACTCTTTTGTAAACTGTAATATTAGTCTTTGATATGTAACTTACTTTGTGTACCTTGCATGTAAAGCAAATTTTCTTTTGCCACCCGCGAAACCCGCGGGTCTATAGTCTAGTATATATATATATATATATATATATATAACAATTTATATACAAAATAAATTTAAAACATCAGGTAAACTACTAATATAATTTTTATAGTCTTAAAATAAGTATAAGAATATATCAAGATAATTTTTGAAAGTGTCGGATCAAATATTCAAAATAAATGATTATGCGATAGCGTTTATTTAATAAGAAAATATGCGTTTAATGAAATATTCAAACTCATGCATGAACTAATATGATGATGATGTTACTGATGACATGTAGACTAAATATAGTCTATATGAAGTGTCCTCAATGACTTTCATAAATTCGCAGCTAAACCCTTACGGTTACGCGAATTTGATACTCGTAAACCTAGTTTACGAAAATTGATGAATAGTTAAGCATGAATAGTGATTTTTCTCCGGGAATGAATAGTGTTTCGTGAATAGTAAAAATTTGAAATACCCTTTCAAAATATCAAATCGACTTCAAAAACGATGAATAGTAAAATGATGAATAGTAACCGATGAATAGTAAATTCCTGAGATGAATAGTAAAATTTTCAAAGTTTGTAAAATGACCTGAAATTACGATTTGTCACACATTGCCACATATACCACAAACTACACTCCTACTAGACTGTGACAAGTTACTGGTTTTGTCACTATCATCATTTTCAGTAAAAGCCCTAGTTCTTTTCTTTCGTGGCCTACCTAATGGTTTATGATGTTTAGGTGAAAGAATGCTTGTAGGCACTAGTGAGTTATTCCAATGTTGATAGCCATTTATTGGCTGGATGTAGTGTTTATAAGTTTCTTCCCAAGTCTTAAGCAAGTAACATGGATGAACCCATGATTCAACAGATCCTACTTGCATTCCATTGAAGCTCATATACCGATAGGTAGCAACAACATGTTTACATGGCATACATGTAAGCTCCCATCTTCTACATGTACAAGCCCTAGCTTCAACATTCATAAAACACTTATCTCCCCATCCACTGACCTGATACTTATCTCCTTCAACCCGTAAAACGGTGTACTTATAAGCCCCTTTCTTTATCAAATCTAACATGAGTGTTGCCTTTGGTGTTAATGGTCCGGCACACATGTCAATCACATTCACAACATTCACTATTCTTTTCATACAGTATTCTCTAATGTATTCCAAAGCAGTAATGATGGGTTGGTGCCTACCTCCCACTAGTTCCCCATTGAACACCTCACACATGTTATTAAGTAACGCATCAGAATGAGTCATCCCTACACATTTATACAACATGTTTGAGTTATACAAACAACATTGTTGAACAATGTCGTAGAACAAAAGATGTACACTTAGACATAGATTTGGTTAGTACCTGAAAAATGCGACCTTGACCAATGGGTTGGTGGTATCTTACTTAACCAAGCATGGGCAGGTTCGCTAAAACTCTTGAATGCCAGCATGGCTGCCTCAAATTGTTGGACGGTTGTTGCTGCTGCACATATCCACAAATGTTCCTTGTATACTTTGGCATTTAATTGCAATTTCATATTATCATGGATGTGCTTCAAACAATATATGTGTTCAGTACTAGGGAATATTGCTGCTAATGCTGGAATGATACCCTAAACAAATAAACATCGATTCATTACTAATAAAAGTAGCATTTATCGAAAATACAAGTGAATATAATCAACTAAAAGGTAACATCACCTTTTGCCTATCGCTGATAAAAGTGTAGTTTGACTTTGGTTGCAAGTCAAGATCATCTCCTAGACATTCAAGAAACCAAGTCCATGAGTCTTTGCTTTCAGCTTCTGCAACAGCATAGGCTAAAGGGTATATTCCATTGTTGCTATCTATACCGATTACTGTAACAAGCTGACCAGGAGAAGGACCCCTCATAAAAGCACTATCTAACCCCAACAACTATCTTTGGCAAGCTTTATATCCTTCCATCAAAGCACCTAAGCATACATACATTCTCTTGAAAACTCTGGTTGGACTTGTTGAATCTATTGCAATTTGTACACTTATCCTAACTGTTGTATTTGGGTTTGTTTTCTGCAACTCTTTAACATAGTCTCTTAAAAGGGTGTATTTCTGCTTATGATCACCCCTAATCTCATTTTCTGCCTTGTTTTTTGCTCTTAATGCATTTTTCATAGACACTTGAACTTCAAACTATTTAGTGAGCTGATCTTGAAAAGCCCTGATTGGAATATCTGGATTGACTTGAACTTGGTCAACTATTTGCTTTGAAAGAAACTTGTAGTCACAAGCTTTAATCTCTCTTGATTGCAAACATTTGTGTTCATCCCTGAAAGTTTGAACACTCTATAAATCTTTAGCTATATTTTTGGCTACATACAACAACCATGGGCAATCTTTTGCTTGCTCCTTGAGTGATAGCAAATACACATCACTTCCAAGGCCACTAGTTATCGGACCATTTTTCCTCTTTGGGGCTGTTCCCAGCCTAACACCTTCACTTGTACCACAAACAAGTATTTTTCCAACACACCTAACCCTAATTCTCTGTTTTTCATTCCTAATGAGTTGCAATTTCCTCCTAGTCTTTATTGAAAGCAGGTTGATCTTATCTTTCACTTCTTTTGCAGTTACCAAAGTTTGACCACATAAAAAGTATACTTCGTCCTCTACTTATGCTGCCTCACTTAACTTTTGTTTCTTGTATGTCCTCATTTTTTTCTTCCTAATAACATACTCATCCTCATTCTTAGAACCACTTGCAAACTCATTATCATCTAACATATCTAACTCACTTTTCTTTAAAAAATCATCTGGTATCTGGCTGGAGCTACCTATATATGGTAACTCTGTAGTCTCATTCACTTTGAACAAATTAACATCAACATCAGGCTCCTCAAAAGTATTTGCCTCATCAACAACCGTGTTTCCATCTCGATTGTTCTCAATATCATCATCATCACTCACATAACTATATGTTTCACTCACATTGTCATCACTTAAAGCTTCATCAATTTCACATACCTGTACAGATTTACCTTTTTGGATATGCTCAACATGATTACATATTTCCTCCTCTTGATGACCTAACTCTTGATCATTTTGACATACCTCTTCCGGACTATCTATTTGGATATGCTTAACATGTTTATCTATATGCTGGTTAACATCACCTACAACATCTTCAGTTTGACAAACCTCTACAGATGAAAACAAGGGTTCTGTTTCTGGCATCTGACTAGATTTTACCAAAGTATTGACTTCCAAAGGTTGATGTGTAACCTGACATAAATTGTTAGGATTTAGTAAATCCAGTTATTAAAGTGTCGGTCACCTCAAGTAAATGTAATCGTTAGAAAGCTCGTACTCATAGTTATTTAATGTTAGGTAGTATTTAGTTAAGTAACACCGTGGAGGACGGACGGGTCTTTACCCACTGTATGCCTGATCCACAGCCCGTAGGTGGCGTTTATGTAAGAAACTCTAAATACCCTCTACCTCCCAAGGTAGAGGGTTGGAGCTCATAATAATACTTTTACTTTCTCCAACTAAGTTCCCAAACCTCTAAACTTTCTCTCTCTAAAAACCACATAGTGTACGCCCATATTTGATCATGGTTTGATGTGTTTGTGAAATCCAATATGTTACAAATGGTATCAAGAGCCATGGTTTGATCATCTCTCTTACATGTTCTTGGATTTCTAGTGGTTTTATATAGTTTTTGGGTTTGAAAAGGCTTAGTGGTTTTTGCATCATTTGGATCATTTCTTGTGTTAAAGTTTGAATTTTGAGTGTACTTTTGTGTTTAGAATCATTGTAAGTGCTTGGGTTTTGATTTGGAAAGCTTGAATCACTATGGTTGGGTTAGTTTTGGATTGAAAAGTGTTGTGCTTGAACTTTTCTTGGTAGCGACTTGAGTCTCGGATTAGTTTTCTTGGTAGCGAATTGCTTCTATAATTATTAACGACTTGTAGTAGTGGTGGTAGCGACTTGAGCACTAGACAAAGCGACAAATAGTACAAAGTAGTGGCTCTACCACTTCGGCTAGCGACTTGTTCAACGTAGCGACTTGTCCTTACTAATTTCAGCGACTTGACTTTGTTGTGACTAGCGAGTTGCTCTTTAGCGACTTGGCCTCTTAACGAGTTGTTCCTTAGCGACTTGTCAATTTAGCGAGTTGTTCTTTAGCGACTTGTCAACTTAGCGAGTTGTTCTTTAGCGACTTGTCAACTTAGCGAGTTGTTGTTGTAGCGACTTGTGTCTAGCGACTTGTTTCATAGCGACTTGTGCTTTTAGTAAGTTGTTACTTAGCGACTTGGTGACTTAGCGACTTGTTCTCAAGGTTTTTAGCGACTTGGTTGATTATTGTTTTTGATACGGTTTTCTCTTGATTTAGTAAAATCCCGTGAAAGAATCTATTTCCCGGTTTAATCATAGAGTTATAAAATCCCGTGAAAACTGTAAACATGTCTACTAACGTACCTACAATCATCTCTTCTGTAGCTGAGGACGTTCAAGCAGCTGGATCAGATACTCGTCCACCCATGCTTGACAGAATTGACTATGACTCATGGGCTCAACGAATTAGGTTGTACTGTTTGGGAAAGGAAAATGGGGTCAACATTCTCAAGTCAATTGATGAAGGACCTTATCAGATTGAGACTACAAGAGACACACTTGAAATAGCTGCAGATGGAACAATGATCTTAGGTTTGGATAGACCAAAGACGTATGATGAGCTCAGTGATAAGGAGAAAAAGAGATACGATGCTGATATCAGGGCTTCAAACATTATACTTCAAGGTCTTCCAAAAGATATCTACAAGCTTATCAATCACAACACTGAAGCCAAGGCGGTTTGGGATAATGTCAAGATGCTTCTCTCGGGTTCTGAATTAACTAAGGAAGACAGAGAATCACAATTGTATGATGAATTTGAGCACTTTAAGATGAAACCAGAAGAAAGTGTCTATGAATATTACGTGAGATTCCACAAGCTTGTGAATGACATGAGGAATATCAAAATGACCATGCCAAATATTCAGCTGAACTCAAAGTTTGTGAACAACATGAATCCCGAATGGGACAAATTTGTCACCTCTGTGAAGCTAACCAAAGGATTAAAGAACACCAACTATGAGCAACTGTATGCCTTCCTGCTTCAGAATGAGAGACATGCTATGTTTGAACGAATGATTCTTGAACAGTTCAAATCTAAATAGGGAGAAACAAGTTCGTCAAATGATTCAACATCTTTTTACACCAATGTTGGAATTACCACCAAAGCTTCTCAAGTCATACCCACGGGTAATGGTAATACAAGCTCATTCGTGATCCAGCATATAAGCCTCCAGACTCAAACACACTCATGGAAAACTTCATCAATCAACTGTCTCTCATGGTTAGTCAAAATATGAATTCCACTCCACACACCAACAATAACCTCAGAACAGCATCCAATCCACACAATCAAGCTACTGTCAGAGATGGTAAGGTGTAGTGGTGCAGAATGTGCAAGGAAGACGGTATGAACAAGGGATGATTGGAGCAGGTTATGGTAATACTGGAGTAGGTGGAGGATATGTGGCTAATCAGAATCGTGGAAGAAATGCCAATCAAGGGCAAGCAAAGCCAATCAAATGCTATAACTGTGGTGGTGAGGGACATACTGCGAGGAACTGCACATCTCCAAAACTTCCACAGAATGCAGAATACTTCAGAGACAAGATGTTGCTTGTGCAAGCTCAGGATAATGGAGCAGCTTTGGATGAAGAGGAGTTGTTGTTTCTTGCAGAAGGGAATGCTAAGACATATGATGCTGATGTGGATGAGCAGCCAATTCAGGAAATAGGTCACAATAATCAAAATGCCTTTCAAGTTGCAGACTGTGATGCATTTGACTCTGATGTCGATGATGAACCTACTGCCCAGACAATCTCGCTAGCATCTCACCCATGGTCTCTCCAAAGGTCTCTTCACCACAACAGGCTGGTCCATCCAAAGAATCAATCATCTCAGAGGTATTAAAACTATACGATGAGGTGGATGAGCAAAAGATACATAACGAAGTACAAACTCTTGAAACTTATGAATCATATATTGATAATGAGGGTAATAGTAATATTGTCCCATATTATCAATATGTGACACAAAGTGAAAGTGAGATTGTACCAAGTGATGTATCTTATGCAGTCAATGATGACTATGTTTTTTATGAATACACTGCATGTGCCCCTGACGATTCTGTTATCTCTGAACTGAATGCCTATAAGGAACAAGTTGCCATTTGTGAACAACGTGCTAAGTTTGAGTTAACTACTCGTGAGCAGGAAATGGATGACCAAATGCGTACAATTATTAGAAAAAGTAATTTTAGAGAAGAAGTGTTAAAACAAGAGTTAAACTCCTTGCAAGAAAAGCTTTCTAAAACTGTTAAGCAAAAGCAAGAACTTCAAGAAAATGTGAAAGTGCTTAAACAAGAATTTAATGATAAGGAATCAAAAATTTTGAATGACTTTTCCAATCTAAAAAGTTTGAAAAACAAGCTTGAAAATAAGTTGTACGTACAAGGGAATACCATTCAGACTGCTCACATGATCACTAAGCACAGAGTCTTAAGCGATAAGCATAGTATTCCCCTTGTTAAGGAACCAAATCCTGAGGTAGGTAAAAAGGCTAGAGCTGCTCAGAAGATAATATATGATGGTAATGAAATCCTTAAGCCTAGGCAGAAACCTAGTTGCGTTGAGTGCACTGAGGAAGATATACAATTAGAAGATGCCTCTAGGGAGAAAATGGATAAGAAGCTTAACGATCCTGCGTGTAAAAAGAAAAACATAACGATCGAACCCCATGATTACACTAAAGAAAATTGGATCTCCCTGAACATGTTTAAGCCTCAAACTCAATTAACCCCAGAACAATTTTTTTGGAAGAAAGATATGGATAAGCAAAAAGCTAAAGAACTTGTTGAAACAAACACTCCCCTTAGGAAAATGTCTGCAGCTACTGTGTATCCTCCGAATACACCAATGCATTTAGTTCCTAGAACTATTTCCACTAATAGTAAGACCTTAATCAGCCTGTATGTTGTTTATCAACTATTTGTTGATTTTGAGAAGACATGTAAGAAGAGAATCACACCTACAGGGATAACTGAAGGGGAAAGGGGTTTTGAGCAAACTAAAGAATGTTATTTAACTGAGGTCATGCCTTTCTTTAAACAATTAAAAGGTCAATTTGAGAGTCTTCGAAAAGGGATTAACACAGATATTAAAGAAATGGAAAAGGAATTTGATGCAATGATAGTTGAGGTAAATGATTATGAACGGGAACTCAAATATAATGAAATTGAAATGAAGAATTTGCATATCTTAAATGAGAACTTAGTATTAAGTTGTGTGGCTCAAGAAGTGTTTTATACTGTCACTAAGCATTCTATTACTGCTTCTCAATTTCATGAATTAATTGTTGCCTTGAAAGTTTCCCATGATCGTGTCATTGAGCTTGAAAACAAAAACTCGGAACTAAATGAGAAAATTGATCACGATGATCACGATAATTTGGTAAAACATTTTTCTAAACTAGAACTTGAACATTTTGATTTGCAACTAAAATATCGACATCTCAAAGAAAATGTCAAAACCTCAAACATCAAGACATCCTCAAATGTTCCAGAGTTTGATGCACTTTTTGAAATAAACAAACGAGACGAACAGATTCAAGCTCATTGTAACACGATCAGAAAGTTGAAAGCCCAAATTTCACAATTAAAGGGTGAAAAGAACAACGTGACTGGCTCCCAAATACCTCCTCCTTTAGATTCTCAGTGTTCTCAAACTTTTCATCTTCAAAACTTGGTTCATGTTTTACAAAAGGAAAATGAGAGTTTTCTAGAAGAAAATGATAAAGTTAAACGACACTTTAAAGAGTTATATGATTCAATGAAAGTCACTCGTGACAAGAACAATGAAAAAATAACATCTTTAAAAAAGGAAATTGAGAATATGAAGAGTCAGGAAAAAGGGAAAATGCCACTTGTCTTTAATGAGAATGTTGCATCAAAGTCATCTGCAGACTCTAAATATACTGTGACTGTTAAATATATTCCTCCTCATCTTAGGAATAACGAACTTGTATTTCATAACTATTTTGCTCGCCTTAAGGATAGGCTTGAATGTCTCCGTGAGATTGTAGAAGAAGATTTCATAAATAAGCCACTTGATAGTGAAATTAGGTTTGCTTGCATTCAGGCCAAACGATCTCAGGAGCTGTTAGAATGTTTAATAGCAACATGTCCTAAATCCTTAGGTGCGAAAGATAAAGCTGTGATGCCTTGCTCTATGCCTAGTGCTAAGTATGCAACCCATTCTATGCCTAGTATTAAGAAAGTGGACTCTAGAGTGCCGTCAAGTAGTTCAGATCCCAGCACTTCTAGTTCAGGAATGCAAAAAGTAGCCCAACCAACTAATGTTCCCATAATTCCCTCTACAGGAGTAATCAGTGACATAAAAGCAAGCGAGTCAAAGCCTCCAGGAAATACAAAGCAAGATATGACCTCGCAAGCTAAGAATGTGCATTGGAAGAGAGTAGAAGACCACCCTAGGAACACTAAGTTTGAGTTGAATAAAACGAATCGTGTTGATTCTAGTATTAGCTATAAGCGTACTATAATTAATTCGAATTCTGCTACTATCTGCAAACCATGTAATGATGATTGCTTGATTTCTGTTACTAATCATGAATGTGGTGTGAATAATTTGATTAATGTTGTTAAATGCCCAGTTAAAATTGTTAATGTCAAAAATCAAGCTAAGAAGGCTAAAAGACAAAGGCGAAAGAAAGTTATAAAACATTGGAAACCCACAGGAAGAAAATTTAGTAATATAGGTTATCAATGGATACCTACTAGCCGTAAGTTTAATCTTAATGAGTTGTGTCCTAAATTTGCTAAGTCAATGCCCATTAGAAAATGGATGCCTACTGGTAGAACTATTCCTTTAAGAAGTGAACATACTTTGAATAGGTCAAATACGGACACTAGCACTGCATCTATTCCTGATGATTCCATTGTTTCTACTTCCGATGTGGGTGTTCCAATCACTGTTACTAACCGAAATGGAACCCATTCTTGCATGGGGATCCCAATTATCCAGTTATCCATTCTTGTCTGTGTTCAACTGCAGATCGTTCAAATCGTTCTGTGGTACCTGGACTCAGGCTGTTCCAAGCATATGACTGGAGATCGCTCGCGGCTCATGAACTTCGTGAGTAAATTCATCGGGACTGTTAGATTTGGGAACGACCATTTTGGTGCAATTATGGGTTATGGAGACTATGTTGTTGGCGATAGTGTAATCTCCAGGGTATATTATGTTGAAGGTCTTGGTCATAACTTGTTTTCTGTTGGTCAATTCTGTGATTCCGATCTAGAAGTGGCATTTAGAAAACATACTTGTTTCGTTAGAGAACTTGATGGTGTGGAACTGTTAACAGGAACTCGTGGTTCAAATCTATACACCATCTCTATCGAAGATATGATGAAGTCTTCTCCAATCTGCTTGTTGTCAAAGGCTTCAAAAACAAAATCATGGTTATGGCATCGTCGTCTCAATCACTTGAACTTCGGCACCATTAATAATCTTTCCAGAAAGGATCTTGTAAGAAGCTTACCCAGATTAAAGTATGAAAAAGACCATCTTTGTTCAGCATGCCAATTGGGAAAAAGCAAGAAATATACCCACAAACCCAAACCCACAAACTCAGTAATGGAAGTTCTGCATACCCTTAATATGGATTTGTGCAGACCAATGAGAGTGCAAACGATAAATGGGAAGAAATATATTTTAGTCATTGTTGATGACTACTCTCGATTTACTTGGGTAAAGTTTTTGAGGACAAAGGATGAAACTCCATATGTCATCATCAAACTTATCAAGCAGCTTCAGGTTCGACTTAACAATACGGTTAGAATTGTTCGAACAGAAAATGGCACAGAGTTCGTTAACAAAGACTTAAGTCAATTTTATGAAAGTGTTGGAATCAGTCATCAAAGAAGTGTTCCACGAACTCCTCAATAGAACGGTGTAGTTGAAAGACGAAATCGAACTCTTGTGGAAGCCGCAAGAACAATGCTAATTTATTCAATGGTTCCAATGTTTCTCTGGGCTGAAGCCATTGCCACTGCTTGCTACACCCAAAATCGTTCCCTTATACACACCTCTCATGGAAAAACTCCATACGAACTTGTCCATAAACGAAAACCTGATCTCTCCTACCTTCGTGTGTTTGGTGCTTTGTGCTATCCAACAAATGACGGTCAAGATTTAGGTAAATTAAGAGCTAAGGCGGACATTGGAGTTTTTGTTGGTTATGAATCAAACAAGAAGGGTTACCGAATCTACAACAAAAGAACTCGAGATATCATGGAAACTATTCACTTCACGTTCGATGAGCTGTCCGGGCAAATGGCTCCAGGACAATCAAGTTCTGGACCCGTATCTCAACCTTCATCAAGTAGTCCCATTAGTTCTTCTCTTGTACAAAATCTCTCACCAGCAACTCCTTATGTACCTCCTTCAGAAGATGATTTGAAGAAATTGTTTGATCCAATGTTTGATGAACACTATGAGCCAATTGCTAATGATCTGTCAAATCCATCAACAGAGGCTGCTCCTATCCCTGTCAATGAAGATAACCCTTCAGTTTCTATGTCATTGAGTCAAGAAGCGCCTTCTGCTGATCACTCAGTCTCATCATCAATTCCTCAATCATCAAATGTACATCATGGAATTGTTTCTGGCACCCATGATGGAGATAATCCCTTTGCTACTCCTGAAGATGCTCCCTTTGAGAACATATTTGCTCCTGAACCATCATCAGAACCATCTTCATCAGGAGAAAACGACTCTGCTACTTCAGTTCCTCAACAACAACCACATGAACACCTTAGAGAATGGACACATGATCATCCATTGGACAACATCATTGGAAACCCCTCTCGTCCAGTATCCACTCGTAAACAAATTGCAACTGATGCCTTATGGTGCTTCTTCAACTCCGTACTCTCTAAGATCGAACCAAAAGAAATTAAAACTGCCATGAATGAAGACAATTGGTTCAATGCCATGCAAGAAGAAATTCATGAGTTTGATCGACTAGATGTATGGGAATTAGTACCTGCTCCTGATTGTGCTATGATCATTTCTCTAAAGTGGATCTTCAAAGTAAAACTCGATGAGCATGGTGATGTATTAAAGAACAAGGCTCGATTGGTTGCAAAAGGATACCGTCAAGAGGAGGGTATTGACTTTGAAGAATCATTTGCTCCAGTTGCATGTATCGAGGCAATCCGAATCTTCCTGGCTAATGATGCTAGTAAGAATATGGTAGTCTATCAGATGGATTTAAAGACGGCTTTTCTTAAATGAGATCTTAAAGAAGTCGTATACGTCAGCCAACCTGAAGGTTTTGTGAATCCAGAGCATCCTACTCATGTCTATCGCTTGAAGAAGGCTCTTTACGGGTTAAAGCAAGCTTCAAGGGCAAGGTATGATACGCTATCAAAATTTCTTCTATCTACTGGATTCAACAAAGGAGCATTTGATCCAACATTTTTCACCAGAAAGTCAGGCAAACATTTAATTCACGTTCAAATCTATGTTGATGATATTATTTTTGCCTCGACTGACCCCAATGAATGTGACCGTTTTTCAAATGAAATGGGTTCCAAATTTCAAATGTCAATGATAGGACAAATGTCATTTTTCTTTGGATTACAAATTTCACAAAGTCCCGGAGGCATTTTTATCAATCAATCTAAATATGAAAATGAGATTTTAAAGAAATTTGGATTTGATTCTTGTGACCCTGTTGACACTCCCATGATAGAGCGTACTAAACTGGATGAGGACCACTCAGGGATCATGGTAGATCAAACCAAATATCGTAGTATGATTGGATCCCTGATGTACCTCACAGCCAGTAGACCTGATATTATGTTCGCTGTATGCATGTGTGCTAGATACCAGGCTAAGCCTACCAAAAAGCACCTTGAAGCGGTTAAACGGGTCTTTCGGTATCTCCAAGGAACCATCAACATGGGACTTTGGTACCCGAAGGACACCGGTATGTCACTAACAGCCTATGCAGATGTTGATCATGCAAGATGTCAAGATACACGTCGAAGCACTTCTGGAGGTGCTCAGTTTTTGGGTGATAAGCTTGTGAGTTGGTCTTCAAAGAAACAAATGAGTACTTCTATATCCTCTACAGAGGTAGAATACATAGCCATGTCATCTTGTTGTGCTCAAATCCTATGGATGAGATCCCAATTATCTGACTATGGCTTTGAATTCAACAAAATCCCTCTGTACTGTGATAACAAAAGTGCAATTGCTCTCTCATGCAACAATGTTCAACATTCAAGAGCAAAGCATATCGACATTCGACATCATTTCATCAGGGAGCAAGTGGAAAATGGTGTGGTGGAACTTTATTTTGTGAGGACTGAATACCAGTTAGCAGACATCTTCACCAAAGCTCTTCCTAGAGAACGTTTTGAGTTTATCCTCCCACGACTTGGTCTAAAGAGTCTACAACCGGAAACAGTCAAGCGTCTTCAAGAGGAAGACGAGGAGTAAAGAAAAATTTCTTCATCCATCTTTTGTATATATTTATTCAAAAAGCAAAATATAAAATTATAAAACCAACAAAAAGCAAATAGAAAAATATAAAACTTTCAAAAATCCATAAAAAATTGAAAAACTCAAAAAACATTTGTTATCTAAATGAAAACTAATAAAAATAACTCGGACTCAATTTTTTGAAAATCATCTGTACTTGACATTTGTCAAAATCTCTATCTCTCAATCAACAACTTATGTCATTGATTGAGGGGGAGAATGATTTCATTTAAATCAAAAGGTTATTTGTCATACAATTGGTTCAGACCAAGGTTTATGTCATGTTTTCAAAAGATATTCAAGCATGTTTAATCTTTGGAATTTAAAGTCTAAGTTTTGATCCTTATCGGTTAAATGTTTTCATAAGCAAGTCACAATTCTCCTCAAAAGCTTTCAAAATCAATTTAAATCTACAGAGATCACAAATCTCAAATGATTTGAAATTGTGATCGGGGGAGAATTTGTGATTTAAATAGGATTTAAACTGATAATTTGAT
This sequence comes from Chrysanthemum seticuspe, assembly GCA_019973895.1. Lineage (NCBI taxonomy): Eukaryota > Viridiplantae > Streptophyta > Magnoliopsida > Asterales > Asteraceae > Chrysanthemum > Chrysanthemum seticuspe. The sequence goes on from BPTQ01000007.1 coordinate 318,814,293, forward strand.
AAATGGTTTTATAGTGATTTATAAGCTCTCCTCCCCACATGTGCCAAACGATTTCAAATTTTCCATGCACATGTTGAGGGGGAGCATCTATTTCAAACCAAAAAGGATTGAATCATGATTGATTTATTTCAATGTGCAAGTTTTCCCTAATATGTGCAAAACACTTTCAAATCTCTATGCACATATTGAGGGGGGGCCATTTTTTGAAAACCACATCCTTTCCAAAAATATCCTTAACAAAGTATGAAAAATACTAATTTTGATCAGGAAAGTGATGTTGATATCTTTTAGAAAATGGTAATCAAAGAAGTGAATCCTTCCTCTTGCCTCCGTGTGCCAAAATGATTTCAAATACACGATGCACATGTTGAGGGGGAGCTCTTTTTCTAAAATATCAAAAACAATTCAGGTACAAAATGCTTTGATAATATATCACAAGTATCTGGATTGATTTTTCAAATGGTTGTCAATTGGTTCCAATGGCAGATGAACAATACCAAATAGACCGACCAAATTTACTTTATGTATGGTGATATAAGGATGGTTAGGTTAGGTATTCGTTCCCATGATCCCGCCAGAGCTGGAGGGATCTACCCAGGGACAATCCAATAGATAGTGTAGAAGTCCTTAGGTATAAAGAAAAAAGGAGAAAAGTGAGATATGGGAAGAGTGCGGACTGAGATAGAGCTAGAACTAGAATAAACCCAACAAGGTTCTAGTTATGAAGGCTCGGTAAGCACTGAAGGGGTTGAAGAATGAAAAAGAAATAAATGTGAAAAGGGTGAAAATAAATAGCCCTCCAATTATTCAACCTTAGGGCAGAAACCGGGTTCAATACATATGCTACTGGTTGTTACTAAGGTAACACCGGTATTGAAGACAAGACGTCATGGACCCAGTGACGCACTGCACTACAACTTCCCAAGCCACTCAAGTTCCTCTTAAAAGGACTTGTTTCATTCTCACGGGGAACCTACATAATCTATCGACTTTCTCTTAGAGTTTGTTGTTATTGAAGAAGGAGACCATCTCCCTAGTCTCCGGCATAGGAACCAAATGTGCACAATTGAGTCTAGAGCCACGAGATCATCAAATAAATCTCATTAGGACACTGTCAATGAAGACTCTCTGTTTCACACAATGTGGAAATAGAAATTATATCTTAAGAGTCCTACGCATTATCCTTGTGGTATTGCCATAACATCTGAGTGATATGAAAACATATTCACAATGAAGATGGAAAGCCTTCTAGAGCCAACATCAAACAAGCTCTTGGTAGGTGGCATGTGAGATCTATCCAATAGATCAACCATGTGACAACTGAACAGAAACAATGGGGCGATTCAAAATCATGAATCAATCCGGGTTCAGGTTATGGATTGACGGATACCTTTGAAAAACCGGTCGTTGTGCTTAAAAATTCTTTTCTTTAGCACATCGACTGTGTGTTAATATCTCAAAAATAAAAGGTGTTTATGATTGATAACTGATTTTCTTTAAAACCTTCGTTGTATTGCAAAAACATTTTATTGAGCAGTACACGATTGTTTTTCAAATCATTTTCATCAATCAGTGAATCTCAATTCGCTGGTTCACTCACTCCGTGTTGTCTTCTTTGAGACGTTCCGGTTTGAGAACAGCTAGAGCAGCTGCGAAACCCTGTCAAGGAGATTCTTCGGAATTATACCTGATCACAGGCAGTACTTGTACTGATCAACGGGGAACCGTAGGCCGTGTACCTCAATTCAACGAAAGTGATCAAAGACACTTTCGTGCGCTTAATTGCTAACTGTTGTATGCAGGTACGCCCGACGTTTGCAGCTGAAATCCATAGCCGCATGCTCACACAACACATTCATTTCTAAAGAAATCATGATAAGTGCATCAACAACTCTGATATTTTCACTCCATGCTTCTGCTACGCTGCTGCAAATATCATAAATCAACTAAAGCTTCCGCTACTCTGATGAGAAGATATCATGATCCAGAATGTGAGCATGTCGGTCCAAAAGTCACAACATCACATAATGTCAACACTACAAAGGAAGAGTAAGAGATTTATGGTAGCTGATGATCTCAAAGCTGGCTCAAAACTCATTATCACGTGGATCAGTTAAAGACCTCTGTTAATACAAATAAGCCGTGGAAACGTTTATTTATATTCTACGATCTTCTAATGTTTTGTTGATAACAAATATAAAATCACTTTAACGAAACAAATAGACTACGTAAATAGTTTGAGTTAATAGTTTTCTAACACACTTACGCTTTCACATAAAACACTAAAACAAGTATAAGTGATTTTATGATTTAGATAAATATGTACAACAACTAGTGTTTGCATATTGGGTTAAACATATACTTAAACTAAGTATACTAAAATGGGTAAAAACTATGTGTATGCTAAATTGGGTAAATACAAGTATATACTAAATGGGTAAATACTAGCAAATGGTTTTGACCCATAACCCATGGTTTTACATATACCACTTAACCAAGTTCATTGTATCTAGAAAGAAAACCATGGATCAACCCATAACCCATGACCCATGACCCTTAACCAAAAATACCCATGGGCAAAGAGGAGCGGACCACGGATCCCTAGCTTTGTGCTAGCCGGATCCCTTGTGGTAGGGATCCGTGGGATCCGGGGAAACAGAAGAGAATTTCCTCTATAAATAGAGAGCCATTTCTTCCTCTCTACTTGCACTTTTCAATAAATACTTCCCCATAGTATTCTAACCCTCTAACCTCAGATCTAAGTGATCTATGTAGTTTGTCTTTTGTTTTATGTGTGATCTTCTAGGTTCCTCTTAAAGGAAAGATCACCACTTCTTGAAGACGTGCAAGCTCAAGTCCATGAGTTGCCATGCTTCGTCATCATCAAGACAACGAAGGTTCTCTTGTTGATAGATCTACCTTTCTCCATAGACGTTGGGTTGAAGGCATTAGTGAAGAATGCCGAAAATGTAAAGATGCAAGCATTAGTGAAAGATGCTCATCATTCGTGTCAAGGCATTAGTGAAGAATGCTAAAGGTGTCAAGACGAAGGCATTAGTGAAGGATGCCAAGCGTTGTGTCAAAGGCATTAGTGAAGGATGCCAAGCGTTGTGTCAAAGGCATTAGTGAAGGATGCCAAAGAATCAAATCAAGTAGCATTTGGGAAGAATGCTTAGGTCGTATAATCGATGAGGTGCATCGTTATACATATAAGTATTTGTTTATTTACAAGGATGGTGATATCCTTGATGGTGTTGTAACAAGGAGTAGATCTCCTTGAGAATAGGTGTTGTGTCGTGAAGGTGTAGTTCACCTAAGGTGTGAAAGAACTAGGTACTTAGCCTAGTACCTAATAAAGGGTAGGCGACGTTGTGATAGGATTAGTTCTCCTAAGGTGTGAAAGAACTCGGTGGTTAGCCTAGCACCATATAAAGGGTAGGCGACGTTGTGTTAGGTGTGGTTCGCCTTGGTGTGAAAGAACTCGGTATTTAGCTTTGTACCGGAAAAAGGTTAAGCGACGTTGTGAAGGCTTCTCCGCCATAAGGAGATTGGTGTAGTGCTTACAAACTCTCGAGTAGGGGACTCGGGGAGTGGAGTAGGGCAAGGAAGGTGTCCTTGTAGCCGAACCACTATAAATAACTTGTGTCGTGGTGATGTGCTTCTTACTCTTTATCTTTCATTACACGCTTATATATCTATCTATCAACGTCCAACATAAACAACTAAATAGATTGACATAAGTCGATCTAAATATTTAAAAGGAAGTTTTAAATTGGTAAAACTATTCAACCCCCCCTTCTAGTTTTCCACAATTGGCATCAGAGCTTCGTAACCAAGTTTCTTAAAGTATATTGTACTTTAAAGACTTGATACGATCCGTGTATGTTTGAAAACTACAAATAAGGATTTTTTTTAAGATCATACTTTCGTTTAAATCATTTTGTTGGACATTGATAGATCATTCTAACAACTTTTGTTTTCAAGAAATCTTCATACTAGAATCTCTCCAAAATCTTCATTCAAAGAATAATAAAGACAACATTCAAGGAAGGATCTATAAAGTAAATCCAGTTATTAAAGTGTCGGTCACCTCAAGTAAATGTAATCGTTAGAAAGCTCGTAGTCGTAGTTATTTAATGTTAGGTAGTATTTAGTTAAGTAACACCGTGGAGGACGGACGGGTCTTTACCCACTGTATGCCTGATCTACAGCCCGTAGGTGGCGTTTATGTAAGAAACTATAAATACCCTCTATCTCCTAAGGTAGAGGGTTGGAGCTCATAATAATACTTTTACTTTCTCTCACTAAGTTCCCAAACCTCTAAACTTTCTCTCTCTAAAAACCACATAGTGTACGCCCATATTTGATCATGGTTTGATGTGTTTGTGAAATCCAATATGTTACATAAATCCTCTACCACACATTTATTAACAATGTTTTCTAAGAACAATTTGTTTGAGCAATATGGAACAATAACAAGAGTTGCCTTTTTCTTTGTTGCATCCACATCAGCAATAACTGTTCTAATTGACTTTGGTGACATTTCATCAACATCCAATGTTGTCTTACCATTTTCAACATAAACTTCTATCATCTTATGGTCATCAACAAGATCTTTCAATATTTCTGAATTTGCACTCTCACTTAAGCTATACAAACCATCATCTAAATTACTATCAGGCTTAACAAAGTAATAGTAATTTTTTGAACCAAGCTCGTAACCCAATTCATACATAAGAACATTCAACTCTTCAACTGACACACTATCAACATCAACCAAATCAACTAAATTTTCCATACCTCCAACGTATATTCTACCAGGCAAGTATTTAAATAAACCATTGTGATGAGCCCTCATGCTAAACATATTAAATCTACCACCTGAAAACATGTCAATATATGTTTAGGACATTCTCAAAGTTCATTGCCAAAAAATGAATACCCCAATTAGAAATTCAAATGTTTATAATCAAAATAAAAACAATACCGTATTTCTTCTTAGCAGAGTCGTACAGGACGGTACCATTAACTGGATAACCTGCATGTCTTCTTACTTTCCATAGAGTAAAATCCATGTTTGGGTTTTTTGATTAATAAACACGGGTTTTGTGACATACAATTAAGGTTTGTGAATTGTGATAATTCTTGTAACGAAAGTTCTGAGATGAAAAATAATACAGTCTATGTGTTTATGGGGCGGGAAGAGGGTTAGATTACATGTGGCAACAATACACACATTTTTAATCGAAATAAGGATATGACATTTGTACCCTTGGACTAAAGACAAAGCAAACGGCGACTGAGATGATTGACTAACGAAAAAGTCATCAAAGGACCAGTTTAGACTATAAAACTTGGAAAAATGACTCCCGGCGATGAAAATGCCAAGTTTTGGTTCAACGTGATGTTTGAGTACAAGATTAGGGACCAACAATATATTTTAGTCTAATAATAATAATATTCTTCTAATAGATTTTTATATTAACATAAGGTTTGTCTTAAAGGTATCGCGGTTTATAAAAATGTTTAAAATATATGAAGAAATTTATCTTTTGCTTCAACAATTATGAGCTTCTTCATTATTAATGCATATAGGTTATGGCCGAACATTTCATATAAAAGGTTTATATATGGGGATATACTATAGGGACCCTTCTATAGTCAATCGTATAAACTGCGAAACACACAATATAGCACCTCAATGCACATAGTACAACTTCTCGATACATGTGTACTGTAGCAACCCCCCTATAGTGAGGGTCCCTATATCATTCCCCTTATATATATTGATAGTAGGTCTATAGTATCAAAAGTTGATAAATTGATGATTTGACATGTTATGAACTTATTAAAAAGCTTCACCTTTTACGGATATTGTAAGTAAGGTAATATGTAATAAGATTACCCCAAGACAACATATATCACCGCCTCTTCAACGTAACATCATCTCTCTCTCTACAACCAACTTTATCACAAACTTATTATAATAAGACAACTAACTTCTATATTTTTTTTCATTTGTTTTTAAACACTAAATTTAAAATTTCATTAATAATTAAAATAAAATTCATTACAAATAAAAACTAGACTACAAATTAGTGCATTTGCTTTACGCCAAATGTGTTCCATTAAATCAGGCTTAGATGAGTTTTTTCGTTGACTAAATTGCTAACAACTTGTAACGTTTCTTCATGCATTCGTACAAGATCATCATCACGATGTTGCTGCTCTAGATAAAATTCATGAAAGATTGCACTCCATTTGTCTTTTATAACTATATTATTTAATATGATGCATGTGTACATCATATCCGTTATTTTCTTAAGAGTCATTGGGCATACGGGATTTTTATTATAGCCCACTTTTCTTTAGCATGTCAAATGCTTGTTGCACATCTTTTCTTGCTACATCATGCGCTTTCTTATACCTATTCGCTTTGTATCATTCACAACTGGCTGTGAAATAGACCTAACAAGAACTGTTCATTCCGGATATATCCAGTCAATAAGATAATATCCCCATTTATAAGGCACGTCATTAGCCACAAACAGAACCTCTGATTCTTTCTCGTCTTCGAGATCGTTGAAAATAGGCTATTAACGTATAACGTTGACACCGTTCTTCGCCCCGGAAACACCAAAGAACGTATTCCAAATCTATAAGTCTTGTGATCACCCATACAATATTGAGCAAGATATGCATTTGGGCAATTAGCCTTTGGACAACCCATACAATCAATGCCTCCTAGGAACCCATGTTTCTCCTTTTGATAGGCATAGAGTTTTTCGACATTAGTATAAGTAGGAATTCGCAAAAAGTTATCTCCATATAAGTCCATAATAACCTTACATAAAGCTTGGAAAGTATCACATGAAGTTTTCTCACCCATTTGCGGATATTCATCTAGAGCATCAGAATTAACGTCGTATTCCAATTAACAAATTGCAGACGTATACTTCATTAATGGAGAAATGTCAACTCACCCGAATAATCACTACTTTGTTAAAAATACGGCGAATTATCAGTTATTTACCAAACAATGCGTTTGAATAAGCTTCGGTTCTTGAGATTCATGAGAGGTTGAACAGTTTCCTATACGGGTAATTCATTGGTAAAAGGTTTGCCTTCCCTGTTGTCGAATGGTTTGTACGTAATAACTGAAAAAAGCATGGTGTTGAGAAAGCAACAATGAAGGTGAAAGGGTTTTTCTTTTTTAAGTTCTCAACAACTCAGGGTGTTGAATCTGTTCTTCTTGATGGTCCATGGATGATTCGAGGAATTCCAGTTATTCTCAATAAGTGATCTATTGAGACTAGCCTTCAGAAGGAAGATTTTTCTTGTGTTTCAGTCTGGGTTAAGTTCCATAATGTTCCCATTGTTTATTATTCTTCTGATGGTTTGAGCTCTATTGCCTCTTAAATTGGTAATCATATGCTTCTTGATTCGTATACTAATGAGATGTTCTTGGAATTATGGGGTAGAAGTAGTTATGCTAGAGTCTTGATTTAAATAAATGCAACTAATGACCTTTGTGATACTTTGGTTTTTGATGTCCCAAATATCAATGAAATTGGTTATAGGAAACATACCATTCGTGTTGAATATGAATGGGATCCTCCTCGATGTAGTGAATGTTTGGTATATGGTCATCTTCTTGAGGAATGTCCCAAAGCTCCTCCTAAACGTGTTCCTAACTCTTCGGGAGCTAATAAGGGGGTGTCGAATAAAGGGTTCACTACTGTCAAGCAAAAGGGCTTCAAGTATAAGAGGGCGTTTGGAGTTGCAAAGAATATGGAATTTCGGCTGGTTGCTTCTATGAATACAAAGAATTCGTCTTCTACTACTAAGGAGGCATCTAAACAACCAAGTAAGGTTGCTGAAGTGATTACCATAGCTAATGCTTTTGATGCCCTTGGTGATTTGGATGAGGATCCTGTTGTAAGTAAACAGGAAAGCGTTACCATTGATGCATTTGATAGTCCAAGTAATACACCTTTCGTTGAAAAGATTAATAAGTTTGAAAGTCAAATTGTTGAGGAAAAGCTTGTGCTTCTAGGTGATGATGGGAAGCCGCTTCCTATGCAAAAGGAGGCTAATCGTAAACCTGTAATGGTTAATGAGGGAAAAAAGGTAGGTAGTCCGTTTTCTAAGGTTAGGAATGTGGTTCTTTCGGATAGTGATAGTAATGATGGAGTTGAAGATGCTTATGATGAGACTTCTCATTTTATGACGAGTGGATGTTTGTACAATGCTAGTTTACATGAGGATGAAGATTTTGATCTATATGACATTTATGACCTTCAAGGTTTAAATCCGGAACAACTCGCATTTTGTGACTCAATGGAAATAAATTTTCGGGGTCAGAGTAAATGTTAGTTTTATTCTTATGTCTTTATAGTGAGTGATCATAAGATTGGTTTATCTTTCTTATTCTAGTTGAGGTCTTAAGCATTGTAGGTGTGTTCGTTTTGCCTTTTTGGGTTGAGATGTGAGATTCACCCACATCCGTTGTTCTGTAATTATGTTTTTAGAGTAATAATATTTTACCTGGGGTAACCCTTTTACCAAAAAATAAATAAATAAAACAGTGACCGGCTCATTCGAAATCACTTACGGAATAATATTTTTTTGTCACGCATTGAGTTTTGAGAGAAGTAAGTGGCCACTAGAAGTTCATGAGCACCGTAACAATCTCTAGGTATCGTGTTTCGTGAATTCAGGGTTTTTAGGGATTCTAGAAGTGGAAGCTTGATAACTCATATAGTATATCGTACCCTCTTTTAAAACTCTAGCTCGATACTATTAACTTATTATTTTTCATCCGAGAATGTACAAAAAAATTATTCGGAATACATTTGTTTTAGATGAGAAGTGTATAGTATATAGAAAAGAATGTGTTTGAAAGTGGGAATGAAATTGAAAGAGTATTAGGGTATTAATAGGAATAAAATTAATATATATTTTTTAAAATAAGTGCCAAACGGTTATTTTTTTATCGTTTGCCTAGGGTTCTTCCTCACACGACCGAGTTGCATTTTTCTTTTGTTAGACGTGTCTTGAAGACCTCCGTAGCAAGAAGGACGTGTCCTCCTTTTCTGAAGACTCGGTCTAGAAGGCCTTATTACCAGGGACGGAGCTAGCGAGGTTCCCGCGGGTGTCCAGGAACCCCATGGATTTTTTTGATGTAGTGTTAATTTTGAAAAAACCATTGATTTTTCCTAAATGCATCTTAAATGCACCCGACCCTTCGAAATGTGTTTCCAGTATTACGGTTCAAAAGATTTTGTGCACCCAGTAATATTTGGTCCTGACTCCGTCCCTGCTTATTACGTCCGGTTTAAGTATTCATCTTTCACATACTAACCGGTTGAAGATCATCATTGAAACTGAATAGAATTAAGAGTAAACTACACCATTCGTCCTTGTGGTATACGTTGCTCGTCAAGGATCGTCCTTTGACCCAAAAAAATGCACCGTTAGTCCTTAAGTGCGAAACGTTACTCAGCGTTGGTCCCTCACCCTAACTGGCGTGAGTGCGTTAAGCCTATTTAAGTCGAGGGTATATTTGTCTTTTCCAACCCACACCCACACCCTTTTAGTCTTTTTACCCCTCATTTTTAACTTTATCTTCTTCTTTTAATTACATTCATTTCCAACCATCACCACACATTAACATCTCCAACAATTCTTCATCTTCTTCATATATTCATCTTCATCACCACCATTAACACCTTCACAATCTCCAAAATCAACATCCAAAAACACTATACCAAAACCCACAAATACCTGTCACCAACCACCATCATGTTTACATAGATCTAAAATAACTAACACCATTATCTTAATCCTCTAACAATAAAAAATACAAACTCAAAAAACATAATAAAGAATAGCATCACCAGGATTATTCAGCCCCATCATCTTACTCTCAACCGCCGCACCACCGGCAGCAGCACCACCATTAACTGTCAGGTGGGTCCCACCATCACCAATCATTTTATTCTTCCTTAATATATCATCTTCTTCCAATCATCAAAACCCATCATCTTCATCTTCATCTTCACCCACCATCACCACTCTCACCACCTCCGGCTACCTTCACAAAACCTGATAATCATATTCATTGAATTGTTATTGTACCGCAAATTTAAAAAGAAAAAAAAATCAAAAACTACAACAATCACCATTACAAATACACCAAAACAGAAAAATTATATATAAAACCAAATTTGACAATTTGTTCATAAAACCCTATAAACACTCACTAGTCACTACCAATCTTCATTATAAAGATTCACTGCTTCCACCACCACATTTGAACACCAACCTCGCCAACAGCCATCAACCCGACCACCACCATATCCAGATAACTACCACCATCATCACCGGGCAACAACTACCATCAACACCGACGTCCAACCCTCGTCGCCGCCTTAATTTCAACCCACTACTGTTGTCGTGGCAACTAAATCATAAACCCATTTCATTTACTATTTTCTTCTCATGTTTCATAAATGGGAAAAACACACACACACACTGTTAATGCCTGTAACAAATCTCCTATGCATCCTTAAATTCAATGTTATTTAATTTTATTTTTATTAATTCGAGTTTTTCTAACCAAAATAAAATGGGTTATAACATGATTTATTTTTTTGTTTCATACTTTTGACATGATTGACCTGAAAAGTTAATTTGAGTTTTTTGTTTCATAAGGTTTATAAGATTTACGAAGTTAAAAAAATCTGGAGAGTTGGTTTAAATTTTTAATTTGAAATTTTGGGGAAAAAAAGATAAAGAAATTGATGATAGGAGCAGGAGCTTGGTGAAGAAAACTAACAAAATAATGGAAAAGAGAAAATAAGATTGAACATGTAAAATAAGAGGTTCAAGAAATGCTTGTGGTTGTGATTTTGTGTACAGGTCTATGTACCTGTACTTGTGTGTGGGACAAAAACAAAAGAATATAGACAAAAACATGGTAAAGTGACTATTTTACCCTCAAATGTGATGATTTAACGACAGTTAATGGAGGCTGTTAAAAGGAAGGACCAACGGTAGATAACGTTTCGCATTTAAGGACGAACGGTGCATTTTTTTGGGTCAAAGGACGAAACTCGTCGGTCAACGCAAACCACAAGGACGAATGGTGTAGTTTACTCTAGAATTAATATCCTGCCACAACCGTCCACTTTTAATCATAGTATGTTTGAGTTTCAGTTGACTTGATTAATTTTTGAGTAAATTACATGGATGGTCCTTAAGGTTTGTCCAATGTTTCACTCACAATCCCTAAAAGTTTAAAGTTGCATGGATAGTCCCTATCTCTGAAAAGAATAACACTTATGGTCCCTTATTTAACTAGTGTTAAGTGAGTTTCATTATAATTTACACTTTTAGCCCTTTTGGTTAAAGATCGTTGCATCGTCCCTCCTTTATCATAACGAATGTTTATAATTTATTCGTTTTCATCCGTTTTCGTCAAGTTTTTATACGTTTTCGTTCGTTTTTATTCGTTTTCATCCGTTTTATACGTTTTCATCCGTTTTTTACGTTCTTATCCGTTTTAATACGTTTTCGCTCGTTTGCTTACATTTTTTTTACATTTTGGTCCTTCTTTATACATTTTCGTCTAATTTTATACGTTTTCCTCACGTTTTTATCCGCTTTTGACCGGTTTTATACGTTTTCATCCGTTTTTATCCGCTTTTGACAGTTTTTATACGTTTTCATCCGTTTTTATACGTTTTCGTCCGTTTTTATCCGTTTTCGTCTGCTTTTATAAATTTTCATCCGCATTTACATGTTTTTATCCATTTTCGTCAATTTTTATTCGTTTTCGTCTTTTTTATACATTTTCATTTGTTTTTATACATTTTTAAACGGTTTTATCTGTTTTAATACATTTTCGTCCGTTTTTATATGTTTTCTTCCGTTTTTATCCTTTTTATATATTATCATACGTTTTAATCCGTTTTCATATGTTTCATCCATTTTATATGTTTTTATCCATTTTCATCCGTTTTTCTTACGTTCTCATAAGTTTTCATCCGTTTTTATCTGTTTTCTTATGTTTTAATATGTTTTCATCTGTTTTTATACGTGTTTGTCCATTTTTATACGTTTTTCATACGTTTTAATCCGTCTTTATACGTTTTCTTACATTTTTATATGTTTCATACGTTTGTATCCGTTTTATATATGTAAGAAAAACAGACAAAAACGTATAAAAACGGACAAAAACAAATTAAAACGTATCGAAATGGATGAAAATGTATAAAAATGTAAGAAAATGTATAAAAACGTATGAGAATGTAAGAAAAGTATAAAAATGGAGTAAACATATGGAAATGGACGAAAACGGATTAGAACATATAAAACGGATAAAAACCTATGAAAACGTATAAAAACGGATAAAAACGAAAGAAAACCGGATGAAAACGTAGAAAAACGGACGATAACGTATTAAAACGGATAAAACGTATGGTAACAAATAAAAAAACAAACGAAAATGTATAAAAACATATGAAAACGAATAAAAATGGACGTAAACAGATAAAAACGTATGAAGACCTATAAAAACAAACGAAAATATATAAAAACAGACGTAAACGAATAGAAATGGATGTAAACGGATAAAAACGGATGAAAATGTATAAAAAGGACGAAAATGAATAAAAACGGATGAAAACGTATAAAAACATATGAAAACGTATAAAAACAGACGAAAACGGATAAAAACGTGAGAAAAACGTATAAAATCAGACAAAAACGTATAAAAACGGACCAAAATTTAAAAAAACGTAAGCAAACGAGCGAAAACGTATAAAAACGAATGAAAACGTATGAAAACGTAAGAAAAACGGATGAAAACGTATAAAAACGGACGAAAATGTATAAAAACCGACGAAAACAAATAAAAACGTATAAATACGAATGAAAACGTATAAAAATTGACGAAAACGGATGAATACGTAAGAAAATGTATAAAAACGTACCTAAAGTCGAAAATATTTAAATTATAAACGTCTGTTATGATAAAGGACTGACGAGGCAACGATCTTTAACCAAAAGAGATAAAAGTTTAAATTTTAACGAAACTCACTTAACACCAGTTAAATAAGGGACCATAAGTGTTATTCTTTTCAGAAATAGAGACTATCCATGCAACATTAAACTTTTAAGGACCATGAGTAAAATTTAGACAAACCGTAAGTACCATCCGTGTAATTTACATCAAACATTAATAAGTAAAATGCAGAAATATATAGAATCAAAATAAACTAATGAGAAGTAGTTTGGTACCTAAACACAACTCACAATGTACCAATCATGATCTTTGGTCCCATAATTCTCTTTCGATCACAACTACCCATTCCTATTCAACGTATTCACCCACAAACAACTTCAACAAATTAGACCTAACTATATTTAAACAATTTCCTAGTTGACATTATATGAGGAAACTAGAGGATTCTAAAACATTGTCCAGACACACTCCTCTAAGGACCTTAACCACTTGGCTATGTTACTATAGTACAATTTTGTCATCGTTTGTTCATTAGCAAGGAACTGTTGTTTATTAAAAAGCTATGGGATGAAATTTCATTGTTTTTAAACACTAATTACGTTGATTAACCTTTGCTTTCCACATTAAAGACAAGTTTTTGTTGATGCACAAGTTGTTATTTTACGTGTAAAACTTTTGTATATCCACAAAAGATTTTTTCAGACACGTTTAATATTCACAGTAACCGAAAACCGAAACCGAACCGAACCGAACCGAAAATAACTGAATCGAATTCATAACAAACCGAATTGGTCAAAACCGAACCGAACTAAATATTTGGTTATCGGTTTGGATATGGTTTTGACAATGAAAACCGAAAACCGAATTCATATAAAATATATATTTTTTCTATGTATATATATGAAAAAAATCACTAAAACTCTTTTTTAGTATAAATATAACATGATTTAAGTTTGAAAAAAATATTTGTGCTAAAAATATATATAATTAAATAAAAAAATAATTAAAATTATGTAATTTGGGTTATTCGGTTCGGTTTTCGGTTATAGGAATTCGGTTTTCGGTTATTCGGTTCGGTTTTCGGTTCGGTTGAATCAAATTTAAATTCGGTTCGGTTCGGTTTTCGGTTATGCCCAGAAAAAAAAAATTAACCGAACTAACCGAACCGAATAAACCGAATAACCCGATAACCGAACCGATGAACACGCCTAGTCAAAAGAGTAGTTATTGGCTCATCACAAGGCCCACCACTTTATGTAACTTTCTTGTGCTACAATTTTAGCCTGTGAGCATGAAAGTATTGCAAAACATTTTTTTGAAAAAGAATTGGTTTGGAATTATTAAAAGAATTCTTTACATTTAACAGTAATGAAGAAAAATTGGCAACCCTAAGCCAAATGACGTTTTCGGAAAACAAACAAAGGTTTACAAAAAAAAAAAAAAAAAAAAGATAGGTGCAGAGACAGGACTCGGCAGTAGTTTTAAATATGGATTTGAATTAATTTCATACAGTTCAAGAATTCTTCAATCAAAAACTTCATAAAAGATGAAGTTTAAGCCTGTATACATATTATAAAAGAAAGGGAGATCTTACCTGCTTTACAAAGCAGGTAAGTTGTCTGCTTTCTTTTGAAAAAAAAAGGACGGCATGTACTTAAAGAGAGTGAGCCATGAAAGTGTAGGGGCATAATTGTAAAAATTTTAAATATTTTTTAAAGTAAAACAGTTAACTTACCTGTTTTGTAAAGCATGTAAGATTTCCTAAAAAAAAACGGAAATCTTACCTATAAAAGAATTACTGTGAATTGATTCTTGAAAAAAGAATCAAAAATTCATTTATCTTAGTTTATTACAACGATATTTTCGCTATGCTTTCTACGAACGATGAGCCTTTTTTTGTTATCTTTTTTCTTTGCTTAGAGCCTCGGGACATTTGATATATGAAAGATAGACCACCTTCTATTGGATTAAATAACATGAAGATTGGGCTTGCAAAATGCTCATCAGGCCCAAAATCCAATCGGTTAAAAAGTTAAAAGAATTTAGGATTGGATACAGCGAACCCAGTTATCAAAATAAAATAGAACTGAATTTGTTAAAATCAAATCGAACCGAATAATCTTTAGTTTTCGGATTGTATACAATTTTGGGAAAATGTAAACCGAACTGAACCAAAAACCGAAATCACATAAATATATATTATTTTTATATATAACAAAAAAAACTATCAAAATTCTTTCCTAGTAGAAATAAAACATTTTTAAACTTGAATATATATATTTTTTTACAAAAGTATATAATCAAATGAAAGAAAATTATAAATTATATAAGTCGATGTATTTGGGTCAATCCAAAAACCGAACCGAATTCAAATTCAGTTCAATACATGCTAAATCTGTTTTAGAATTTTTTTTACCGAGCTAACAAAACCGAATAACTCGATAATCGACCCGATAAACACCCCTAGATGAATTAAATGTTGGAAACCGTATTTTTATAGTTCGCCGGAAACCGAATCAAATCAAACTAAAACTAAACTGGATTTATAAAACAGTTTCGGATCAAAACTAAAATAAATTTAATATTTGGTTTTCGACTAGATTTTAATTTTGGCAAGTGTAAATCAAATACAACTAAACGAAAATTGAATTTATGTATATATAATATGTGTCTTATTATATAACTAAAACATATTCTATGTTAACACATTTCATTTATTATTAGCGACATTTATATTTATCATCATATATTTGAGTATACATAAAAAGCTTTATAATTTAATATATTTTGTCGCAAAAAACCTATTGAAACAAAGATAGTTTTTTTGAAAATTGTTCAATCAGACGAAGTAACACGAATATTCTTAAGATTTTTTTGGTTTCGTACTGAATTTTTGTCTAGTTATTATACTATAATTTACTTTTCAGTTTTAACATGTGTTTAGTCTATACTCACTCTTGGAGCAAAGGGGTTGAATGGTGAAGACATCTTCAAGGAATTAATGATGTTCAAAGAACTTTTTTTTTTATTTATAAATAAATTTGTTAACCATCATTGTGACTTGCAACAACAACAACAACAAGCCTAATCTCGTCAGGCAGGGTATAGGGGAGGTAAAAATGTAGGCAGGTCCTACCCCCACCCCAGGATAAATCCGGGAATAGAGAGACTGCTTCCAACGAGACATCTGGTGTCGAAGTATTTTTTGTGGGTTTTTGCAGTTATCTTTCAGTCTTAGAGATAAGCCTTCTAGATACCTGCTAAGATGAACAACGCGTTAGTCTCGCCCCGGGTGTTATCCCAGGACCCGACTCCGGCGTAAGAATAAGTATGTGTTTTACCAAAGGGTATAGTATAAAATGTGTGTGTGAGAAATGATACCTTATTCCCAATTACTGTATGCGTATTTATACTATCTGATGTCACTATCTGGTCCCTGGGTCTGTCGTACTTCATGGGACCGTTGGTGTTGTCAAGGCTGACACTGTCCCTGACACTGTCTCTGGCGTCGTGTCTGACACCCATGAGAATGAGACGAACTGTATCCAGGCTAGATGCCAAAGGTACTGTCAGGTCAGCGCGTCCTTCGGACGGATGGCTCGTCGATGTACCATTCGGTATAGCATTGGACCATTCCGGTAAAGTATTTGACCCTTCGGAAAGAGTGTTGGGCCTTTCGGTCATTGGACCGAAGGGGCATATACGTCGTCATGTCCCCCCAGTATCATGTTATTTGTTTTTGACAAGTGACGTGATACTTAATTTTAGCTGTCCGTTAGATTCATTCGGAGTGACTAGGCATGCTCTGGTTTTATGGGCTTCGTTATGGACAATGGGCCCAAGCCCATTGGGTAGAAGTAGGTTAAAATAATATTTACCGTAGTTTGTGGGATCGTGCCACGTGGCAGACGTGTATCCGTTGACGGTTCAGATTCGTCCCCTTCTGACACGACGCGACGTTTCGTGTCCCCACTTCTTTTGCCTATATAATCCCTTTTACCTCATTTGTCAATTTTTACTTTATTCCTCTCTTTTTTACTGTTCGCTCTCGAGTATTCCGGCGAAACTCAGGTGCGTCGCTTTTCTTTTATTTCGTTTCTGTTTGCGTTGCCTCTTCGTTATCCTATGGCTTCCGGTTCAGAACATCCGGCTTCCGGTTCGGAACATCCTGCTTCCGACCTTGTCCCCAAATCGGACATGCATATATATTCCTCCGTGCTTTCTGAAGGGGAGTTGGAGGGTCTTATTAGTGAGTATGGGATTCCCATGGACCTACACCCTCGTTTACCTCCGATGGACTTTACCATGGATAATCTACCGGGGGACGCTATTGCTTTGTATGAGCAGTATCTTACATTTTCGGGAGTTCGCGTTCCTTTTTCTTCCTTTCTTCTGAGGGTGATAAGGTACTTCAAGGTTCACATATCACAGCTCGTGCCCATCGGGCTGAATAGACTAGTTATGTTTGAAATATATTGCCGAAGCCTTGAGATTGAGCCCACCGTGAATCTGTTTCGGGTTTTTTATAAGTTGAACAAGCAGGGGCACTGGTTCTCGTTTGCTAGCCGAACCGGAGGGAACTCTCCGGGACGTATATTTAAGGAAACGTGCTCGAGTTTGAAAAATTGGAAAGACAACTTTTTTCTGATAGACCGGAGAGCTATCCCAGATGCTATGCCTTGGAGGCATCCGGACTCCAGTGTTTCGGATGATGCTCCATCGGGGGGTTATTCGGATGCTGATGTTAAAAAGCTGTGTGAGGGGGTAGTGGAGCTTAGGCCTGTTCACTCGGGTCTTTTGTACGAAGTCGGGTTGACGAAGGTCTGGAAGCATTCCGGCTTTCGCCCGGAGTTTAAGGATATCGAGAAGAATGGTAACGCAAACTTTTTTTTTTTTTTTTTTTTTTTTTTTTTTTTTTTTTTTTTTTTTTTTTGTATCCGCTTATGATT
This sequence comes from Chrysanthemum seticuspe, assembly GCA_019973895.1. Classification (NCBI taxonomy): domain Eukaryota; kingdom Viridiplantae; phylum Streptophyta; class Magnoliopsida; order Asterales; family Asteraceae; genus Chrysanthemum; species Chrysanthemum seticuspe. The sequence goes on from BPTQ01000007.1 coordinate 318,832,272, forward strand.
TTCTCTTACTTTGTGCAGTTCTTACCATGTCTCGTTATTTGGGTCTGAGGTCTGATCAAGGGTCCAGATTGGGAAAGGCCGTCCTCTTGCTGAGGGGGAGGAGATACCCCAGCATGTGACCCAACCTTTGGAGGCGGGCAAGCAGGTTCCGGAGCCCAGCCGTGTGCAGCGGATTGTGGAAAAGGCCGATCCGGCTGTCTTAAAGGCAAAAGAGAAAAAGAGGAAGCAGCAGGAGAAAAGGGTGGCCGGAGCGTAGTCTTTGTTAAAAAGGAGGAGACCTAACACCCCTTCCATTGATTTGTCGTCAAGCCCGGACAATTCTCAACGGACTCGCTCGGTGTCGCCCATAAATACTTTGAGGCCCGAAGGTCTTTTGGATGATACTGAGCAAGGGAGCGTGGGTGGCGGTGGGGGTGGTTCTCGCGATCAGCAGACTACTTCGGTGGAGGCTCCTCCCGTTGTTTCTGGGGCCATTCCCTATCCCGCCGGTCAAGGTATGTTCCTTAAGCTTGGGGTGTATCCTGTTACTTATTTATATCATCACCTTTTTTTTACGAGTGTTTCTTCTTTGCAGAAGCTGGGACGAGTGCGACGCCGTCAAATGTTCAAGGTGCTACTCAGGCCAGCCCTTTTGTCGGAGGTACTTTACGGCTGCTTTATTATTCCGGGGTTCTCTCTTTCTTATTTTTGTGTGTAAGTCTGACTCCTTCTCTTTTCCCAGGTGGGTTTGGCCGAATGGGTTCTGGGGAGCCGTTCATTCCTGGCTGGGGTCTGTCGGTCAATACCAGTTTGAATGATGTTGTTCAGTGTCGGGATATGATGAGCAATCTCGCCCCTCCTTTCATTTTGGCGGAACAGGAAGATTTGACTGACGATCGAGCCTTGTTCAGAGGGTGGTTCGAGTTATGTCATGGGTCTTTGGCTGTTTCCGATGTGTTCAAGAGGTTCGAACGCTTAAGCCATCATTACGCAGAGCTCTACAAAGCCCATCCCACCTGCTGTAGCGTCGATTCTCAGCTCTCCGAGGCTCAAAACAGCCTCTGGGTTCAAATGGAGGCCAATCAGAAGCTTGTTCAGGATAATGATAAGGTTTTAAAAGGTACCATTTTGAGGGGTCGTTTAAGCCCTTATTTGATCACTTTTGTATCCGTTATTGCTTAATATCGTTCCTTTTCACTTTTTAGGTCTCTTAAAGGCAAAATGCTGGAATGGCACTTATTTGGACGAAAAGGCGCGATTATACGAAGAAAATGGCCAAATTCAGAATCGAGACACTCAAGGCTGCTGAAAACATAAGGTGACGACGTCACTGCTTATCTTCGACGCCGTCGGAGGATTTTGTGACGGGACAGAAGCCAAAAACCCTATTTTCAAGTGACGATGTCAGGTTATAAAAGAGTAGGCCGTCGCAACTCAGACGGCCTAGATGCAATCCAGACGGCGTCAGAAGCTTAAGAGGACGGCGTCACAAGCATAAGGTGACGTCGTCGCAAGACTAACGTGGCCAAGACGAAACCCTAATGACGGCGACACGACGGCGTCACAAAACATAAGGTGACGCCGTCGCATATGTAATCTTATATATAGAATTCGAATTTTTCAGTATTTGTGTGTAGTCTTTTGGAGTAAAAACCTAAAACCGAACCAAGGCTGTCTTGTATAGTATTTTAGGGTTCCAAACCCTATCTTACACCAAGATAAGTGTTTTACTTCATTAATATAATTATGTCTTTGATTATTTGTGTGTATGCTTGCATGTTCTCCATGTCCGGCTAATTTATTTGTGTGTTTGCTTAGGGAATATGAAACTTGATTATTGAATATTAATTGGTTGTCACTTATCTTAGTTGATTAATGATCTAGTAATGCGATAGGTCATTCGTTGTGTACTTAATGCTTGATTAAATCTTTGTGAACCTTAGAATATGACTCCTTGAGTAGTTGTAGGCTAAACCATCCAAAGAGTGCCTTAGAGTAAGAGTTTATTATCCCTAGTGGGTTTTGTAGACGAGACCCTTTGGTAAGTTCAAAGAGTTAGGGAACATACTCATACCCTACAACCTTAGGCACACAACGCAACTAGGAATAAGGACGTGACAATTCAACCACCAATAGGAGATAATTAAGGAGTAGTAAAATCTAAGTAAACACATCTTTAAACTATCATACGAGCACACATTAATTAGACATAGACTACATACACCTTAGATTAGATAATTAGATAAGTAGAGTAATCGGTAGCTATACCAACCCCCCAAATCCAATACCCCGAGATTCGTACTTTTCCATTTCCTAAAAAAATATAAAAAGATAAAAAAATAATCTTCCTCAACCCCAACCTTAGCGTAGTAACTTCTTACTAGCATTCTTATTCCCCTAGAGAACGATATCAATACCCGTGGCTTACCCTAATTACTACACTACAACGATTAGGTTCACTGCCTAGGGTGTTATAAAACTTGCTCGAAGAAAAGGAAGTTTCTTTGACCCCGAACGACGCGTGTAGCGTTATCAAGTTTTTGGCGCCGCTGCCGGGTAATAGAATAGCTAGTTAGTAGTCCACCTCGTTTAGGTCTACTCACAAGATTCCTATCAAGTGAGATTTTTTCTTTTTATTAGCTTCGTTGTAGTCTATCCCCCTTCTTTGTGTTTGTGTTCGTAAAACCATTTTCATTTGTCACTATGGCAAGTGAAGTAGCATTTGAATCATTAACAAATGAGGAACAATTGAATTTCGCAAGTTGGTTTGGTTTTTATTGTTCTGATAAATTTGTGAGTGATCTTAAAGATATCCAAAAGAAGAAGGGTGTAAGATTGGATGGATTTGATATATTTTGTGTTTGTGTGGCTTCTATTCAACGATCGTTGTTAAGATCAACTCCTTTTAGTGACACCATCTTTAGAATTTTTCAGAAAAGCCTCATATGCATAAACCTTCAGTTGTTACAACTTGAGGAAATGGATAAGAAGGATTTATCTAACCTTAGGCATCATGATCAAAAAGACCTAATTTTTAAGAACATGAAACCTAAACCCAAACAAGATTGTGAGATGGTTGAAGCTAAAATACCTAGTTGCATGTGTGGGATAGATTTCAAACATTTAGGAGATCTAGATATAATGGAGAAAAAGGTGGAAACTCCAAGCCCACAAGCCCTACTATCACTTGAGGAACACACATCACCTATAACTTACCCGGAAGAAGTAGAAGAGACTATTGGAGCCCCGATTGATAGAGAACCTTTTGACCAAACGCCACTAGAGAATGTAGGTTTAGATGCTTGTTGTCATGACCTCTCTCTTAGTCCTAGGGAAGTTCTTAATTTTGATGAACCGGAGCCTCAACCAAAAACCTTACCCAATGTTCCGTCTTTAGATGTGAATCTTGGAATTGAATTAGGCCCCAATCCACCCATCAAAATAGATAGTCCGGGTAGTTGCTTGATAAAGGTGGTAGATTCTAGGCCATGTAGAGTGGAAGCTAATATAGGAGTAACCCATGACCTTACACACTTATATCACTCATTCATGGTTGATAACAAGAAACATTAAGGGTTTAAACCGGGTTTATTAGGTCAAGATGGATCTTTAACTAAGAATCTTTTGAAGTTGATAGAAGATGATCCATTTTTAGGAGAGAGATTTGATTCACCCGCTACACCAATTGAATTAGGTAAGGGTATAATGAATGGAGCACACTCCTTTGAGCACATAAATCACCCATCACCCTCTCCTCACGTAGCAAATTTCCACCCTAAGGGTGTGTATCGCTACTATCACCCGCACTTAAACTTAAGTGTAGGGAAAACTTCCCCTTTATCTGTTAAATAAGGGTAGAGTCAGGCTCGTGACTCGAACAAAAACAAGCGCTTCTTGGGAGGCAACCCATGTGTATTTATTTTTCATTTTCATTTGTGTGTCGTATATCCTTTATTAATTGTTTATTCTCATGTTTGAATTTGTAAAAATGATTTATTTTGTCTTTAATCTCGTCTTAATTACATATAAAGGTATTTTACATAAGGGATAAGTGTAGGGAGGATTACACACGTTTTCAAAAGAAACGTGAACATGAGAATTACAATTATTTAAAAGATATACATGTGTGTTTGTTCGAGTCAAATGCTTGTATCGAGTCATAATGGATGTTATTGCAGGAAATTTTTCCAGATTTTAAAGATAAAAATTTTCCAGAATTTTTTCTAGAAAATCGCAGACCAGTTTTTGACAGGATTGCAACCTGACGGCGTCAGGAAGGAGTAAAAACATCAGATTACTTTTTCTCGTTTTCTGAGCTACTTATAAATTTTTGGAATTTTCCAGAAATTCTGTAAACATCAATTCCACAAGCATTATATCCTAGTTTAAATCGAGTCTTATATATATTATTACCGTCGATTTTACGCGAAGGTTTCGTTTGTTTTCTTCAAGTGTGCAGGTTTAATTTATCAAGAAGAAGTTACATAAGATTGAGGAGCTTTTCACGCATAAATTCTTCTTGGAAAGGATTTAACCACTACTTCACACACGGATCCTACCGAGCTAATCAGGGGAGTACTAGTTTCTTTCATTTTTAATTACCTTCCATTATCATAACTTTGATACTTTCGGGGAACATTGGGGACAATGTTCAGTTTAAGTGTAGGGAGGGAAAATAAAACGGGAACTTTGAAACTATACTTATCCTTGATTATTTGCTTTGTCCAATTGTATATGTGTAATAAACCATGAGAAAATGTCGGTTAGGGTAATTTTGGCACCAAATTTGAAATTTTTCATGACATATAGGAGTGGGCCATTAGTCTTAACAAAAGCGTCTCACAGATAGGAAGTTGCATGACTAGCACAAAAACCCTTTACCACCCAAATTCCACCCAAAATGTGAGGATCACCCTTAGATTAGTAGAAATTTAAAGCATTCATCTTCAATGCTTAGAGTGTGAACCGGTAGTATATTAGATTCTAGAACTTGTTTTGTGATGCATTCCTAGATCGCTAGTAAGACTACACTTGTGTAGTTAGGAATAACTAAATGATAAGAGGCATTAGGATAACCCTTGTTTGATACCCGTAATATAATTACTTCTTCCACATCGGTTGAGTAATTCCCCCACACCCTTTGCGTTGTACTCATCTTTAGTACACGATACCCCTAGTTAACCCCTTAGAGCCTATCCTTTTCGCGGTTCTCGTGATTTTTCGGTTTTTCCAGAATATCAATGAAGAGCATTGTTTACACCCCACCCCCAAATATACACCCAAATTGCCTTAGCCTACCCTTTATGCACTCACTTTTAGTGCATTATTGTTATCACCCCAAACCCTTAGTTCAATTATCTGGTTGCTTGCATGAGTTGCTAAGTCGAGTCATATCCTTTGTATACAGTTTTGGGACGATTGGGATTCATGGGAAAAGTTAAAGTTTATGAAATGACGGGAAGGGACCGTTAAATTCAAATTCCTTTTGTTTGCATAATAATGTACCCCAAGTGTTTTGATCTTTTCAATTCGGGTCAAATTAGTGTTAGAGTAATAAAAACTCAAGTGTAGGGATGTGCCTATAAATCTCTATCATTTTGATGTTACCGTAGAGGATGGTAGAGTAAAAGTGTAAAAAAAAAAAAAAAAAAAAAACATACGGGCTACCATCCTACATCTATCATTTAAATTTATGTTTGTTTGTTTCAGTTTGCTAGAGTTTAGAGTGTCGAGTCTCAGCTTAACAACGCCATTCTTCGTATGCATTTAACATAGAGATTTTTGACTTGCCACCACTAAATAGCCTATCCCACCAAACCCTTATTTCCCTACCGTAAGCCTAACGTTACAACCCTTTAAAGACCTCTTTGATAGTCTTTCCTAGGTGCTTACGCCAAAGCGATGGAGGTATGATCTATTCTCAAGCCTATGGTAATCTATGTACTAGGACCGGTTAATGAGTGTTTATCTTCCATTTCCCATTTGTTATATTTCATATACACCCGAGAGAGATGTGAGTATCCAAACACCCCATGTGAGGTGCTAGTATGTAATTTTCGTGCTTGTTATGACTTTTGCGGGGCTTATATGTGTTGTGGACTGTTTTAAACCAATGCTTCATGACCCTTAACTTATAAATTAATTGGCTAAAAGCACTTTTGCTTGAGGACAAGAAAATACCAAGTGTAGGGATATTTGATAAGGTTTTAAAAGGTACCATTTTGAGGGGTCGTTTAAGCCCTTATTTGATCACTTTTGTATCCGTTATTGCTTAATATCGTTCCTTTTCACTTTTTAGGTCTCTTGAAGGCAAAATGCTGGAATGGCACTTATTTGGACGAAAAGGCGCGATTATACGAAGAAAATGGCCAAAGTCAGAATCGAGACACTCAAGGCTGCTGAAAACATAAGGTGACGGCGTCACTGCTTATCTGCGACGCCGTCGGAGGATTTTGTGACGGGACAGAAGCCAAAAACCCTATTTTCAAGTGACGACGTCAGGTTATAAAGGAGTAGGCCGTCGCAACTCAGACGGCCTAGATGCAATCCAGACGGCGTCAGAAGCTGAAGAGGACGACGTCACAAGCATAAGGTGACGCCGTCGCAAGACTAACGTGGACAAGACGAAACCCTAATGACGGCGACACGACGGCGTCACAAAACATAAGGTGACGCCATCGCATATGTAATCTTATATATAGAATCCGAATTTTTAAGTATTTGTGTGTAGTCTTTGTGAGTAAAAAAATAAAACCGAACCAAGGCTGTCTTGTACAGTATTTTAGGGTTCCAAACCCTATCTTACACCAAGATAAGTGTTTTACTTCATTAATATAATTATGTCTTTGATTATTTGTGTGTATGCTTGCATGTTCTCCATGTCCGGCTAATTTATTTGTGTGTTTGCTTAGGGAATATGAAACTTGATTATTGAATATTGATTGGTTGTCTCTTATCTTAGTTGATTAATGATCTAGTAATGCGATAGGTCATTCGTTGTGTACTTAATGCTTGATTAAATCTTTGTGAACCTTAGAATATGACTCCTTGAGTAGTTGTAGGCTAAACCATCCAAAGAGTGCCTTAGAGTAAGAGTTTATTATCCCTAGTGGGTTTTGTAGACGAGACCCTTTGGTAAGTTCAAAGAGTTAGGGAACATACGCATACCCTACAACCTTAGGCACACAACGCAACTAGGAATAAGGACGTGACAATTCAACCACCAATAGGAGATAATTAAGAAGTAGTAAAACCTAAGTAAACACATCTTTAAACTATCATACGAGCACACATTAATTAGACATAGACTACATACACCTTAGATTAGATAATTAGATAAGTAGAGTAATCGGTAGCTATACCAACCCCCCAAATCCAATACCCCGAGATTCGTACTTTTCCATTTCCTAAAAAAATATAAAAAGATAAAAAAATAATCTTCCTCAACCCCAACCTTAGCGTAGTAACTTCTTACTAGCATTCCTATTCCCCTAGAGAACGATATCAATACCCGTGGCTTACCCTAATTACTACACTACAACGATTAGGTTCACTGCCTAGGGTGTTATAAAACTTGCTCGAAGAAAAGGAAGTTTCCTTGACCCTGAACGACGCGTGTAGCATTATCAGATAACCAGGCCTTCGAAGCATCTCATCATGATTGTGGCCGGAAGGAAGAGGAGATGGGTTCCCGTATGGCTTCTTTGGAGAGGGAAATAAATGAGTTAAAGACCAAAGATGAGGAGAGGGAGAAGAAGGTGGGATTGTTGGAAGAGGCCTTGAAGAAGAAGACTGAGGAGCTGGATGAGTCCGAGAAGGAAGCTGCGATTTTAAGGGCTGACGTTGAGAAGTTTGCCGTGAGCGCTGGCCATGAGGAGATCTTGAGGTTCAACTATGTGAAGGAACTGATTCCGGCAGTCATCCGGCGTTTACATGGGAGTGATGAGTACCAGAAAGCTTGGGGAAGTGTTTTTAATGCCGCCATAGACTCTGGTTATTTGGATGGTCTTAGGGATGGTCGTGACGAGGAGGAGGTCGGCAGGATCCTTGCTAAGCAGAAAGACTTTGATATGCAAGCGGTTGAGGGATTTACTGCTGCATACGATGAGATGTTCGTGAGGTCTTTCCCTTACGTTGAGAAGATCAAGCGCTCCTATCACCTTCCTCTTGCAGACTTGATGAATATGTTCCCTGAAGGATCCGGATCTACTCCTGGTGCAGGCACTTCCGGTGGATCCTAGCTTTTATCTTGTTTTATAAACTTTTGAATGTTAGGACAATTTTATGTTTGTATTATGATGGGCCTGCGTGCCCTTGGGTTGTGTAATTAAACAATTTACATTCGTATCTTCGTAATGGTTGTGACTGGCAATGTTATTTAGGTCGTCCGTATGTCCGGACGGCCACTTTTGACTATCTATCTGTATATGCTTGTGTGTTCATTTCGTGTGTTTGCTAGTGACTTGGCACTTTCGGGGTAGATTATGCCCGTAAGTAAATATACTCTGGCCTTCCCTAGTGACTTGGCACTTTTGGGGTAATATTTCGCCTGTTGGTAGATACACCTGGGGGCTCATCCCTGGCGTTGTCACGCCTTCGGGGTATCTGCGTGCCGTTTGGGCATATATGCCTCGGCTCTTCCCTTAATGTCTTGGCATTATTCGGGGGTATGCAGTCGCCTACCGAATGGTATATGGCCTTCCCTAGTGTCGTTGCACTTACGGGGGTAAATTAATTTTAATTAATGGGTTTTCGGATGTACGGTCGGAGGTAGCCGGTTCACACCCTTTCCCTTTGCATGAGATGTAATCATGGAAAATTTTCCTCCTCCATCATAGGTAGGAGAATATATCATTGCTTACTGAAAGTAAAAACAAAATAGTTCGTGCCCGTAGGCTTACATTTCACTTGTGAATACTTTTAAAGAAAACACTTCTTCAAATTCACTGCATGCCACTTCCGGGGGATTTCCTCTTCGTCCAAGGTCTCTAATTTGTAGGATCCGTTGAGGCCCGCTTCCTTGACCCGATAAGGGCCTTCCCACTTTGGTCTCAGTTTGTCGTGATCTTCGACTCTACTGGCTTCATTCTTCCGGTACACGAATTCTCTCGGTTTGAAGGACACCAGCCGTGCCTTTCGGTTATAGTACTTTTCCAACTTTGTTTTGTATCGAGCTTCCATCACGGCTGCTTCATCTCTCCTTTCCTATAGCAGGTCGAGATTGAGGCGAATTTCCTCTTCATTCTGCTCTTCCATTTGACGAGGATCTTCCTCCTCGAGACCTTCCCTTATTCTTCTTACTCTGTAGGTCGGCATGCCTATCTCTGTCGGTATGACCTCTTCACTTCCATAGGTGAGGCTGAAAGGCGTCTCTCCGTTGCTCGTCTTGATGGATGTCCGGAGTGCCTAGAGAACATTCGGTAGTTCGTCCACCCATCCTGCTTTTGCACGCCCTAACCTTGTTTTGATTCCCTCCATCAAGCTTTTGTTTGCCCTTTCTACCAGTCCGTTGGCCTGCGGATGGGCCACGGCGGTGTTGATCTGCTTGATGTTGAGTTTTTCACACCAGTTCTTGAAGGGGTTGTCCACGAATTGTTTTGCATTATCCGTGATGATGATGGCAGGGAGACCAAAGCGACACACTATGTTATCCCATACAAACTTCGTGACATCCTTGCCCGTGATCCTTGCTAACGGCTTGGCCTCCGTCCACTTAGTGAAATATTCGATGGCGACCAGGAGGAATTTGACCTTTCCGGCTGATGAAGGTAAGGGACCCACTATGTCCATACCCCATTGGTAAAAGGGCCATGGAGCCATGATGGAGAATGGATCTGGCAGGAATCACATTTGATTATTTCGTTTCGAGCATCTTGGTGCATAGTAGGCCAATAGTATCCTTGCCGCATGGCTTTCGCCACGACCGAGCGAGGGCCATAATGCATTCCGTATGCTCCCATGTGTATCTCCCTTATAACGTAGTTTGCTTGTAAGGGACCAACGCACCTCATCATGGGCACTAAGTAGGCTTTTTTGTAGAGTACTCTATCTTCCATGACGTACTGGCTGATTTTCATTCTCAGGGTGCGAGCTTCGTTTGGATCATCCGGCCAAATTCCCTCCTCCAGGCATCAGACGATAGGGGTCATCCAGTTGTCCCCTTCTTCTTCAACGACATTGTTAACTTCCTTTCCTTCAATTGACCTCTCCCTTAGCACCTCCACCAGAACCTCCTTCGTTAAGTGATCAAAAGCAACTGTGGCTAGTTTACTGAGAACGTCTGCCTTTTGGTTCTGACCTCTTGGAATGTTTCGGATAGTGAAATTTTCAAAGCCAGCTATGTACTCCTTTGCTTTCGCCAAATATTTGATCATACTTTCATGACTTGCCACATAATCTCTGTTTATTTGATTGGCCACCAGCTTGGAGTCCACCCGGACTTCTAGGTTACGGACTTGCATGCTTTCCGCCATCCTCAGTCCTGCCAGTAGGGCCTCATATTCGGCTTCGTTGTTAGTGCTTTCAAATTCAAGTCGGATAGCGTAAGTGAACTCCATTCCTTCTGGATTAATCAATACAAGGCCCGCTCCGGAACCTTTGTTGTTGGATGCTCCGTCCGTATACAAAAGCCACTTCCCCTCTTCTTTCTTTTTTACCGCCGGCTGCTCGAAGTACCTGCCATTCTTTTCTCCGATGGGGGTTTCTGACAGAAAGTCTGCCAAAACTTGACCCTTGATAACGTTCCGGGGCTCGTAGTTGATGTTGTAAGCACCCAATTCTACCGAGTATTTAGCTAGCTTCCCGGATGCTTCTGGTTGTTGAGGATCTGCTTTATGGGTTGATCCGTGATCACCTTTATGGGGTGTGCTTCGAAATATCTCCGAAGCCTTCTTGACATGTGCAATAAACAGAGCGCTAGCTTTTCAATCGGAGCATAGTTCCTTTCTGCTTCATTGAGTGTCCGGCTTACATAACGGACCGGCAGCTGCTTTCCCTTCCTTTCAGTGAGCAGGACCGCACTGACTGCTTCCTCAGCGGCCACAAGGTACACGTACAGTGTTTCCTTTGCCATTGGTGTTGTCAGCGAGGGAAGGTCCGTTATTAACTTCTTCATTTCCTGGAACGCCTCTTCCGCCTCCTCTGTCCACCGATATTCTTCCTTATTCTCTTTAGTAATGTTCTTGAGTGTTTCGAAAAAGGGTAGGGACCTTTCGGCTGAACGGGACAAGAAACGATTAAGTGCTGCCAGTTTTCCGCTGAGGCTCTGCATCTCCTTCAAGGTCCTAGGTGATTGCATGTCCATTATCGCCTTCGTCTTCTTTGGGTTTGCCCGGATCCCTTCCGAAATTACCATGTATCCTAGGAACTTCCCTTCTTCCATCCCGAAGGAACATTTTTTGGGATTCAGCTTCATGTTTATCTTCCGAAGGTTATCAAATGTTTCGGCTATGTCCGCTAGCATTCCCTGCTCTTCCCTGGTCTTGATGACCATGTCATCCACATATGCTTCTAGGTTCCTCCCTATCTGCGACTTGAAAGCGGAGTCAATCATCCGTTGGTAGGTGGCCCCTGCATTCTTCAGACCGAATGGCATCTTGGTGTAACAGTAGGTCCCTTGTTCAGTTTAGAACGCTGTTTTCTCCTCATCTTCCCTTGCCATCTGCACCTGGTGATATCCTTTGTAAGCATCCAAGAAACATTTGTACTTATACCCCATGACCGACTCGATCTTCCAGTCGATCTCCGGTAAAGGGTAATAGTCCTTGGGGCAGGCAGAGTTGATGTTCTTGAAGTCAATGCACATACGCCAGCTTCCGTCGCACTTTTTTACTAGAACGGGGTTGGATATCCAGGTAGGATATTTCACCGGTCTGACAATGCCGGCCTTGACCCACTCTTCCACCTCCTTTATGACTGCCTGACTTCGATCTGCCGCCAACATTCGGCGTTTTTGACATACTGGGTCCACCGAAGGGTTGGCATGCAGAGTGTGCTCAATGATTCCTCTGGGGACTCCCGTCATATCCGCCGGTTCCCATGCGAATATATCGAGGTTCCTTTGTAACAGCTCTTTGAGGCGTCTTTTGCCCTCAGCGGACAGGGCACCTCCTATCATCACAGCCTGTTCATGGAAGGCTGGGTTGATCGCCACTTCCTCCGTCAAACCCACCTCTCCTGTTTCTGCTTCTACCTTATCCTGCTCCGGAATGATGGTCTGTAATCTTTCTAATCTTCTACACTCCGAAATGATGACGGAACGAGTGACAAGCGTGGCAATTCCTTGAGGGGTTGGGAATTTCATCATGGAGTGGACCGCGGAAGGTATGGCTCGCAGGATCTTCAATCCGGTCCTTCCTAAGATCACGTTATACGGTGACGATGCCCGAATAACTGTGAACTTCATCCTTACCTTCCTGTATAACCCTTCATCCCCGAATGAAACATCCAACTCGATTTTTCCCAGCGGCCGAGTCACCTGTCCGGCAAACCCAAGCAAATATGTCTGTGTCTGCTTCATCCGAGACCTTATCTCCTGAGGCAAGTTGTTGAAGCAGTGTTCGAACATTACTTCCATCGAAGTTCCTTCATCCACAAAGACTCTTCTTACTAGATACCCTTCCATTGTGGCTTCGACTATGAGAGGATCATCCGACACATCTCCCTCGGGGAGATGGGGGAAAGTTATGGGCACATTCATCTATCTTTCTTCTTGCTCCGATGACTTCCTCTTCTTTCGTTCAGGCCACGTTCGGATCATGTTGAAGACCTTATCCTTGGCTCCCGTTTCAATCTTTGGGGGCTCTCTCCTTCCCTTCTGCCTGAGGTCCCTAATCAAATGATTCAACTTCCCCGACTCCAATGCTAGCTCTAACTGTTTCTTGAGCTGATAACAGTCATTCGTGTAATGCCCTTTTTCTCCATGATAATCACAGTACTTATCTTGGTTCTCCTTGCGGGGTGGGTCACGCATCGGCTTTGGAGGAGGTAGACGCAGCTGGTGCTCTATGGCCAAGATTTCTTTTGGGGGCTTTATGAGCGAGTCTAAGGTTAGACGGGGGTTGCCTCGGTTCAGGTGATCACCGCAATGGGAAAAGTAAGGCGCCGACCTGTCACCGTGGCAGTTCGAGCTGCCCCGATCTTTCCCTGAATATGCGTATCGTCTAGTGACTTCTGGCAACCCTTTCGTCCTTTCGGAAGGGTCCAGTTGAGGCTCTTCTGGTTGTATCATAATGCTCTCCTCGGGGTAATTTGGTGCTGGCAAAAGCTTCCTCCGATCTTACAAAGTCATCGACCCTAACCATTATCTCCTCCAAGGTCTTAGGGATTGTATCGGCGAACCGCTTGGCCAGCTCAGGACATTTGCACCCGTTCATGAACGAGGAGATCCTCGTGATCTCCGGAGCTCCCTGTATGAATCCCGTCTCGGTGGTCCATCTTTCTTTGAATTCAGGCAATGTTTCGTTAGCCTTCCTTACTATCTTAGCAATTTCGGTAGGGTCCTTGACACAAGCCTTGTGTAGGGAGAAGCGAGTCTCGAACTGGTCCCTGAAAGCTGCCCATTCATCTATGCTCCCCGGCGGGAGTCCATCAAACCACCCCCTGGCCTTTCCGTCTAAAGTCTGTTGGAACATGCGACACCATACTGGCATCGGCCATTCTCCATGCCCTGCGGCTCCAGTGAACCTGTTGAGATGATCTTGAGGATCCGTCGACCCATCGTACAGCTTGATGTGGGTGGGCATCTTGTGCTCTGGAGCGGAGAACTCGATGATTCGCCTACTGAAAGGAGACTTCAAGACTTCCTTGAAGGGCTTCGCTAGGTCTTCATCTTTTACTTTACTCCCAGTAACTATTTCCTTTTTCTTATCCGCTGGCTCGCCCTTATCAAGAGCCGTTTCATCCTCAAAATCCAATCGTATCGGCTCAACAGTGTCCCTTCGGCTGTTGTGCTCTTTTATCATAGACTTGAGTGCAGTTACATACCCTTCCAACTGTTCTCTCGTCAATGGTGTGGAACTTCCTTCTCCTCCTCCAGAAGTTACCGGAGGTGTCGAACCCGTCATCCTATAGCTCTAGTAGATTGAATGCGGGTCCCACGGATGGCGCCAATGTCGAAGTATTTTTTTGTGGGTTGTTGCAGTTACCTTTCAGTCTTAGAGATAAGCCTTCTAGATACCTGCTAAGATGAACAACGCGTTAGTCTCGCCCCGAGTGTTATCCTAGGACCCGACTCCAGCTTAAGAATAAGTATGTGTTTTACCGAAGGGTATAGTATAAAATGTGTGTGTGAGAAATGATACCTTATTCCTAATCACTGTATGCGTATTTATACTACCTGATATCACTATCTGGTCCCTGGGTCTGTCGTACTTCATGGGACCGTTGGTGTTGTCAAGGCTGACACTGTCTCTGGCGTCATGTCTGACACCCTGGAGAATGAGACGAACTGTATCCAGGCTAGATGCCAAAGGTACTGTCAGGTCAGCGCGTCCTTCGGACGGATGGCTCGTCGATGTACCATTCGGTATAGCATTGGACCATTCCGGTAAAGTATTTGACCCTTCGGAAAGAGTGTTGGGCCTTTCGGTCATTGGACCGAAGGGGCATATACGTCGTCATCCGGCAAGTGCAGGTGTGCGGTGGAGAGAAGAAAGGAAAGAGAGTAAAAGAATGTAAACCACAGGCAAAAGAGAGCAAGCAAAAACAAGCAAACAAAGCAAAAACAAAAGGTCCCGAAGGAAAGGGACCCAGGCAAAAGAACACAAAAGCAAAGCGCAAACAAAAAGAGCCAATGCACAAAGGAAAGCCGGCTAAACTAAAGGAGCAACACAGAGCAAAGCAAGCACCGACACGGGGCCTAAAGCTAAGGCAAGACACCAAACGAGGCAGCAACAGCACAACGTGAGGCACAACAAAGCAGAAAACCAAAGGGAGCGCACAAAGCAAAGCAAAAGCAATGCTAGGGGCCTAAAGCTACAGTAAAGCAACGCAAGGTCCAGGCAACAAAGAAACGGAAAAAGCCTATCACCTAAAAGAAACAACCTAACCCCAAAAAGCACCTAGCACGGACTACCCGCAGATCCTAATTCTATCCCTCCACCCCTTCCTATCTGAGGTCATGTCCTCCGACAAGAGAAGCTCCTTTATGTCGAGCTTGAGTCTATCCACCCACCTGATTTTGGGTCTACCCCTTCTTCTCACACCATTTACTACAAGCTCTTCGACTCTTCTTACCGGTGCTGATTATGGCCTCCTCCTGACATGCCCGAATCACCTTAACCTTCCTTCTCTCATCTTCGAGATAATATTCCCGACCTCAAGTTTTGCTCTGAAAACTCCGTTCGGAATCATGTCAAGCAATGTTTTACCACATGTCCATCTAAGCATTCTCAGTTCTGCCACCTCTACCCTGTTAGCGTGGGCCTTGGAGATGGGCCAACACTAAGACCCATACAACATAGCTGGTCTAATCGCCACCCTGTAGAATTTTCCCTTAAGCTTTAATGGGACGTTCTTGTCACAAAGGAGACAAAGGAGATCATTGTGACTTGAGATTGATATTTATCTAACTTGTAGATATGTTAACGTTTGTCGATCTCTGTAAGCATGATTAAATAAAAATAATATTTTCAAACAATATATTTCAGATTGCATTTCATTTTCAGAGTCGTTTTAATATAATTGCTCATTGTATAACAAAACTATTTTTTAACCACTTGCATACATGGGATTGTTAAGTATGATTTTTCTATAAAATTATGTAAAATCTATTATACTTATATAGTTATAGTATCTGTGCCACGGATTTTTGCATAAATTTTTCGTTGTGTACAAATATCGTTTAATATTTTATATATATTTTTGTTTGATGAAGAATTTTACTTTATTTAACTGACAAGGTGTTGCGATTCATGTTGTTTAAATTTAACTAATGAGATCATGTTCTATACATTAAGCGTTTAATAGCACGTAATGCCCCTTAAAAAATGATTTTCCGAATATCCTTATTTAAATTTTAAAAAGGAATTACATGTGTCTTTGCTTTAAATATAATCTTGTGTATTTATTTTCATCTCACAGTAACCTGTGAGGTTGTGCATTCATTTTTATATTTATATAATTCTGTTAATAATAATTTTATCACTATTTAATTTTCAAAACCCGTGTATGTGGAGTTTTTATAAAGAGGAATAACCTGAGCCGTTATTAAACGAGGATAGTAAAAAAATATATTTTCTAGATATATTTACTTAATCTCATAAATAGGAATAACATGAGTTGTTCGTATATATACAATCTCGTATATTTATTTGCATACCATGGTAACTTGTGCTTTCATTTTGATATTTATAATTTCGTGCATATACATTAGTTTAGTTTATAATTCTAATAATATCTGTAAAATATATGTTGTCGTTTTTTAAAAGAAATAGTAATAATGTTAAACGAGTATTTATTTTCCAATGTTATTAGAACAATGAAAGCTAGTAAATTTACTTAAGTTTATATAATTTATTTAAGCCTTAACAATTAAAGTTGTAGTAATTAATTATCTTTTTTTTTTACTTTGTTTTTACGAAATTGATACATGTATTTTTATACATATTTATTTTGTTGAATGAATTTTCATGAGCTTGATCAAATTGAAGACAGTTTTGACTTTTATTATATGCTCGATTTCAAAATTGAGTTATCTCATTGATTAATGGAAGAATTAGTTTATTAAGCTTTTGGAGGTTTAGCCACAAGAATAGTTTCGGGTGTTTTGTTTGGCAAAGATAGATTGTACTGGTGTTGTTGTTGTTGCTCATGTTGGTGCTGGTGCTGTTGTTGAAAATTTTTTATAAAAAGAGGTTATTTTTATAAGCTAAATGAAGTAACATTTTATTTTCAGAGATTATGAAATATTGTTTTTTTTTAATAATCTCTTATAAGTTCTGTCTGGCAAACAAATACTAATTTTTAAGTAACTTATTTTTTGAAAAAATAAACATAATTTTTCCATAACCTCATGTGCCAAATATAACCGAAGTCTTACAAGAGAAATACAATCATTACTTGTGGCGATTTTTACATATTAGCGTTTGATTACAATAAATAGTTTAACAAGTGTTATAGTATGTTGTTGTAACATGTTTTGTGCAAATTAGAAGTTAACGTGTGTAAATCAAATCATGAACACAATACTTTCGATTCATAAATGTATTTAAAAAAACTAAATAAATCATTATTACTTGTTGGAAGACTTCAAAACACATGTTTTTCATACATAAAAATGAAATAAACAAACTTGAATTACATAATGATGATAAGCAACACTCTATCGCTAGTTCCTAAACCCATTGATAGTACGATTATTTGCTCCTCCACCTTGAAAGTTTCCTGGGAGGCGGCTAGTCACACGACCACAACTATACAAAGCGCAAAAGGCTTGTAGTCCAGTGACAAACATTAGAAACATAGCTCCAAAAGCTGTTAGAAATTTCCATGATCCAAACACATATATGTGCATAAAGTTTGAAAATTTCACCTTCCATGTTCTACCATGCCTCATGTTCACATCTTTAATCACTTTGTCCATCTTGGCGAATTTCGTCAGCTTAACAGACTTGTTCATCGTGTTCCATATATCAGCTACCTCTTTATCATTCTTTAAATGGTTGTAAACTATCCCTTTTTCCCTCAAATACTTTGCATCTTCTTCTGTGTCGATTATCATATTCATTAACTCGGCGTAACGAGCCACCACTGATGGGCCTGATGCTACACAAGCTTCGTATGCCACCAAGTTTCTTAATAAAACCTCAGTGTTTATGTCTAAATCAATGACTGGAAGGTAAAGTGTAGATGTTTTGTCATCGAAGCTAATGTCATATATTCCGCCATTAACAGGTGAGAAGGAGATCCCTCCAAGGACCATTTCAGTGGCTGATGGGATCTTGATTTCTTCCATAGTTGGTGTGCCATTATCATCTTCTTCTGATGGAGATACTTTCTTCTTTCCTTCTTCATGATGGAAGAAACGCTCCAAAGGTTCTCTAACGTCTTGGGGTAGTGGAAACATAGATATGATCTTCCAAGGCAATTCCAACAAGCTGAAAATGATTTTCCTTAAATACATTAACATGCGTGCGTATGCTTTTGTGAGGATGTTCCATATTTTATAAAAGAACAAGAAGGGATCCTTTGCATGAGTCGTAACTTGTTCTTCACCTCCCTCGTTCACGACCTCAATGATAGCTGTTTGCTCAATATCAATTTCGGTCTCCATGATTCCAAGTTCTTCTCTATTTGGAACCGTCAAGTGGTAGAGAAAATCGAGCAGGTGATCACAGCTGTTGATGTCAACATCTGCCAAGACTTTTTCTTTAAAAGGAGATAGCTCATGGTATAATCCCATCAGCATCTTCTTCAGTGTCTCATCAGCATAGTTGTCTTGAAGATCAGCATTTTTATTCTGATACTCCAACATCTTAGATATCAAAAACATCGGAATCTGATTCTCGACCATCACTAAATCGCGAAGAATCACCATATGTGATAGTTTCTTCCCTTTAACATCCACCACCTGGGACATCCCAGAGTTTGTTTTCTTAAGCAGCTGCCTTTCTTCTTTAATGTTATACACCTCAAGGAACTCGAGTAAAAACGCCATGTCAACTGTCATCATCCAGATTAGTGCATCTGAAGACATGTCAATTGACTTATGGTAACAAGCACGTATACGAGCCTCGTCACTTTCCTTCATTGTCTCAACTATACGTTCGAAGCTGATACTCAAGTGTTGTTGAGTTCTTCGTGCTGCAGCGAGCTTGTACTTTTGCATGTCGTTGACCTCTGGGCGCTTATGGTGGAAAGGGCCTAATGCGACTTGTTGTGGGATGTATGATTCAGGATTAGTGGCTAAAAGTACTTGAGGTACGGTGAAGATACAAACAGGGTTTGCTTCAACCTCTTCTGCCTCATGATGCTCTACGCCGATGGATTTACGCATGCTTTCGACCCATTCGTCCTCTTCAATGTTTATTCGTGAGAAAGAGATCGATTTCATGGCCATGGTTTTGAGATATTTAGGAACGTTAATGGCTAATTTGTTAAGTTGTGACTTCACCATTAGGCCGATATAGCTCTTATATAGAGTGAGCATAGTGTATAGTTAATATAAAAATATATGACATTGTATTATTGGACTTTTGATGTTGATCTTAGGTTTGTTACACAAAATAGAAGTTCGTGAATCTATTTTTTATTCTTAATTCTTCCTTAACCAGCATTATAGCCTTTTATTAGCACGTAGATAGGATAATTGGCGGAGTTAATACCCTATAGTTGTTCCGTTTGATGTTTACGAATGATTTTGTCTTGATTACGATTCTATTATGTTTGCATAAACGCTTTCTTAATCGAATGAAAATAATTCGAGATGAAGTTTGTGCTCATTGTTCAGTGTTGAACACTCATGATTCTCGAGAAAACCTAATCGTCATGATAGAATGGGAGTTTTAGGGCACCTGAGCGTCTAATTTAGGGTACGCTCGTGCAAAGATCAGAAGTACAAACTTAAGTCTTCAAGATACCAAATTCCTCCGTTTGCGAGGCGTGAAATGAAATGTAATCTTTGTTCAAAAAAAAAAAAAAAAAAAAAAAAAAAAAAAAAAACACAAACATCAATCACATCAACATACAGGAGCCGGTTATTTTATACATTTGTGATCAATAAAAGTCTTTATAGTTTCGGACTGTGTTTAATTGGTGACGTCGGTATTATGACATAGTCTACGATGGTGAACGTGTAACAAAATGACTTTATTATTTATTCAGGGGGTTTACGAAATTGATAGAGACAGGTTGTTATGCATATTACACTTGTACCATATCACAACATGATTTGAGGATTTTAGCTACATGCATTTGTTGAAACCAAAAATTGAAACGTAGGTTCTCAGCAAAACACGAGTTTTAAATAAAGATAAAAAGAATACTAGTTTTCTAAATAAATTCTATATACTTATACATACTAGCTCTGTAATTCCTGCAGTTATATAAAGGTGTTACGGTGATTTATAGGTATGAACTAATAACGAAGTCGCTTGAACTATGCGTATTGGTATGTTTGACAAAATTTAGTCAAAACTGAAGGTGGAATGAAAGTGGAGATATAGTTAAAAATAGGTTTTGGGTATGTTTCGAGAACTAGCTATAAGCTGTATGCTGTAAGTTGTAAACTGCAAAACTGTTAACATAAGCTATAAGTTGTAACTTTTTTCAATAAAAGTGTTTGGTAAGTTAGCTGTTAAATGTAATTATGAGATGTAAAGTGACATATATATAATTGTAAACAAATGTTTGGAGGGGTATTAGTAATTTAAAGTTTTAACAGCTCTAAGATGTTTAAAAAACTTCATGAATCAGCTTTTCATTTAGGAGCTATTTGTTTGAAATAAAAGCTTGAAGTTAGTATATCCAAACGGAGCTACTTATTTTAGAGGAGATTATTTTTTAACAATAAACTAACAGCTCCTCCAAAAAACACCAAAACCTTTTGTTTTTTCTAAAAGTTACTCGAGATCGGATTTCAAAAAGCTCTTATAATATTTGTCAGACTTGATCAGGTTTTTAAAATTAAATAACTTAAATTCAAATAATCTAAAACTGAATATATCAAAGTAGAATGTGAGTTTGCAAGGCTGCAAAACTTTGTTGATTAATGAAAACTTTGCAGGTTGCTTTTTATTATTGAGCAATACTTATAAATTACACGCAACGATAAACTTTAATGAGTTCAAAGTTTACAATCAGGTTTGAGCCATCTAGTTTATTGTCGATGAAATCACGAAAGCTCAGACTTTAATAAAAACTTCAAAACATTCACGATATAATTATTTTATCGTGAAGACATCTTAAAACAAACAGCAATAAATCTTCAAACATGAGCGGCAAAAGCAAAAGCAAAAACAAGCAGCAAAAGCAAAGATACTCATTGTTCAATATCACGACATTTTAAACTTATTTTTTTAATAAAGATATCCGACAGCAAGCGAAAGCAATCTTCAAGTAGTAGTAGGAGTAAAAGTAAAAATCAAACAAGCAGTAAAAGCAAAGCGGAGATAAACAACTTGGGGGGGGGGGGGGGGAATTACCGTAACATAACTAACTAGTTAATATATTTATGACTAAAATACACCGTTGGTCCCTAAACTTGTCTCGGAGGATCGCGATGGGACGAACCTTGCCCTTTTCATCGCCACGGGTCCAAACAGTAGCCATTAAATTCCAGATTCGTCCCTTGACCACTAACACCTATGTCAACGGCTCTTTTCTGTTAGTTACAGGAGGGTAATATAGTCCAATCACATTTATAACTCAACCTAGTTAATTATGAGAAACGGTTTACCGTATACCATCTTGATCGTTTCCCGCCTTCTTCACACAACCCTCACACACACTTTAACAATGGCAGACAAAGAGCTTACTTGTACAGATGTAACTGATGAGATGGTAAAATATGTGAAGGCAAAATATGGGGATACTTGGTTAAAAGAAGATGAAATGTCTGATGAAATGTTTGATGATTTATGCAGATTTGCGAAAGAAGCTCAAGTGATGAAAGGTTAGTCTGGTTTTTTTTTGTATTTGTGTTATTGCCATTTTAAGGGAGGAGCATAAATAACTCCTATTTATTTGACAGAAATCCGAGCGGTGTCAGAATCTGTCAAAAAGAGGGATTATAGCAAGCTAAAGGTATCTGACGATATGGTTGACTATGCCATGGCTACTTATGGGAATAAGTGGGATATAAGAGATGACATTGCTGATGTGATACTTGAAGACTTGTGGGAAAAATATGGGAATAAGGAGTCTCAGAAAGGTTAGACTTTAGAGTGAATGTTTACAAGCTAAGAAAGTTGTAATGGGTCAACTCTGATTATTTCTATTTTGTCTATCTTTCCAGATACTAACGTGAAGGGAAATGAAGTTGATGTCATCATTATTTCAGACACATCTGATGATGAGTGTGGGAACATGTCTTCTAAGACCACTAATTCGAAAGGTTCCACTTCCCAAGCTTCCAAGGCGTCCAAGGCTTCCGCTCCCAAAGTTGTACTTGGTCTTGTAGCGGCTGTGGGATGCTCCGGCACAAATAGGAATGAGTGGTATGTGCCTCCCCCTAAGGACCTCAAGTCTCCCCCCATGAATAACAAGCCTCCCATCAAGAAGTTCACCTGTTAATTTTAGTTGTTGATGTAATGAAGATGTATAGTTTTTGGCTGATCATGGTTACTGAAAACGATACTTGTTAACATGTATGTTTTGCTTCATATGGTGTAATTAGGTGGTGGTGTAGGTATATTTTGGAAATGTTGTTTTCATTTTGTAGTTTGCACTTGCATATCCAGTTTAGGTGGGTGCTTGGGAAAACCCATTTTGACTTATAAGGTCAACATAAACCAAATTATTAGAGGATACCAAACCGAATTGTTAGTTTTTTAAATCTCGCATGTTTGACTTATAAAGTCAACAGATTCAAATTGTAACCAAAATTCAATTATTATAACAAAAGAAGCACACACATATCAGTTAAAGCTACATTTAGACTGAAAGACAACATAACATTTCTTGCTAGGAATTCACTGCGATAAATGACTAGTAGGTGATCCATTTGGTCTGTCAGTTGCAGTTGGTTCAACTGGTGTTTGTCTCGGGCGTTCTCTATTTGCTCTTTCAGTTGCAGGTGCTTCACGTGGTGTTTGGCTTGGGCGCTCTCCACTTGCTATTTCAGTTGTAGGTGGTTCACTTTGTTCTTCATCACCGCCCAAGGATGCACCAACACTAGTAGGTGCAGAAATATGTAGACCCATCACATATCCACCACTATCTCATGTGATTGTGTTTTCCCTTGTAACACCATCTCTACCAGTATAAGATGTGTTTCCCCTTATCTCAAGGCACACTGGACAAACATACCACATGAAAGCTCTATAAGGTGGACGCCTTGCAAAAAAGGTCAATCCAGCCCTGTTTTCCCTTTGAAGCCAACAGTCAATGCATACCATTTGACAACCATTTTCTACATCCATGGTGATAATATGGTGGTATGATAAACAATTGCTGACTTAAGATGTATTATATAAGTAGATGGGAGTTGTGGTTGTTGAACAAGCAGATAAGGAGTAAAGACAACATAAATTCTTACAAGCTAGTCAACTTATAAAGTCAACAAAAAAAACAAAAACATGTTCAAACATAATATTGTCGATATTACAAAATGGCTACAAGAGTAGAAGCCTACAACCTTAGAAAACTGCTGGAATTTTTGACTTTCAGAGCGTGAATTTTATCCAGCACATATGGATGTCTTGGATATAACTCTTCCACAGACACTCCATAGTAAGCTGCCTCATACTCTGCATCTTCAAGCCAATTTTTCCTCTCCCGTTCCTCTTCAATTATTTTGTACATTCTCTCCTCTTCCAAAAACTGCTGGAATGCTTCTTCATCCAACCTGGACTGCTCTTCATTTTCCTCCAATTTTGTGTATTCTTCTTCTTGCTCGTAAAGAGCATCATAAAACTCTTGTTCCACAGTCTTCCTTATATCCTCTTCATCCATCCACTTCAAAAGTAATACATTTGCACATCAACTAGAATGTAAACACACTAGAACAATCGTTATACAAATGACAATTAAATGAATATCTGTTGCCTTCTGCCATCACAATGCCTTTTTCTACCTCGAACCTTACTTTCCTTTGTTGGTTTTGGTACCTGATCCTTGTGACAGCTAGACTTATTATGTCCAATAGTTTGACAATTGGAGCATTTAATCTGTTTACGAGTTCTAGATTTACCCATTTTGACTCAATTTCTCTGAAAGGGTTGGGTTTATGTATTTGAATTCAAATTTATGGTAAAATGTGAGAATAAAGTGCTTGCTATAAGTTAATGCAAGACAGGATAGGGGACTAAAACCTGTGTCCCCTACACTCTAAATCTGTTTGACCAAGGACCATAGTTCCACCAACACCTAATACAATCAAAACTATATAACAACTCTCTTAGACGAATACAACAATTAACAACATAATTAACGAATTAAAACACTAGAACATAACATATAGATTCAATAACTTCATATTAAAACACTAGAACATAAATATTCAGTACATATTTTTCCAAAAAAAAGGGGGGAAAACATAACCATAACATTTCCTTCTCAACACTTCCTAAGATGATCAAGGAAGTTGTTCCTGTCACACACCTGTGAGTGTGTCTGACAGATCATCCTCCTTATCTCCAACGCCTTCAAGACATTAGCCTTTTTCCTGTTGCGAAGATCCTCGATAACCTTGTAGTTCATCACCGTAGTTCGAAAGCCTTCGATCTCAGAGATGTATTGTTGGGTTTCCTTCATACCCCGAATCAAGTCAGTCAAAGTGTTTTGGAGTCCTTTAGCAATTTTGATGTCCTTATCGTTTTCTCTCTGATAAAAGAGAGAAATCGAGTCAAACATGTAGTCGGAGTTCGAAGATTTGGCGAGTTCTTCAAGTAGTGGGAAGTCAGCCATTGGGAGGTTGTTTCTTGTGATTGTTGGTATGCAAATGATATAGTGTATTAACCAATAAATACCAAAAACAACTGGACGTTCCAAATTCAGGGACTAATTGTGAAGTTAGTAAACAGGGAAAAAGTCAAGTTTGTGTGACAAAAAATACGCGGGAATTTTAAGTGCAAAAAACGGCTGACTGGCCAAATTGAGGGACCAATTGTGGCATTTTAAACCTAGTACCCTGCAACTTGGCCTTTTGCCTTCCTTGATACGCATATACACAATTAATGTGTTTGGAATCACCAAAAGAACCCAACTAACAAGATCCGAAACCATAAACACTATCATAATAACCCGACCCATTTAACAAAACCCAATCAAAACGAAACCTAACATACATTCACACTCACGTACTTAAACACACATCTAGTCAAACCCATTCTTAAAAACACAAAAAACTAAGAATGAAGGACATAAGCATATTCGTCTCCACGTTTAAGGATGTCAAGGAAGAAGAAGAAGGTGAGGTCCTGTTCAGAATCCACTATAATGGGGTTTTTGATTATAGCCCACTCAGGTATGAACGAGGTTCATTAATTAATCTGTGTGCCTTTACCAGTGATAGGGATATATTTAGTTCAAGCCTTGATAATGTGTTATCAGAGATTAATGAACAAAAAATGGGCGTTGTTTTTCTGTGATCCTAAACAATCCCTAGAAAATGGTTTGCATTTGATTCATAGTGATGTTGATGTTCATACTTTGTTTGAAATGGCTGAAACAAATGACTCAGTTGATATCTTCATAGCCCACAAGCCCCAAAAGTTAGCACAATTTTACTTAAAAAACATCAGTTTTGAAGTTGTGGGTTGGGTAGAGCAGGATGCTTAGTCAAACACCTTTTAGGACTACAAGTCAATGGCAGGGGATAGCTAAGAAAAAAATGCAGGGGAGTGGAACCAGGACACCAAGAGTGAAAGGTGGGGTAGTAATCAAGGACGAAGAAGGGGTTGTAGCTAAACAAAGGGACAAAATTAAAGGAAAGGGAAAAGGAAAGATGGTTGATGAAGAGGAGGTTTTGCCCAGAAAAAAAGGGAGAGAAGTTGTTCAAGAATTTAAGCGAGGTTTAGATGGGAAGGGGAAGGCCAAAATGGTTGAGTTTGCAGGGTTTGATGTTGAGAACTTGCCTGGGTTTGACTTGGAGGAAAGGCTGAAAGGGTTGGTGGTGCTGCTGCAGATGTTTTAAGCGGTGTTAATACACCCTTTCGGAGCAAAGAAAAGATTACAAACTGCGTCCTAGCACTCTTCGCCCAAAGGCGACCCTAGGTGATGTTTCAGTGATGAATACCATGTCATGTGTTAAATTCCATTAACCTGTAACACTACAGTTCATAACTTATATGTTTGTAATTTGTATACTTATTTTTGCAGACAAGGTGGCAGCAGCATCATCAACTTAGGCCAAACAATTTTGTCGGTTCAACAGTTTCTGGATATCAATCACAGCTGTGTAGATCATTTGAAGGTTCATCAGTTGAACGTTTTGAAGTTGGGCCCAAATTCATCTTTTATATTTTGTAACGAATTAGTAAATTAACATGTATCAGACAATGACTCCGTGGTATCAGTTATGTTCCAGTTTCATCAAACACTGTATATAGTTGACTGTTATAAGTCAACTAGCTAAGTAGTTGATAATGTATAAATTTGTTTGTTAATCCTGGGTAAATTTCTGTGAGCTATTACTTTCTTTACCAGTTGACTTTTATGAAGTCATACTTAAGTGATGAGGACTCAGGAACACTGATATTATTTGTTCAAACAATATCCCTTTTTTGTTTTGATGGAATAGTTCTTGGGTTAGAATTAACTAGGTTGAGTTATAAATGTGATTGGACTATATTACCCTCCTGTAACTAACAGAAAAGAGCCGTTGACATAGGTGTTAGTGGTCAAGGGACGAATCTGGCATTTAATGGCTACTGTTTGGACCCGTGGCGATGAAAAGGGCAAGGTTCGTCCCATCACGATCCTCCGAGACAAGTTTAGGGACCAACGATGTATTTTAGTCTATATTTATGATGGGTCCAACCGTCATAAGTGTTTGTATTAGTGATAAGGTTTAACCCATTATCCTACCTTATTATAATTAGCCAGCGATAATGCAATTAAATATTTTAAAGCGAGTAACATGTTATCTATATAAAATTGTTGATTCCCAACCAGATGATTGACTTTTGAATTAAGGATACCCAATATTTCTTTAGAAGTGTGAACAAAATATATCAACCAACGTAATATTATAACATAATGCTGACTTCATGTGTTTTTGTTTTTGTTACTTTTAGTCATCCGTTATGTAATAAGAGAAAGATTAAAAATGAGGAAATTATTATTTTATTTTATTTTAATGAAAGAGCTCAATTTAAAAATCGAGCTTTCTATGGTCAATAAAATCAAAATTTACTTCAATTTAATCAAACTCATCTAAACTTCATCAAAATATATATCCCAAAGGAATTTTCTTTTGCTTACCCTTATTTTGATGCTTACCAATGGACAAATCTCCACCATCCATCTAGTTTAAGGATTAACCTAAGATTTAATACTTAAACCTAAGTCCATGTTTTTTTTCTTGTCTTTTTGTCTTCCTTTTTTATTCACCTTTTTTTATTTCATTTTTTATTTTTTTTTTTATTTTTTTTGTTAATTCCCGTTTTTTTTATAAATGAACGTTTTTTTTTTTTTTTTTTTTTTTTTTTTTTTTTTCTTTTTTTTTTTTAAATTCGCGTTATTCGCGCTTTTTTATTAGTGTTTTTTTCCGCTTTCATACGTTTTCGAATGTTTTCATCTATTTCGTCCGTTTTCCAACGTTTTCCTCCATTTTCTTACGTTTTCGCCCGTTTTCGTTCATTTTCATACTTTTTCGTCAGTTTTCGTTCGTTTTTCGTCCGTTTTTTTACGTTTTCGTGCTTTTCGTCTGTTTTTATACGTTTTCGTCCGTTTTCCAACGTTTTCCACCATTTTCTTACGTTTTCGCCAGTTTTTTACCGTTTTCATACGTTTTCGTCCATTTTCATACGTTTTCGTCCGTTTTTTTTATGTTTTCATGATTTTCGTCATTTTTTATACGTTTTGGTCCGTTTTTATACGTTTTAATCCGTTTTCTTAGGTTTATATACGATTTCGTCCGTTTTCATATGTTTTCGTCCGGTTTTTATATTTTCTTTCATTTTTAGACGTTTTCGCCCGTTTTCTTACGTTTTCGTTCGTTTTCATACCTTTTCATCTGTTTTTTTTAGGTTTTCATGTATTTTCGTCCGTTTTTAGACGTTTTTGTCTCTATTTTTATGTTTTCATATATTTTCGTCCGTTTTTTACGTTTTCTTCCATTTTTAGACGTTTTCGTCTGTTTTCAGACGTTCTCGTCTGTTTTTATACGTTTTCGTCCGTTTTCATACGTTTTCATCCGTTTTTATAAGTTTTTGTCCATTTTCAGACGTTTTTGTCCGTTTTCATACAGTCTTATACGTTTTTCATTCATTTTTATACGTTTTTGTCCGTTTTCAGACGTTTTCATTTTGATATTTGTAAGTGACACTTATTTATCTCTTGTGATATAACACTGTAAGAAAGATGAAGAGTATTACATTTTTTATCATGTATGTGTTATCAGTTGGGATAATCAACTAAGAATGTGATGATTCTGATGATTGGGGTTATTTGTGTTTTTGAAAATACTTAGGAAAATTTTTGTGTTTTATGATATTATAAAATATTAGAAAAGTTTTTCAACTGAAAACAAGAGATGTTATGATACTTTTGTTAGACTTGTGGTGGATTTTTCTATCTAATAGATACATTGTGCATGTTTCGATAGGTTTTATCGCGGGATTTGAAAATATCTATGGTTGAATCAGCAAACTAAAGAAGCTATGGTTGAAGAAAGCACACATCTTTATAAACAAACTGAGGAAGCTCAAACACCTGTGATATGACACATGATATCACAGGTGATATCACCTCACTTGTAATATCACATGATATCACACGTGATATCATGTGTGATAACACAGGTGATATCACCTGTGATATCGTGTGTGATATCACCGGTGGTAGTATGTGTGATATCATAGTTTATATCACTTGTGATATCACCAGTGATATCACTTGTGATATCATGTGATATCAAAAGCGAGGTGATATCACCTGTGATATCATGTGTGATATCACAGGTGTTTGAGCTTGCTAAGTTTGTTGTGCTTTCTTCAACCATAGCTTCTTTAGTTTGTTGATTCAAAGATAGATATTTTTAAATCCCTCTATAAAATCTATCGAAACATGCACAATGTATCTATTAAAAAAAATGCCACCACAAGTCTAACCAAAGTATCATAACATCTCTTGTTTTCAGTTAAACACTTTTTTTAATATTTCATATTATCATAAAACACAAAAATCTTCCTAAATATTTTCAAAAACACAAATAAAAAAATGAACATAATCATCACAGTGATATAATAAGTGATGTATATTATTATTTCTTTCATATATACTTGGTAAAATACTAAATTCTTATCACATTTGGTAAGAATGTAATATTTCACATTCTTAGTTGAGTATCAAAATTGATAACACATACATGATGAAGAATGTAATACTCTTCATCTTCCTTACAGTGTTATATTACAAGAGATAATAAGTGCCATTTAAAAATATCAAAATGAATAAAAATGAAGCAAACTATGAAAATAGAGATTTGAAATATTCTCAAATTCAAACAACTGTTGCATTAAATTAGCATTTTTTTGAACAAAATAAGAATTCACCTAAAGAGACTTTAACCATTTTATTTCTACTAAGAGTATAATATCCCAAGTGATAGATAACACTGGTTGCATTAAAAAAATATACGCTTGTCAATTGCGATGAAAGGTACAAAAACTATCATGTAACTGAAAATTATAAAAATATTAGAAAACACATAGGTGATAATATATAAAAATATATAGAGCAATGAAATATCTCAGGTGATATTAAATGTTAAAAAAACATGCTTGTTTGTTTATGAAATATTACAAGTGATATTAGACATTAAATTTTTTTTATAAAATATCACAATTGATATTAGACATGTAATATAATAGAGTTTAATACTAAGCATGAAAACGTAAGAAAATAGACGAAAACGTATAAAAAAAACTACAAAAAACGGACGAAAACGTATGAAAACGGACGAAAACGTATAAAAATGAATGAGAAGCGTATAAAAACGTCTTAAAACGGACGAAAATGTATAAAAACGGACAAAAATGTATGAAAACGGACGAAAACGTCTGAAAATAGACGAAAGCGTCTAAAAATGGACGAAAACGTAAAAAAAACAGACGAAAACGTATATAAACCTATGAAAACCGACGAAAACGTATAGAAGTGGACGAAAACGTCTGAAAACGAAGAAAACGTATAGAAACGGATGAAAGTACATGAAAACGTAAAAAAAACAAATGAAAACGTATGAAAACGGACGAAAACGTATGAAAACAAACGAAAACCTAAGAAAACGGACGAAAACGTATGAAAACGGACCAAAACGTAAGAAAACGGGCGAAAGCGTCTAAAAACGGACGAAAACGTATGAAAACGGACTAAAACGTATATAAACCTATGAAAACGGATAAAAATGGGCGAAAACGTCTGAAAACGGACGAAAACGTATAAAAACGGTCGAAAATACATGAAAACGTAAGAAAACGTATGAAAACGGACGAAAACGGACGAAAACGTATGAAAACGAACGAAAATGTAAGAAAATAGACGAAAACATATGAAGATGGACGAAAACGTAAGAAAATGGACGAAAACGTTGAAAAACGGACGAAACAGACGAAAACGGACGAAAACGTATGAAAACAGAGGAAAACGTATGAAAGCGAAAAAAAACGTGAAAAAAAATAAACGTGAATAACGCAAATTAAAAAAAAAAAAAAAAAGTTAATAAAAAAGAAAGACAAAAAGACAATAAAAAAAACATGGACTTAGGTTTAAGTATTAAATCTTAGGTTAATCCCCACCATTAGATTATACTAGATGGATGGTGGAGATTTATCCCTTGGTAAGCATTGATTTTTAAGTAAGCAAAATAAAGTGCCTCATATATTCCAACCTATATAATAGAGTGTTTTCAATTGATGACATGACAAGATTTTTTTTTCGCGTTTTTTGCTTACTTAAAAACGTATGAAAACGGACGAAAACGTATGAAAACGAACGAAAAGGTAAGAAAATAGACGAAAACATATGAAGATGGACGAAAACGTAAGAAAATGGACGAAAACGTTGAAAAACGGACGAAACAGACGAAAACGGATGAAAACGTATGAAAATAGAGGAAAACGTATGAAAGCGGAAAAAAACGCGAAAAAAATAAACGTGAATAACGCAAATTAAAAAAAAAAAAAAAAAAAAAAAACAAAAAAAAAAAAAAAACAAAAACTTAATTCATAAAAGAACGGAAATTAAAAAAAAAAAAAAAAGTTAATAAAAAAGAAAGACAAAAAGACAATAAAAAAACATGGACTTAGGTTTAAGTATTAAATCTTAGGTTAATCCCCACAATTAGATTATACTAGATAGATGGTGGGGATTTATCCCTTGGTAAGCATTGATTTTTAAATAAGCAAAATAAAATGCCTCATATATCCCAACCTATATAATAGAGTGTTTTCAATTGATGACATGACAAGATTTTGTTGGAATTATGTACTATGACAATCATATATAAAACACATAAAACATCAAAGAAACATACGGAAGCGTATAATGAATAATTAACTAACATAAACATAAAATATGCGTACCTTTTTTATTATAGCCGAACAAGAATCAATTCCAAAAAACTAGCAATTGAGATGAACCCTAATTAGGATTTATAAGGATTATGTGAATTACCCCTTACGGTTTTGTAATTCAATCCAAGATACAATCAATAGTGTGATTGTACCACGTTCTTGTACACACGTACTAAATCAAATTAAAGTAATGCTAGTTTTAAAAACACGAAACAATTTGTTTTGGAAAAACAAGTTGATCGACACCCAAGGAGGGTTGTACGATCGGTTATAATCAAAACCACACAAACAATGTTTTAGGTTTTATATTATGAGTACAAGAGATGAAAAACTAAGACCCTAGGCCTTGTATTTATACCCAATATAGCTTGGTGACCAAGTTAGATGTGGATTGGGTTTGGAAAACCCATAACAGATCGGTTTGAACTCCCCATGGGATTCTAGAACCTTCTCGATCTCTATTTTTCAATCTAGTCCTTCCAATTAACATTTAACGATCGTTAGTCCATTACACTTAATTAACTTAACGTCCGTTATATATTATTTCGTGTAATTAATAAATAAATATAACATTTATATTTAATTATTAACTTTAATTCTCATACGTAAAGTGTGCAATCCCGTGGTCTCGAGTTCGATCCTAACACACATCTATTAATATTTTGTCAATTAAACCAACAACTCCCACTTGGACATATCTTAATAGTGTGATCACATCGGTTAGCGTCTAGCAACACTTCGATGCCTCTAGTACAACTCGAGTAAGGCTCCTGGAAAAATCTTTTAATGATTTCTCATTATTATTATCCTTTTGTTTCTAATACCATGTTAAATAAAGATATGTAATTAAGTCATTCTTTATTCAACCATTCTGTTTCTCGTTATAAGTGATTGAGCAAGATTATCAAATCTTCTGAACATATTCAGGGGAGATCTTGGGCATGGCCATGCAAACATCTTGTCAACCCTACGAGGGGCCCAACAATATTAAACTCCAAATAAATTTGAATGAACAAATTCTAACATGACTACGAGACTAACCCACAAACTTTGCAACACTTCTGGAAACAACCCTTATGACTACCAGTTACGTATAGCGTTAAGTTGTTCCACAAAAGTACACTACATTCATGACACTTATCTGGTATCTCAAGTCTGATGATAACTATTCATAATTTACTTAACAACAATATCCATAAAGTAAATTATGTAGTTGGGATAAGTCCTATATTCAATTCATTTAATATCATCTGAAATTGGTATGATTTCTCATCAATATACTTTTAAGTATATTCTACCAAATCACTCAGATTTGTCTTAATTTAACGATACTCCCATATCATTAATTGACAACGGATGATTTAGAATAAATAAATTTATTCACGGATTAAACATGCAAATATAGGATACAATATATTATAAAATCAAATATACCAAGTATTTGATTTATTATAACAATTGTTTAACATCCCTTATCCAAATACCAAATAGATCAATGCATGAAAATTCCAGTTGATGAATTATGCCTCAAGTAATGACAATCATACTTGTTGACAAGCCATAAATCAACCAACTTGATCTATCGTAATTTTGAGAATACTTATTTCAAGAATTCAATTAGTGAAGTCCATGTATGTGTGCATTCACCAATCCACATAATAATTCATAAAGTGTGTGACATCCTCTATCACCAATTTATGACAATTAAACTTTCAAACATTTTTAAGTTTAAAGTATTCTTATTCTTTTAATGTATAATGCAACTGTGCTTTTAGTAGCACAACTAGTTCACATGGGCATTAACAAGGATGAAATCCTACCATGACTAGTATTGAGTGTCATCTCAATTAAACCAGCATCATTGTATACAAACAAAAATATACTCATTAAAACTCCGTAAACTTTAATATCTTATTGTGTAATGCTTGATGTCTTCTAAACTTTCAAGTTTGTAGATGATGACAATTTGCACAACAATTGACATATTGTTCATCCATAGAATCTAGGAGCAATTCCAGGCTGAGGATGTAATTCTATTAGAATATTCATTACACAAGTTATATAATAACTTTTAGTTAGATATCAATGTTCTCAAATCATCTATCATTCAAGAATGATACAACAAATTGAATACACTACTTGATGTACATGATGAATCTACAGGTCAAACTTAGATTTCCTTTATGTTCTATCTTGTCAAAAGACATTTATCCATTTCCCAAATGATATATCATGTTTTATTAGAATCATTTATTTTACTGCACATGTTTATTAACAATAAACATATATTCAAGGTTATATGTTTTAATTCTTAAATCTTACAAGTGAAGTTTTATTCCAAACTAGGACTTAACATTTAACTTACAAGGAATGTTACTTCATATATGTTATACAACATATAAGATTTAAAACCTTAACATAATACTCCCACTAGCTTTTAGGAATACTTAAAATTTATCTTATTTAAATTATAAATCGAAACTAGGATTTAATAATTAAACATAAGAATAATTTCATAGATGCATGCATTTATCCATTCATGAATTATTGCACTTCATACACTTCCAAAAATTATATGAATTCAAAAAACCTTTCGATTACTTACCGTCCTCGCTCAAGTAATTTCTCAAGAAAGAGTTTTGATATTCCAATGTCATATTTCATATTAATGAAACCAAGTATGACAATTATCATCTTTATATATTTAATGTGTCTCAGGAAAGAATATTCAATCACAATTAATATCTTAAGTATGATTAATAATCTTGTCATAAAACATGCATTAAATAAGTGTACAATTTTGTCCATATGATTTCTACACAAAGATTTAAACCACTAGAGTTTTTCATCTCTTTGAAGAAACTTATTTCCATTCTCTAGTCTAACTATTAAGATAAACCAAATTTCCAAAATTTGATTATCTTTATGGACAACATCTTTAACATTCATAGTATGAGTAATTTACCCAATTCAATATTTGGTAATCCATCATAATGATTATCAGGTTTACTATAATCCTGTAACTCATGTTCTTCTCAGCATATAAATCAAATATCTGAGATATCCTTGCAGATCCATGAATGAAAATTCCATCATCTTGAGGTTAACATTTCATATCTAGCCTCATCATGATATTTACTAGTGTATTTAAGAAGATTATGTATTTTGTAATTTTATCTTTCAAGATAAAAAAAAACTCCCACTTGCCTTTTGTAATATATAGACTATCTATATATACTTAGCAATTAGAGCAAAACTACATTGTTCTCTTTTTGGGACATTACAAATACACATTGACAATTCCTGACTTTAGTTTGTTAATAACCTATTCATAAGTAGTTTAACAAATTCAGAATCTTCAATTTTAAAACTTAATGTGATTCATCACATTCCATAATAAAATGGTGTTTTATTAATCTTCTAGGTTGAAGTCATATTGAGTATATTCAATCCATACTCAAATTTCTAACCTTGTTACTTTTTAAGAAAGAAGTTATGGTTATCTTGATTCAAACAAATCAAATAGAGTTTGATTCTCCTAACTGAACATACCATCAACTTGTGGTATTCATTAGAATTAATATTGTAAGATAATCTAACAATATATAAGATAAACATGTTCCTTTTGGCTTACCTATTTACCAACTAAGTCAACTTAATGGTATAATAGACTTTCCAAGCCAATTGCATGCTTTATAACACAAGTACTTTTTAACCAAGTCACTTCATATCCATGTCTCATCAAGAAAACATAAACTTTTATAATCCCATTATACGTTATAAATCATTGATCAACTCAATGACTTCTTGTATATGTCTTAATTAAAAAACGTAACAAGTTAACGTCTTACTTTATTATAAGTCCTAAAAGACTTTATGTTTATGTCTCTACAATGAATCATAAACATGTTTAACTAAAGTAATTATGAACACAACTCTTGGTTTCAATAATAATTTCAAGTTAATTTAGTTACTTCACAATAATGTAGGACTGCATTATTTTTCATTTATGTCATTCCAAAATACATAAATAAACAAATTGAAGTAGTATTAGATTACTTCATTTATTTATGTCATTCTAATAATACATAAATATCTAATTTGAAGTAGTCTTATATATCATTTTGACACATGTTCTAAATACTTGTCTAATTTAGAAACTGCAAATATGTCCATGCAAGGTCTGACTTCACATGGAGATTTACTTTGTTGTTGCAATCTCGCCAAGTTCTCACATGACGCAAATTACAACACCAAGTGTTTCTTGAATTAGATATGTACAAGTCATATTAGAACGTTAGTCTCTTACCTTGCAGTCAAGAGAATCCGTTAAATCATATACCTATATGTTGTACCTTGCACACAATATAGACTTCTCCCACTTGTGCATGGAACAACATCATGTAGCAGATAAACAACACGACATATGTTTGTTTATATGACTAATATGATTGTGTCATTGGTATTAGCATAACTAGTAGATGTAGAACCACGTCATTGTCTAATAAGGAAACGTACATGACTTCCTTGAAAACATAAGTGTCTACAAGTGGAAAATAATTATCTTAAGACATTCTAGAGATAATCTGGGTTACTATCAAGATGACAAAGCTTGTAACTCCCACTGAATTAAAGATCATTACATTAATTCCTTATTCAGTAATAAAAACACAATACTCCCACTAGATTTGACAACATTGTAAGTGTTTCATTAACCAGTGAAAGAAAATAGTGTTCTATTTACTTCCCTACACTTTTGAGAAAGTCCATACATAACAATTACTTATGTACTAAAAGAGTGTATTCTACTATGTAGATGATGAATTATCCATCAATGCTATTAACTTGAAAAATTGGGCATGCAATTTCTTTCTTAATAGTTCTACCATTCCAACAATTGTAAGTAGTACTTTTAAATGGTCAAAGCACAACAGCTAGATAAAATATGCTAGTTTGTCTTTTATTAATTTTGCAGTAAATTAGTCTAGCTTCTAATTTAATAACTCAGAAAATATGCAATTTTCTTAACTATTAAAATTTGCTTACGAGTTATGAATTTAGAATTTAGACAATTCTAATTTGTCATATCATACCCTTCTCATTCATGAAAAGAAATATGATTGAATCTCACTCTTTCGTATGAAAAGAGGACTAGGTTTATTCTTTTAGCAAAGTTGACTCTACCAAAAACCCTTACAGGTGTAGATCAATTTATCAATACATGAATAACCTACGTTTACGGTTTAATGTTGCATTAATATATTTAAAGAATTAGCAAAATTCAATTTTAGTATTTTCGATAATTAAACTTTTCAAGAAAATAAAATACCCAAGGTAATATTCATATAAACATAGA
This sequence comes from Chrysanthemum seticuspe, assembly GCA_019973895.1. Lineage (NCBI taxonomy): Eukaryota > Viridiplantae > Streptophyta > Magnoliopsida > Asterales > Asteraceae > Chrysanthemum > Chrysanthemum seticuspe. The sequence continues at coordinate 318,869,004 of BPTQ01000007.1, forward strand.
ATTTTCTTGAAAACTAGGATCTAAATTATCATAGTTCCATTACATCAGTTGATCTGCTAGTAATGAAAGCACATAATAAGGTAATCTGTCGAACAATAATTGGAAAACACTTTCCAATTCCTAGATCATTATGGGATTTACATTTTCCAACGCTATTGCAAATGTAAACATGTTTTATCCCATCTTGTGCCTTGAGTCCAGGTCTCACTTACTACTCAATTTAAGTCGTCTAACTTAAAGAACTGCAAATATGTTCATGTAAGGTCTGACTTTACATAAAGATTTACCTTTCCCTTACAATCTCGCCAAGTTCCCACATGATGTAAATTACAACTTCAAGTGTTCCTTTAACTAGATGGCACTTAACTTAATTTTTAAAAGGGTACTAAATTTGATTTATGGTGTCAAATCAAATATGTACAAAGATGTCATGCATTCATCTTGTATCATAAATTTTAATAAAAAACTTTTTATTAACTAATTCATAAAGATCAAATTATCAAAGTTTTGATTGAGGTATTGGTTTCGCCAATCAAGGAATTTACCTTTAATTATCGTCCATTATATCGTACTTTTGCATAAGTCTAAAGACCTAGTGTTTCGGATAATTACCACAAAAGTGGCGCATGAAATTAAAGCTAATTCGCCCTTAAGATGATTTTGTACTCATAGCCTACTTGGTAACTCTAATTTGACTCGCAAAGAAGCGGAGAATTTGGTCAGCGCTGAAGCAATAACCTTCCTTCTTTAGGGTCACAATTTAATACGTTCCCTTCTTTATACCCCTCACACAGTCTGTCAAAATTGGGTGAGCCGTTCTCACTATTTGTACCAAAATCATCAATCAATTAAACATTTGAAAATCTAACTCTTCAAAAACAAATCAAATTTCACCATTGTTTAGTCAAATTTATTTTTCTATTCAAAATTACCCTTTGCTTAAAACTTGTCACATATAATAAACAAACAAGTAAACAATAAAAAAAATAAATAACTTAAAATAATGCGCACATAACTAACAATTAATACGTGTAAACAAGTAGCTACATGCAACTTATTTGATAAAACCTATTGATAATCAATGTCTAGGTTAATTAACGTATATATTAACTAGGGCTTTCACTCGCACAATGAAAGTGAGCCACATACATCGACGAATCGATTGCGTAAGCCATAATTAAAATATACCAAATTGCACATAATTGATTCATTAATTTTATTGAGGTATTCCCCAATTCAAAATTTTATCAAAATAATAAAGATGTGTATAAAACTTAACAATTAATTTTCGCATAACCAATCTTAACAATTAAATATATATCGACAATAATCCATGCCAAACATGCACGTTTTCATGGATTTAACATAACAATTTATTCACGTTGTCACAAGATCGCATACAATTCCATGTCACATAACACTTTATTCATGAATTTATCACGTAACAAATATATTAATTCTAGGTTTCGATATTGATAACATAACAATTATAATAAACCCTAAAACAATTTTTAAAACAATCGACTAAAAAAAAATTAGGGTTTCAACAAAAAAAAAAAATTTGGTCGATCCATAAAAACATTTTAAAAACAAATTAGGGCAAAAGCCCTAATCCCTAAAATTAGGGTTTACATAATCATAACCAAAACACTAGAATAATCATATCAAACAACATACAATATTCGTTTTTTACGTGTTTAGTAATTAATTACTCATTAAACCAAGCTCGTGATGCCACTATTGGAATTATATACTATGAAAATCATATATAAAACACATAAAACAGCAAAGAAACATGCGGAAGCATATAGGAACGTATAATGAATAATTAACTAACATAAACATAAAATATGCGTACCTTTTTTATTATAGCCGAACAAGAATCAATTCCACAAAACTAGCAATTGAGATGAACCCTAATTAGGGTTTATAAGGATTATGTGAATTACCCCTTACGGTTTTGTAATTCAATCCAAGATACAATCAATAGTGTGATTGTACCACGTTCTTGTACACATGTACTAAATCAAATTAAAGTAATGCTAGTTTTAAAAACACGAAACAATTTGTTTTGGAAAAACAAGATGATTGACACCCAAGGAGGGTTGTACGATCGGTTATAATAAAAACCACACAAACAATGTTTTAGGTTTTAGATTATGAGTACAAGAGATGAAAAACTAAGACCCTAGGCCTTGTATTTATACCCAATATAACTTGGTGACCAAGTTAGATGTGGATTGGTTTGGAAAACCCATAACCGATCGGTTTGAACTCCCCATGGGATTCTAGAACCTTCTCGATCTCTATTTTTCAATCTAGTCCTTCCAATTAACATTTAACGATCGTTAGTCCATTACACTTAATTAACTTAACGTCCGTTATATATTATTTCGTGTAATTAATAAATAAATATAACATTTATATTTAATTATTAACTTTAATTCTCATACGTAAAGTGTGCAATCTCGTGGTCTCGAGTTCGATCCTAACACACATCTATTAATATTTTGTGCATTAAACCAACAGATTTAATGCCATGTGTAGAAGTAAATGCCACGCTGGAAAGGCCATGTAGGCAAGAGAGAGAAAAAACTATCCCGTTTACATCTCCTTTCCTCATTTCCTGAAAAAAATTCATCTTGATCCAGATCTTGGAGGACATTACGCCAATTCAATTCATAAATTAGGTCTCCGATTCATACAATTACACTGAATCAAAACAGAAATTATGGCTACACCAGGTAATAACCTGAATTGAATTTTGAATACTAATTTAGGGTTTCGATAATTGTTGTTATTTGATTAATAATTCATGATTTGATATTTATGTTTTGTTATTATTTGGCAGATTACTTCTTTATCAATTCACGACATCAATTGGCCGACTACGTTTCTGGTGATAACTTTATGTCATTCAAAAGGGTATGAACTACAATCAATTAGTCAGTTTTCATTATATTATTGATATTTCTATTGTTCATAATTTGTTTTAATCTGCTATTAGTAAGTTTGTGTTGAATTTTGTGTTTTGAAGAATTATTTGGTATGTCGATTTGATGTAACACCAGGAGATGATTTTCTGTAACAAAAAAATTTGATTTTTTTTAATCTCTTATTAGCAAGTTTCAAAAGTAAAGGATTTTGTTATTTGAATTTTTTATTTGTGTAACAAAAAAAGGGGGAATTGTTAAGTTAAATTGCCGAGATTACAACTTTTTAAAAAAAATTAAAATTTGATATATCATTTCCTTACTTATAGCACTGTTAACCCTAATTCCATTCTATAAAATGCAGCAGTCATTGCATTGCAATTCACATCATCTGCTGTACACTACCAACGGTTAGTACATTCAGTTTGTTTCTTTAAAGTTTGATTAGTTATTGTTCTTTATGATGATTACCATCATCAAACATTGATCCTGATAATGAAATAAGATATTGTAAGTTGTGTTTAGTTATTGTTATTGTTGTTGATCATGGTAATGACAACATTTATTTTATTGATACTTAAAATGAAACCAGATTCTCTGTAAATCAGATTCCTGATAATGAAAACATATATTTTGTTTAATTATTTTTATTGTTGTTATTCATTATGCTAATGAAATTAAATTGTTTATATGTGTTTTGCATTATAGAATATGATTTACAATTATGTAGTTGACCCTGATAATGAACTCAGAATTTGCATGATGCTGAAAATGAAATTAATTATTTAAAGTTTGATTAGTTATTCTTATTGATGATGATTACCATCATCAAACATTGTTTGTGTGGTTATTGTATGTGTGGTTGATCCTGATAATGAAATAAGATATTGTAAGTTTTGTTTAATTATTGTTATTGTTATTGATCATGATGATGAAAACATATATTTTATTAATCCTAAAAATAGAATCAAATTCTCTGTAAATCAGATTCCTGAGAATGAAAACATATATTTTGTTTATTTATTATTATTGTTGTTATTCATTATGCTACTGAAATTAAATTGTTTATATGTTTTTTGCATTATAGACTATGATTTACAATTATGTAGTTGATCCTGAGAATTAACTCAGATCTTTGCATTATGTAGTTGATGTTGACAATGACTAAACATGTATTCCCGCTTATGTTTTGCAGTCATTATGTCTGAAAATTTCACCCCTTTGTGCGATGTTGATCCTATGACTGATAACATCAAAGTTCAAGCAAGATGTATAAGCATTTGGCGTTCTCATGCTCCCGGCAAACCTATGCTTGTTTGGAGTTTGGACTGTGTGATTCAAGATGAGCAGGTTATAAAACATTTTATTTGACTATTTTGTAGCTTATTGTTCTAATATTATTGGTTCAACTAATCTGTAAACATTATGTATCAGGGAAATCGCATCCAGTGTACTATTAGGAAGGAGGATATGCCCAAGTACGAGGGGCTTCTTCAAGAGGGTGTGTGGTATAGGATTAACAATTTTGGAGTCGGTGAGAATGGTGGTAAGTACCCTTTGCTGAGGCATAAGTACAAGATCGTGTTTTTCAAAAACACTGCTTTGACGCGCGTAACACCTTTTGACCAAAATTCAAAAGGATTCAAGTTTGAATCATTCTCAGATTTTGTCTCTGGCCGCATCAACGAATCTGATACAGTTGGTATGTGAAACCTTCTTTACTTATTTTACATGTACAGTTTGCAATATTTAAATTAAGGTGTTTGTTAAACTTTTAATATTATAGCACAAACATTTGGACAGATGTCATTGGTACTGTTGTATCACTTGGGGACCTTATACCCTTTAACAATCATGGTATGACTAGCCGACGCAGAATCGTGCATCTTGAGGATGTTCAGCAAGTTTATATACAATTTAGCTTAATTGAAATTAGTACGTTAAAATACGGTATATATGATACATACAATGTGAAATTGTACATTAACATCTATATTGTCTAAAAGCAGAGGTAACAAGTTGGAATGTTGTTTCTTTGACGGAGTGGCTGATTTGTTTAACCAGTATGCAACAAAAAGGGAATCGGCAGGCCATGCGGTTCTTATCATTCATTTAGGGAAAGTGAAATACTGGAATGGATATATATATATTAATTTAAAAAATATAAAAAAAAGTTAAATTGTTTTAATAATTTTGATGTTTGTATTGGATATTGATTTTAAGTTTGTGTAACTTTCAGGTACCCCGTCTGTTGGCATGCATCTGTATTCCAGCAAGATCTATATCAATGAAGACTTTCCCAAGGTTAAGACGTTCAAGAAAAGGTAAACAACTGCATATTGTGACTCATGTTGATAAATATATTTCAGTTTTTTTAACCACTATGTTTTATGGCAGATACCAAGCGAAAGATGGCTATGACAAGAATGATTTCAAGATTGCTTTGTTCACTCCAACCGCTTATGTTTTGACCCCTGAAAACGTTTTCAAGGGTGCAACCAAGAAAATTGTCAGATCTATTCGTGATTCGTATGATGTAAGTATTTGTGATTCAATTATTTCCATTCTATAATTATCATATTTTATAATATTATAATTGTAATCCAATTTGTGCATTGTAGGAGTACACGTGTATCATCTATGCCAAGGTGCACAAAATTCATAAGGAATATGGCTGGTATTATCCAGCGTGTAAGAAATGTAGCAAGCGAGCTACTTTGACTGATGGACCAACTTCGTCGTCCAAATCTTCCGGTTCAGGTAGCCGAAGAAAATTCCGGAAATGTGACTCTCATGGTGCACTGAATGGCGTGGTTTACAGGTTTGTGGATACATTGAAGTCATATTTCATTACATGTATTTTAAACTTGTACCAATATATCTACTCATTTATCTTTTAGGTTCAAGATAATTGTGCGAGTGATTGATGAGTCTGGATCCGCATCGCTGGTCCTTTTTGATAACATGGTTCACAAGCTCCTAAATGATACCCGTTTTGGGAGATGATGGAAAAATATCACTACGCGAATGAGGATGTTTTTCCCTCAGAGCTTAATGTGATTGTTGGAAAGAAAATGTTGTTCAAATTTAAGTATACTGATTTTAACATTACCAACAATAATCATGCTTATCAAGTCAAAATGATATCTGATGACCGTGAAATTATCAGTCTGTTCAAAGAAGGTTTTCTCCCTGCTGTGGTATGACATTATTTGCGTAACTGACACTTTTTCATTATTCACTATTTTCAAACTGATCTCACCTGATACAATTGTTTTTTGCTCTTTCAGCCTGAAGAAGTTCAAGAGCTTTCTAAACAAGCAAAAGATGTTGCAGATCAGTGTGATCCTGATCCTGAAAATGTACGTGAAATGACTTATTATGTTTGTCCATGTATAAATATCAAATTCCATTAACTAAATATTGTTTTTTTGGACTAATTTGAAATAGGTTGATGGGAACGACTTTGTCACGCTAGAAACTGTCAAATGGACTGGAAGGACATCTAAAACCATGTTTGGTTATCAAGATGATATGAAGGCTTTGAAGGTTGGGATTGAGGGTGCTGCTGGTGATGGAAGTTCTGGTAGCGGCAAGCGTAACATCATTGATCTTGACGATATTGTTGACGAAGAAAACGATACTAAGCAAGGGAAGCAGGCAGATGTTGAAGTTAAGATCGAAAAGGAGTGATCCTTTCAATGTGTGATATATCATTACATCACATTCAATGTTTAATATGTTTGCTATTTGGTTTTGAATAATTTGTTTAAGACAATTTGGTTATTTTCCAGTTTACTTGGTTGAAAAATTATGTTTGGGATTTGTTTTTGGCATGTCAAGAACAAATTGTTTTGTCTTTATTATTTTGTTCAAGTATGAATGTGCAATGATATATCACTTTTGCTTTATATTTTTGTTTTGTATTCTTTTATATTCATTTAATTTATTCATGTGATTGTATTAAAAATCCATTATTGTTGTTTAATAACATACATAAAAAATAAATGTGATGGTAATAACATACATTACGTTTATTAATATTTTGCGATCTCTTTGTGGTTGAAGACGATGTTAATACAAATAAACCGTAAAAACGTTTATTAATATTTTGCGATCTCTTTGTGTTTTGTTGATAACAAATATAATGTTATCTTAAGTATAATTATAAGGATACATGTTATTTTTGTAAAGCATTTACATATAGCCATTTAAATACAAAAATGTAATAAATAAGCATTTGTTGTAATAGTTTATTAGGATGAGTAAAAACCTTAAACCATGGACCATAACACATGGATCATAACCCATACCCAAGTTGGCTAGATGCAATGTATATTTAGATACATTGAATCTAAAGAAAACCCATGGACCAACGCATAACCCATGACACATAACCAAAAAACCCATGGGCAAATAGGAGCGTTCCACGGATCCCTAGGATTACACTAGACGGATCCCAAGTGGAAGGGATCCGTGGGATCCGGGGAACAGTGAAGATTTTTGCCTATAAATAGAGAGCCATTTCTTCATTCTAACTTACCCCTCTTCTTACTAAATCTATCAAACACTCTCATTCTCTTCTAACATATAGATCACTTGATCTAGAGAGTTGTTCTTCTTTCTTTCTATTGTGATCCTCATATAGGTCCTTCTCTATGGCGAGATCACGAGCATTCTACAAGTCATCCAAGCAAGGGGTCCTTGATTGATTTGTCACTCTACAAGATTTCTGTAGCGAAGATCTTGTATTTGATATTTCACATATTTGTTGTGTAATAGTCGTGTTGGTTTAGTCCACCGTGTTACGGACTCGGTATCTAGCTTTGTACCGGAAAAGTGTAAGCAACGTTGTGAAGGCTTCTCCGCCAAGTGAAGGAGTTTGTTGACATATTGCTTGAACTCTCGAGTAGGTGACTCGGGGAGTGGAGTAGGGCAAGGAAGGTGTCCTTGTAGCCGAACCACTATACATCGGTTGTGTCTTTTCTTTCCCTTCGCTTTACTTTATTTACTTGCTTTATCATTAGATCTATACTTTCTCTACATCTATAAGATCTCACATATTAACGAATCTAAAGTTTTTTAAAACTAACGTAAAATCGGCAAAACTATTCAACCCCCCCTTCTAGTTTTCCACAATTGGCATCAAGAGCTAAGTTTATAAAAGTTTTAAAGTAAAATTGTATTTTAAAAACTTTTCGATCACTATTGGTTCTGAAAATTATAAGGAAGGGCAATCTATGCAACGACCACCACTACTTGAAACTAATGGTTTTATATATTGGAAAAATAGATTCGAAACATATGTGAAATCTAAAGATATTGATCTTTGGTACATTATTGTTGAAGGCGACTTTGAGGCTACCTCAAAAGACGATAAAGGGAATTTAGTTAACATACCTCATGATAAACTAAATGATGAAATGAAGAAAAAGCTTTCTAAAAATAGTGAAGCAAAAATGGTTTTATATAATGCTTTACCGAAAAAGGAATTCAAAAGAATTTCTATACTTAAAACCTCTAAAGAAATTTGGACTTCTTTAGTTGTAACTCATCAAGGCAACCAACAAGTTAAGAATAATAAAATTGATCTATTTGTTCAACAATATGAACAATTTTCAATATCGGATGAGGAAACTATAGATCATTCTTTTGCTAACTTTAATATTATTATTACATCGTTACAAGCACTTGATGAATCTTTTTCTAGCCGTAACCATGTTAGGAGTTATCTAAGGTCACTTCCATCGAAGTGGACATCCAAGGTGACGGCGATCGAAGAGTCAAAAGATTTGACAATCCTCACCCTCGATAAACTCATAGGCAACCTAAAAGTCTACGAGCTTGTCCTTGCCAAAGACTCCGAAGCCTCAAAGGTAAAGGAGAAACACAAATCTCTTGCCCTTAAAGACAAAAAGGCTTCAAGCGATGAAGAGAACTCCTCTTCAAGTAGTGACGACGAGGAGTACGCTATGGCGGTAAGGGACTTTAAAAAGTTCTTTAGAAGAAAGGGAAGATACGTCAAACAACCATATGACGATAAGAAAGGCTTTCGAAAAAGCAAAGAGGACGAGAAGCCAAAGGATGATCGTACTTGCTTTAAATGTGGGGACCCAAACCACTTTATTAGTAAGTGTCCCAAACGGGATGATCATAAAGCGTTCGTGAGCGGTACGTGGGGAATGAGTGACGAGGAGGACGAAGAAATTTGTCTCATGGCAAATGACGAGGTATGTCACGAATACTATAGTAGTTCGTCACTTGATGACGACTCATTGCATAATGAATATGACAAACTATGCAATATTAGCTTAAAACTAATTAACAAAAACAAGCTTTTAAAGAGTCTAAATCAACGTTTAGACAAAGAAGTCATAGAATTAAAAGCAAAACTAAAACGTTTAGAAAAGGGTAAAATAGCAAGTGGTGAATGTGAACTTTGCGTTCAACTTCAAACACTAGTGGATCACTTAGATTCTAAAATTGCTAGAATGAGTACGAACACTTTAGATACAATACTCGATGGTGTTAAAACCGGTAACAATCAAAAGGGTCTAGGTAGTCAACAACTTGATCCATCAACTAGTGAAAGTAAAGAAACTAAATTTGTTAAGGAACTAGAAAAACCAGCCACTGTTGTGGCAGATCCCACGGATCCCCTAAAAAGGGAACCAGCTAGTGTACAGAAAGGGATCCGTGGATCTGCTGTAGCAAACAGTAGCAATAACGTAGCTTCTTTATCTAGAACTGAGTTTGTTATAGTTAATAGGAAGAAACCAACTCATGTCACCACTAGACAACCACCTCCAAAATATAATCCTACTTTTGCTAGAAACAAAGCTCTATCTTTTTCAAAACCTAATTCATTTAGGAGACCTAATAACGTTTACCCGAAAAGTAACCATCAAATGGGATGGAATCCAAACATGCAAAACAGTTTTCATTTTCAAAACTTTGCTCCATGGAATGCATAATCATCTTATCCATACATGTCTAACATGAATGGAATGTTTAACACTAATGGACCCATGAACAAATGGGGACCAAACTTTTGAGTTTATTATTGTTTTAGGTGTGCTTAAAGGTCGACCTAGACCACGATGAATGGGTCAAGGATAGCGGGTGTACAAGGCACATGACTGGAAATAGGGATCTATTCTCCACATATGAATCCTTCAATGGAGGTAATGTGGTGTTTGGAAATAGCAAAAGTAGAATCATCGGTAAAGGTACGATTTCTAACAAATCTCTAACCATTAACGATGTGTGTCACGTAGAAAACCTAAACTTTAACCTCTTAAGTATAGGACAAATATGTGATAAAAAGTGCAATGTACGTTTTACCAAAACCGGTAGTAAGATACTAAAAAATGGCATAACCATAGGAAAAGGAATTAGGAAACATGGAGTCTATGTCATTAAAATCGGTAATGAACCTAAAGACAAACTATGTCTTACCTCTATGGATGATACTTCGACCTTATGGCATCGAAGATTGGGTCACGCCAACATGCGACTTCTTCAATCGCTATCATCCAAAGATCTAGTAAGAGATCTACCTAAGTTGAAATATGAACATCACTTTTGTGATGCTTGTAATGTAGGAAAACAAGCTCATTCTAGTCATAAAGCTAAAAACATGGTGTCTACAACTAGGTGTCTAGAATTACTACATATGGATTTATTCGGTCCATCCGCTATCCAAAGTTATGGAGGAAACTACTATACTTTGGTCATAGTGGATGACTATTCTAGGTATACATGGACAAAATTTTTAAAGAACAAAACGGAAACCTTTAATTATTTTGAAATATTAAGCAAAAAGATCCAAAGACAACTAGGAAGTCCCATAGTGTCTATTAGGATGGATCATGGTAGGGAATTCGATAATGAAGTGCAATTCGGAGCTTTTTGTGACGCTAATGGTATTACTCACAACTTCTTGGCTCCACGCACTCCACAATCGAATGGGGCAGTAGAAAGAAAGAATAGAACCCTACAAGAAATGAGTCAAACCATGCTTAATGAACAATCCATACCTCAAAAGTTTTGGCGTAATGCCGTTGATACTTCAACTTACATACTCAATCGAGTCTTGATTAGACCAATCTTAGGAAAAACTCCATATGAGTTACTTCGAGGCAAAAAGCCTACGTTAAATCACTTTAGAGTCTTTGGTAGTAAATGTTTTATTCTTAACACTAAAGATTACCTTACAAAATTTGATCCTAAATCAACCGAAGGTATCTTTTTAGGTTACTCGCCAAATAGCAAAGCTTACGTCATATTAAACAAAGAAACAATGAAGGTAGAAGAATCATTAAATATAAAATTTGATGAAAGTCCACCCAAACCCTCTCCACCTCTTGTCGATGACGAGATTATAGAAAGTGAAGCTATAGTAATAAAGAAAAAGATAAGTGAAGGGGAAGAACCTCTAAGTGATGAAATAATACACATTAAAGAGTCCAAAGATCACCCCGTAGATAAAGTGATAGGAAAACTAAACGAACGAACATTAAGGTCTCAAGTTCAAAACCAAAGTAGCTTGTTTTGTTTCGTTTCAACCTTAGAACCTAAGGGTGTGTTTGGTAGCGGGAATTGAGGCAAGAGAATTGGAAATGGTTCCATTTCTCTTGTTTGGTACACAGAGAATTGAAAAAGCGGAGAATTTGGAAGAGAAATTGAGAGACTTGGGTAGTGTAATTTGGCTAGCTCCATTTCCCTTATTTTGGTGGAGAAATTGGAGAAATGGATTATTATTATTTTGATTTTTTTTTTTTTTTTTACAACTATAATTTTGTTAAATAATGGATTTTGTTTTAAAAAAAAATATATATGTAAACAAATTATTTTTTAAAAATATTTTTTTTAAAAAATATTTAAAAAAAAAAATAATTTTTTTTAAATAAATACATTTTTAAAAAACATTTTTTTAAAAAAACAAGTTTTTTTTTTAAATAAAAACATTTTGAAAAAATATTTTTTTAAAGAAAGTAAATAATTTTTTAAAAAATAAATTTAAAAAAAAAGATATATTTTTTTTAAATAATTTTTTTAAAATATTTTTTTTAAAATATTTTTTAAATATTTTTTTAAAAATTGTTATTTAGAAAAAATAAAAAATATTTTTTAAAAAAAATAAGTTTTTTTTTAAATAAATACATTTTAAAAAATATATTTTTTTTAAAACAAGTTTTTTTTTTAAGTAAATACATTTTAAAAAAATAATTTTTTTTAATAATTTTTTTTAAAAGAAAGTACATAAATTTTTAAAAAATAAATTTTTAAAAAAAAGATATATATTTTTTTTTAAATAATTTTTTTTAAATAATTTTTAAGAATTTTTATTTTGACAAAATATTATTTAAATAAAAAAATTTTCATTTCTCGGGTCAAGTCTCTGTTGTTATCAAACATTAGAATTGAACAAAATTCTCTACTGATTTCTATTCTCTGAGATTCTATTCTCTACTTCATTTCTTTTCTCTGAATTTCTCTCTACCAAACGCACCCTAAGAATACACAAGAAGCCATAAAAGATGAGAGTTGGGTAATGGCTATGCAAGAAGAACTAAATCAATTTGTTTCTAATGATGTTTGGACACTTGTCCCTCCACCTAGTAATCAAACCATAATAGGAACCAAATGGGTTTATAAAAACAAATTAGATGCAAACGGAGTAGTGTCTAAGAACAAGGCTAGACTCGTTGCTCAAGGGTATAACCAACAAGAGGGAATAGACTTTGATGAGACCTACGCCCCCGTGGCTAGATTAGAGTCTATAAGAATACTTCTGGCGTATGCTTGTGCTAATGATCTAAAGCTTTATCAAATGGATGTCAAAAGCGCTTTTCTAAATGGTTTCATTAATGAAGAAGTATATGTAGCTCAACCTCCTGGCTTCATTGATTTTGAAAAACCCAAACATGTGTATAAATTAAAGAAAGCCCTTTATGGTCTTAAACAAGCTCCAAAAGCTTGGTATGATAGACTCAAGTCATTTTTAGTTAAACACAACTAAACCATGGGGTTAGTTGACAACACACTTTTTACTAAGAAAAGAGAGTCACATATAATCATAGTACAAATATATGTAGATGATATTATATTCGGATCCACTTGTCAAGACATGTGTGATGATTTCTCTAAGATCATGCATGACGAGTTCGAGATGAGTATGATGGGAGAACTTAGTTTCTTTCTTGGTCTACAAATAAAACAAGTAGAAGATGGTATCTTCTTCAATCAATCTAAATACATCAAGGAGATGTTAAAGAAATTCGGTCTAGAAGAGTCGAAACCAATTAGGACTCCAATGTCATCCGACACCAAACTCACAAAAGATGAAGACGGCGAATCCGTAGATAATACTAAATATCGTGGCATGATAGGTAGTCTTCTCTACCTCACGGCAAGTAGGCCGGATATCATGTTTAGTGTTTGCTTATGTGCTAGGTTTCAAGAAGACCCTAAAACATCACACCTAGAAGCCGTAAAAAGGATATTTAGATATATTAAGGGTACAACACAATTAGGATTATGGTATCCTAAGGGCACGGGAGTAGAAACAATTGTATATGTAGATTCTGACCATGCAGGTGATTACGTTGATTGAAAAAGTACAAGTGGGGTATGTACTTTCATGGGATGTTGCTTAACATCTTGGTTTTCTAAGAAACAAACGGCACTAGCAATATCAACAACCGAAGCCGAGTACGTCTCCGCCGGCAAAGCATGCCAACAAGCACTATGGATGAAACAAGCGTTAGTCGACTACGTCATTCATTTAAGCGACATAGCCATTCTATGTGACAACAAAGGTGCCATCGACTTAAGCAAGAATCCGGTATTGCACTCTCGCACAAGGCATATAGGGATTCGTCATCACTTCCTAAGAGACAATGTTCAAAAGGGGAACATCTCTATTGAGAAGGTAGCATCCGAAGATAACATAGCTGACGTCCTCACCAAACCGTTGAAGCGGGAACAATTCAACCTACTTCGTCTTGGTCTTGGTCTAATGGAACAAACGTCGTAACTTATTTGACTCTACAAGGCATGTAAATACTAGCCTTCTTCTTTCTGAGTCTAGGATTTCTATTTCATGCACAACAATTACAACAAATGCTTTCTAAAAAGGATGATACCTTCCCGTATCAATTTCACAAAAGCAATTTCTCACGTCTACGACAAATCGCTTTTTGCATTATTAATACAAAGTAAAAACCTGTTTTCATTGCATCTCATGTCTCTTGAATGCTAAAGGGGACACATAACTAATATGTGTTTTCGGGTACATTCATTTAAGCAACAATGAATTAGGAGCATTGATAACACTAAATAACGTACTTATGTACTAAATATGTGTTTTTGGGTTATCTCAATAGGATGTCTTTCTACTTCTAGTTTATTTTCCTTTTATTTTTAGGAGTCGAGATAACCGTAACTCCAAATAGTTTGCATATAGGCACACAATAGGCAAAATGTTTCCAAAAAGAAAATTTTGTGCTGCCTGGATCACCAGACCTACGGATCCCAGCCTTCATGCTGGACGGATCCCTCAAGGGAAGGATCCGTGGGATCCGTGAAACAGAAGCTGTTTTTACCTTCTATTTTTTAACTTTGGATGAAAAATCCACATTTGCTTCATTTCTTTTGGAGTATGCTCTTTAATGCTTGTGTTCTCATGATCACATGCCTTGAATTCATATCTAATCATTAGATTTTAATCCACATTTTTGGTCAAGCATTCATTACAATGCTTTGTTTTTCTATATATAGAACTCCCAAAATGCTTGCATAATCCATCTCATCTTCATAACCACAATACACCATGTCATCCAAAAACCCTTTAGATGAATCACCTAGTACAAACAATCATCTCCATGATACCCAAACCTTTGTGCTACCACCATCCAAAATACCACAATCAAATGCTAGGATATCCGCACGGATTAGTATCCGATCTTGTTGTTTAGCACAACCAACCTCAAATGGTTCATCCTCAACAAATAACTCACCACAAGATGCTTCCATAATAGCACCTCCCTCATCACCAACAAGTACACCAACCTCATCACCACCTAAAGTCACTCTTTTGGAACTCCTTAAGACTCCAACAAGATCTAAACAACCTAAACAAAAAGAAATAGTCTTTGCAACACCCCCCACATCTCCAAATACTATTTTTCAAGATCTTGAAACATCACCACCATTAGCTCCCATCACATTACAAGAACATCTAGGTTCTTTTCCACCTCCATTCACAAATATTTCGGATGTTGATCCATATTTTCCTATTTTTCCACCACAACTTCCGCATAACTCAAATCAAAACAACCCGGAAAACTTCCGCACTCATTACCCACATCATTTACATTGTGAACATAGCCAATCCACTAGGGAAATCGCAATAGAAGTTAGGGAAGAAATGCGTTTCATACTCAACCTCATCCTTGATCGCATCAATACCATCACTCATCAAAACCTCCATCCATAGCCTTATGCAAGCATGGAAGGAATCACTACTACTATTTTCTACTTTTAGTATTTTTTTCCTTTTGATGTCATTTTTAAGAACAAGTCTTGTTCTTATTTTTACATGCTTGTAAGTGGCATAAATACCACTACAATTTGTTGTTTTATTATAAGGCTTTGTTTACATACCTTGGCTCCCAATCTTGATTCTCGGCAATCACAAGATTATTTAAGCATGTTACTAACCTTTCCTTTTGTAGGATTTTTATTTTTCTTCACTTGACGCCCCAAGCTAGGGGGAGCTACCGTCAAGGGGGAGTAAGAAATACGTGGACTACTTTTTCCATGCTTTTATGTTTATTTCTTTCAAGGGTTAACTTTTTGTTTTGACAAAAAGGGGGAGAAGAAGTAAAACTTAGGGGCTTTCAAAACTCACATCTATTCTTATGTTTTACTCATCATAACATTATGTTTTGTCATCAACAAAAAGGGGGAGATTGTTAATACAAATAAACCGTAAAAACGTTTATTAATATTTTGCGATCTCTTTGTGTTTTGTTGATAACAAATATAATGTTATCTTAAGTATAATTATAAGGATACATGTTATTTTTGTAAAGCATTTACATATAGCCATTTAAATACAAAAATGTAATAATTAAGCATTTGTTGTAATAGTTTATTAGGATGGGTAAAAACCTTAACCCATGGACCATAACCCATGGATCATAACCCATACCCAAGTTGGCTAGATGCAATGTATATTTAGATACATTGAATCTAAAGAAAACCCATGGACCAACCCATAACCCATTACCCATAACCAAAAAACCCATGGGCAAAGAGGAGCGTTCCACGGATCCCTAGGATTACACTAGACGGATCCCAAGTGGAAGGGATCCGTGGGATCCGGGGAACAGTGAAGATTTTTTCCTATAAATAGAGAGCCATTTCTTCATTTTAACTTACCCTGTTCTTACTAAATCTCTCAAACACTCTCATTCTCTTCTAACATATAGATCACTTGATCTAGAGAGTTGTTCTTCTTTCTTTCTATTGTGATCCTCATATAGGTCCTTCTCTAAGGTGAGATCACGAGCATTCTACAAGTCATCTAAGCAAGGGGTCCTTGATTGATTTGTCACTCTACAAGATTTCTGTAGCGAAGATCTTGTATTTGATATTTCACATATTTGTTGTGTAATAGTCGTGTTGGTTTAGTCCATCGTTTTACGGACTCGGTATCTAGCTTTGTACCGGAAAAGTGTAAGCAACGTTGTGAAGGCTTCTCTGCCAAGTGAAGGAGTTTGTTGACATAGTGCTTGAAATCTCGAGTAGGTGACTCGGGGAGTGGAGTAGCGCAAGGAAGGTGTCCTTGTAGCCTATACATCGGTTGTGTCTTTTCTTTCCGTTCGCTTTACTTTATTTACTTGCTTTATCATTAGATCTATACTTTCTCTACATCCATAAGATCTTACATATTAACGAATCTAAAGTTTTTTAAAACTAACGTAAAATCGGTAAAACTATTCAACCCCCCCTTCTAGTTTTCCAGAGACGATATTCTTGATAAGCCGCCAAATGATTATGATATGGAAGAAATCGACTTATCTCTTGATGACTTGATACCACCGGGTATTGAGGATGCTGACGATGACCCCGAGGGGGATGTGTTGTTATGTGATAGATTTCTTGACTTTCCTTTCTCTGATGAGTCCACCATCACTTATCCCGATGAGCCCTCATGTGAAGACAAGATTTTTAAACACGGGATATGCATTGATGAGATTTTTGTTGGAAAAAATTTCCGAGATAAGGATCCTTCGATGGATGCCTTCGTTGTTGAGCCCACACATCTTATGCCTTATCATGAGCACCTGACTTCTTTGAAGTATTCTCTTATCGATCCATCATCCCTTCGTCCACCCGCTAAACCACCGGATGATGGATCACTCTTTCTTGATATACCTTTTGTGAGTTTGGGAGGAGTTATTCCTTATGTGCTTGAGCTCGACATTTTCTTTCCCGCCCAACCCACCCAGTCTCATTCTTTCGGGAATGAGGATACCATCTTTGATCCGGGTATCCTTCCCGCTTGTTGCCCCAAGGACAACAGAATTCGGGGATCGAGTCAAGCTAGCGACTCGGTAACCAAAAACAGTAGCGCTTCGTGGGAGGCACCCCATGCTTATCTCTATCCTCTTTCTATTTTCTAATAAGTGACATGAAGGGGTTAGCCTCTTCGATTTCTCGTGTTTGGTTGTTTGTGATGTTTTGTCTAGGATTTTCCCGATATGAAGACTCTCGTGCTCGAAGTTTGACTTTTCTCCACTCGAGTTTCATGATCGATGCTGATGGAAATCCGATATCCGAAATCTTATCGACTAACGTTTATCTTTTAGCATACTTAATAAACGGCTTTTAGATTTTCGTTGATACCCTTGCCTTTAAACATTGAGGACAATGTTTTGTTTTAGTCTGGGGTGGGTAATCTTCGATTTGATTTGACCGCACTTGCTTATTCTCTGCCGTGTACTCTCGCAACCCTGTTTTTCCTTAGAAAATGAAAAAATTGTGCAAAAAATGAGAAAATTTAAAAATTTTTGTAAGCTTTTGCTAGTTTTATGATTGAAAAGTCTTTGCGAGTTTCTTAGAAGTTACTTTAAATATGCGTTTTCTTGAAATAGTCTTTGCTAATTGCTTAGACAAGAGGCTATAAAATGCGATTCTAGCTCACAAGGCCAAGAATTTGCAAGCTTCCCAAAGTGATTTTAAATATGCGAAGCTTAAACAAGGATTTGCTAGTTTCTAATAAGTAACTTTAAAAATGCGAGACTTGAGATTATTTGACGAAGCATTTGCTAAGTTAATATATGTTTTGACACCTTGTTGACTTTCCGCTGGTGAGAGTAGGAATAGAATTCTGACTTGACTAGGCGTGTTGAGCCCTAGCTTGTTCCCTTAACCATAGATAATTTAATTATCGGCTAAGCATATGCGGATCTCATTATTTGGGATTTTAAATTTGCGGAGATCGAGGAATGATAGGGTTACTTATGAGTTTAGATGCTAAGCGTGGAGTAGTTGGTTCTCTTTAGAGCCCGTCAAAGGTACTTGTGGCTTTTTGCTTCCACAAGATTGTTTCACCCCATATTTGTGAATAAATAATTAGAGATGTTGAGTTTTTGACGATAGTTAGTTCTTTATCTTCTTTAGAGAATCTTTGCCCATGAGAGTTGGGTACACATTGAGGTACTGTCAGTGTTGCGGTATAAAAACCGTAGGATTTCGGAGTTTGGCACAAAAATTAACATGAAATAAAGCCCAAATGTATTAAAGTGAAAAATGAAAAGCCATAAAAGTTTTCTACGTCCGACGGTACCCCCGTTGTCATGGACTTCTAAAAAGGTTGAGGAAAATTCCAAAGTCATAATAAGACTTCTGATAAAACGGTAATCCCGTTGAGTTAGTGGTTGAAAAGACCTAGGGCCTAAATTGCAAAAATGCAAATGTGCTGAAATAGTGTTGAGCCAAACTTTGAATCCGAGAGATATCTAAATAAAAGCCTCTGTCTCTGGACTCGTAGATGAGTTGTTTTGGTCGTAACCTAAATCGTGCGAAATTAGGACCTTGATGTGGACCTCATTCTTGTATGCAACGGTTTTCGAGGGAAGTGATAAGGTTTTAAAAGGTACCTTTTTGAGGGGTCGTTTAAGCCCTTATTTGATCACTTTTGTATCCATTATTGCTTAATATCGTTCCTTTTCACTTTTTAGGTCTCTTGAAGGCAAAATGCTGGAATGGCACTTATTTGGACGAAAAGGCGCGAATATACGAAGAAAATGGCCAAAGTCAGAATCGAGACACTCAAAGCTGCTGAAAACATAGGTGACGGCGTCAGGTGTTAAATTGCGACGCCGTCGGAGGATTTTGTGACGGGACAGAAGCCAAAACTCCTATTTTCAAGTGACGACGTCAAGTTATAAAAGAGTAGGCCGTCGCAACTCAGACGGCCTAGATGCAATCCAGACGGCGTCAGAAGCTGAAGAGGACGGCGTCACAAGCTTAAGGTGACGCCGTCGCAAGTCTAACATGGCCAAGACGAAACCCTAATGACGGCGACCCGACGGCGTCACAAAACATAAAGTGACGCTGTCGCAGATGTAATCTTATATATAGAATCTAAATTTTTCAGTATTAGTGTGTAGTCTTTTGGAGTAAAAACCTAAACCGAACTAAGGTTGTCTTGTACAATATTTTAGGGTTCCAAACCCTATCTTACACCAAGATAAGTGTTTTACTTCATTAATACAATTATGTCTTTGATTATTTGTGTGTATGCTTGCATGTTCTCCATGTCCAGCTAATTTACTTGTGTGTTTGCTTAGGGAATATGAAACTTAATTATTGAATATTGATTGGTTGTCTCTTATCTTAGTTGATTAATGATCTAGTAATGCGATAGGTCATTCATTGTGTACTTAATGCTTGATTAAATCTTTGTGAACCTTAGAATATGACTCCTTGAGTAGTTGTAAGCTAAACCATCCAAAGAGTGCCTTAGAGTAAGAGTTTATTATCCCTAGTGGGTTTTGTAGATGAGACCATTTGGTAAGTTCAAAGAGTTAGGGAGAAACGCATACCCTACAACCTTAGACACACAATGCAACTAGGAATAAGGACGTGACAATTCAACCACCAATAGGAGATAATTAAGGAGTAGTAAAACTTAAGTAAACACATCTTTAAACTATCATACGAGCACATGATAATTAGACATAGACTACATACACCTTAGATTAGATAATTAGATAAGTAGAGTAATCGGTAGCAATACCAACCCCCCAAATTCAAACCCCGAGATTCATACCTTTCCTTTTCTTAAAAATATAAAAAGATAAAAAATAATCTTCCTCAACCCCAACCTTAGCGTAGTAATTTCTCACTAGCATTCCTGTTCCCCTAGAGAACGATATCAATACCCGTGGCTTACCCTAATACTACACTACAACGATTAGGTTCACTGCCTAGGGTGTTGAAAAACTTGCTCGACGAAAAGGAAGTTCCTTTGACCCCGAACGACGCGTGTAGCGTTATCAAGTTTTTGGCGCCGCTGCCGAGGAATAGAATAGCTAGTTAGTAGTCCACCTCGTTTAGGTTCCTTTACTTGATTCCTATCAAGTAAACTTTTTTCTCATTTTTAGCTTTCTCTTAGTCTATCCCCCTTCTTCGTAACCTTTGTTCGTAATCCCATCACTTTTCATCATGGAAGGTGATAACTAACCACCATTCATCAATCCACCACCAAATGACCCGCCAAGAGCCCGTACTCTTGGTGAATACTCGAGACCAAGCCACTTAGGCTATAGGAACACCATTGAGCTTCCCGACCAAGCCCAAACTACGGCCCTGCAATCCGACACCATCCGGTTGGTGAAAAAACGGATGTGCATTCCTTGGACTTCGTTCCGAAGATCCAAATCAGCATCTGAGGGATTTCCTCAAAATTGTCGATTCCATCGACCTTGATGCTACTACTCGGGAGACCACGCGCCTGCGTCTCTTCCAATTTTCTTTACGAGACCAAGCTAGTAATTGGCTTGAGCGACTTCCCGCCGGCTCCATCTCAAGTTGGGATGATCTTACCTCTCGCTTCCTTGCTCAATTTTTCCCACCGGGGAGAACCACTAAACTTAGGAATGACATCTTGATGTTCCAACAACGTCAAGGTGAATCTCTCTACGAAGCATGGACTCGATTCAAGGACTTACTTCATAAAGTCCCTCATCACGGCATTGATCTTTGGCTTCAAGTCCAAATTTTTTATGATCATGTCAACTTCCTCACCAAGCGATCCATTGACCAAGCGGCCCGTGGAAAACTTAGTGATCTCATCGCAGAAGAATCATGGGGTATAATAGAGGACCTTGCCCTCTATGACAACGAAAGTTGGGATGACCCCCGTGAGCTGCCCAAAACCGTTAAGGCAATCTCCTTGCCTCCCATTGACTCACAACCTTCCAACCGTAGGATGATCGAACTTGAAGATCAAGTTAAATTCCTAATGAGTTCCTAAGAAAATCCTAAGTCTTCACACCATGTGAACAAAGTTTCTTCCTCGTGTGAGCCGTTTTATGATCCTCATAACACGCGCACTAGCACCCGATCCCCCGAACATGCCTCCGTTGACTATGCATCCTCGCGTGTTAATGGAATGGGAGGAAGATTCCCTACAATACCCAGACCTAGGAATTTCAATGAAACCCGAGAGGCATGGAAAGGCAAGCCCGACTTCTACTAGGGACAAACCAAAGAATTCACTTCCAATGATTTTTCATGGCCCCCACCTAACGGTCCTAACCAACAAAACATCAAAGGGATGTTGCAGAACCTAGTTGCATCCCAAAAATCCCAAATAGCTAAGCTCTCGGACCGCTTTAAGCAACAACAAGCCGAAATGGATAGGAAGATAGACAACCTTTTGAAAGCCATAACCAATAGTGATAGGAAGGTTAGTGCTATCTCAACTCCCGAGCCTTCCGGTGTAGAGATTAAGGACTCAAGTAAGCTAGCTAAGCACGTTCAATTCGTCAATACCATCGCCTTAGTGAAATCTAATGGAACAAGTGACGAAGAGGACCATACCCTTGAGAATAATGAAACAACCGAGGAAGTAGATGAAGTAGATAATGACTATTTCAATAAGTTTCCTACGGAAGAAGAATTATCTCGCCACCCTCACTTAGTGCGTGACCTCCGTCACATGTATGTTAGGAAAAGCCCTAGAATCAAGTTGGGAACCCTTGGAATCTTAACATACCATGTTGCATAGGACACCTTTTTGTGGCAAAGGCCTACATTGATCGCAAGTCCCCAATCAACATAATGACTAGCACCTACTACAATTGGGTAATGAAGAAGCCTATTCCAACTAGGCAAGAACCAAATGATCCTAATGATAGTTGCAATTTTCTCGGTAGAGTTAAGGGATTGCCCGTTTATGTAGGTAGTTTCACGTTTCCTACAAACTTCATAATTGTGGATGATATTAGCACGGCCATAGACCCTAGCTTGTCCCACGTTATTCTAGGAAAACCTTTCATAGAAAGCACCGGGATGACCTATGATCCCCCGTTAGGAGTAGTACGATTCAAGGATGAGACCGATGACATAGCTTACCAAATGCCGTTTAAGATTGAGAAGTTTTCATCACTCTCTAATGATGAAAAGGAACTTAAACTGTCGGTCTATTATAGGAATGATGAGGATAGGGAAAAAGGAGTAGATTATGTTATGGCTAAGATTTTCGGATTCTATAAGGATTGCTTGAACCTAGGATCGGAATATAGAACCGATTGGGGAGAGGATGAACTCTTAGAGAAGTGCATCATAGGGCATTTCTACAACATGGAATCTCCCAATAGAGACCGTCAGAAGGAAGAAGGTGGCGGTAATGAAGTTACGTAGGAGCACGACTACGAGTCTAGCTACAAGACTCTTAAAAAAAAAGCGCTTCGTGGGAGGCAACCCATGCTTAATTATTTACTTGTTGGTGTCATATATCTTTTATTGATTGTTTATTCTCATGTTCAAATTTGTAAAAATGCTTTATTTTGTTTTTAACCTCGTCTTAATTGCATATAAAGGTATTTTACATAAGGGATAAGTGTAGGGAGGATTACACACGTTTTCAAAAGAAACGTAAACATGAGAATAACAATTAATTAAAAGATATATTTGTGTGTTTGTTCAAGTCAAATGCTTGTATCGAGTCATAATGGATGTTTTGCAGAAATTTTTCCAGATTCTAAAGATGTAAATTTTCCAGAAAATCGCAGACCAGTTTTTGTCAGGATAACCTGACGGCGTCAGGATCGCAACCTGACGGCGTCAGGAAGGAGTAAAAACAACAGATTACTTTTTTCTCGTTTTCTGAGCTACTTAAAATTTTTTGGAATTTTCCAGGTCTTAATTTTCCAGAAATTTTGTAAACATCCATTCCACAAGCATTATATCCTAGTTTAAATCGAGTCTTATATATATTATTACCGCCGATTTTACGCGAAGGTTTCGTTTGTTTCTTTAAGTGTGCAGGTTTAATTTATCAAGAAGAAGTTACATAAGATTGGAAGGAGCTTTTCACGCATAAATTCTTCTTGGAAAGGATTTAACCACTACTTCACACACGGATCCTACCGAGCTAATCAGGGGAGTACTAGTTTCTTTCGTTTTTAATTACCTTCCATTATCATAACTTTGATACTTTCGGGGAACATTGGGGACAATGTTCAGTTTAAGTGTAGGGAGGGAAAATAAAACGGGAACTTTGAAACTATGCTTATCCTTGATTATTTGCTTTGTCCAGTTGTATTTGTGTATGTTAGGAATTAGAAATTCCAGGTATTAAAGAGTCGGTCACCTCAAGTATATGTAATCGTTAGAAAGCTCGTAGTCGTAGTTATTTTAAGTTAAGTAGTATTTAGTTAAGTAACACCGTGGAGGACGGACGGGTCTTTACCCACTGTATGCCTAATCCACAGCCCGTTGTGTGGCGTTTTATTGTAAGACTATAAATACTCTCTACCTTCCAAGGTAGAGAGTTGGAGCTCATAATAATATCTTTCACTTTCTCTCACTAAGTTCCCTAAACCTCTAACTTTCTCTCTCTAGAATTCCACTTATACGCCCACTTTGTGTTATGGTTTGATGTGTATGTGAAATCCAATATCCTACAATTGGTATCAAGAGCCATGGTTAGATCATCTCTTACATATCTTTGGATTTCTAGTGGTTTTTAGGTGGTTTTTGAGTTTGAAAAAGCTTAGTGGTTTTTGCATCATTTGGGTGATTTCTAGTGTTAAAGTTTGGATTTTGATAGTACTTTTGTGTTTAGAATCATCTCAAGTGTTTAGGTTTTGATTTTGAAGGTTTGAATCATTGTGGTTGGGTTGTTTTTGGATTGAAAAGTGGTGTTTTTTGTGTTTTTCTTGCTAGCGACTTGAGCCTCGGAGAGATTATCTTGGTAGCGACTTGCTTTGTTATTTGGTAGCGAGTTGTTGTTTAACGCCTTAGCGAGTTGAGCTAGCGACTTGTCTATTGAGACAAGCCGACAAAAAGTACAGTTAGTGGACTCCCCACTACGAGTAGTGACTTGGTTTAAGTTAGCGACTTGTACTTTATATTGTTAGCGACTTGGTGTTAGCGAGTTGGTACCTAGCGAGTTGCTATTTAGCGACTTGAATATTTAGCGACTTGGTGCTTAGCGAATTGCTGCCAAAATTTTGTTAGCGACTTGGATTGTAGCGAGTTGTTATCTAGCGACTTGGAGCTTTAGCGAATTAGTACTTGCGACTTGCTACTTAGCGACTTGGTTCAAGGGGTTTAGCGACTTGGTTGATTTTTCCGTAGAAGAGGTTTGACCAAAGTTGACTTTTTACGTCAAAACTTCAAACGGCCATAACTTTTGATCCGTAACTCCGTTTTCTGCGAAATACCTGTCAAAACGACCGGAACAGGCTGAATATTGTGAGGTTTCAAGTCGTGAAACGAGGTTTTAAGTTTTTGGACCTAAAAATTCTCCGTAAAAACGTGCATCAACCAATCCAAATCTCAACCAATCAACATTTCAGCTTTTCCTACGAACAATCTAAAGTCCTATCACACAATCGTCCTTCATTGTATCGATCCATCAGTCATCTTAACACATCATGTCTTACTCTACTGACCCAGTGATCTCAGAAGTGCTTAAATTGTATGATGCTGTGGATAATAATGATAATGGATGCTACACTGAACGATTAAAGATGTTTGAATTAAACAATGAGGATGTGAGATCTTCATGTTCTGAGTACAATGAGAATGCCACGCAAATGGAATGCAGCATTGAGCCATATCAGCTAATTCATCTGCACCTCATACAACTGTTATCCATAGCTGGGGATCGAACATGTAGTGCTCTTTTCCGCCAGGACTTACCTACATTGACAAGAAGCTTGCTGTTGAACTTAGAACATTTAAAGCTGCAACTTACTAATGAAGAGGTTCAAAAGGATGGTTCCAGTGCAGCTCTTCAAGTAATCTACAAACAATTTCAGCCATTCATCAGTGGGGAATATTCAGCAGATTACGATCAACACTTGACAGGAATTCCTTCAAACAACATACTGGAATGGAAATTCAGGAATTCATTGAGACATTTAACCAACTCATGGATAATGTGAAAAAGTACATTGAGGAAACTGCACAAAAGGATGAAAAAGTGAATGAGTGTCAGGTGCAGTTGAGAGATTGTTGTGATAAGTTGGGTAATGTATCTGTGGAAGAATCGGGTGTTGCTGAATGCAGAATGTTAGAGAAAACAAATAATGATGAGTCGGACAATGCTAAAATAGAATCTTCATGCTCATGTTCACAAGAGAGAGAGGTGCACCAGTCACAACTCGTGCAAGCTAATGCAAAGGAACGCTCCATGGAAGGTTCGGATGTACCCAAGATAGAGATGCACCGGCCACAACCTGTGCACGTTAATGCAGAGGAAAGTTGCATGAAAGTTTCTGCAGTACCTAGTTATGCATCTTCTTCTCAAAATGATGATTATGAATTGCATGAGTACACTGCATTTGTGCCTGATGATTCCTTGACCACTTAACTCAATACCTATAAGGATCAAGTTGCCATATACGAACAGCGTGCTAAGTTTGAACTTACCACTCGTGAGCAGGAGATGGATATCCAAATGCGTACAATTATTAGAAAAAGTAGTTTTAGAGAAGGAGTATTAAAACAAGAGTTAAACTCCTTACAAGAAAAGCTTTCCAAAACTGCTAAGCAAAAACACGAACTTCAAGAAAATGTTAAAATGCTTAAGCAAGAATTCAAGGCTAAGGAATCAAAACTTTTGAATGATTTTTCCAATCTAAAAACTTTGAAAAACAAGCTTGAAAATAAGTTGTACGTACAAGGGAATACCATTCAAACTGCTCACATGATCACTAAGCATCGAGTCTTAAGCGATAAGTATAGCATTCCCCTTGTTGAGGAACCAAATCCAGAGGTAATTAAAAAGGCTAGAAATGCTCATAAGGTGCTTTATGATGGTAATGAAATCCTTAAGCCTAGGCAGAAACCTAGTTGCGTTGAGTGCACTGAGGAAGATAAGAAATCTGATGAAGTCACTAGGGAGAAAATGAATAAGAAGTTAGAAGATCCTGAGTGTAAAAAGAATAACATAATGATCAAACCCCATAATTACACTAAAGAAAATTGGATCTCCTTGAACAAGTTTAAGCCTCAGACTCTATTAACCCCTGAACAAGTGTTCTGGAAAAACGATTTAGATAAGCAAAAAGCAGAGAATCTTGTTGTAACGAACCCTCCCCTTAGGAAAATGCCTAGAGCGACTGTGTATCCTCCGAATACACCAATGCATCTTGTTCCTAGAACAATTGCCACTAAAAGCAAGACCTTAATTAGTCAATATGTTATCTTTCAACTATTTGTTGATTTTGAGAAAACTTGCAAGAAAAGGATCACACCCACTGGTATTACTGAAGGAGAAAGGGGTTTTGAGCAAACTAAAGAATGTTATTTAACTGAAGTCATGCCTTTCT
The DNA here is from genome assembly GCA_019973895.1 of Chrysanthemum seticuspe. NCBI lineage: Eukaryota > Viridiplantae > Streptophyta > Magnoliopsida > Asterales > Asteraceae > Chrysanthemum > Chrysanthemum seticuspe. The sequence continues at coordinate 318,896,026 of BPTQ01000007.1, forward strand.
TTAAACAACTAAAAGATCATTTTGAGAGTCTTAAAAAAGGAATGAATTCAGACATTAAAGACATAGAAAAGGAATTTGATGCAATGATTGTTGAGGTCAGTGATTATGAGAGAGAATTAAAATATAATGAGATTGAGAGGAAGAACTTGCATACACTGAATGAGAATCTGATTTCTGAATGTATTGCTCAAGATGTGTTTTTCACTGCTACAAATTGTTCCATTAATGCTTCTCAATTTCATGAATTATCTGTTGCTCTGAAAGTCTCCCATGATCGTGTCATTGAGCTTGAAACAACAAATACAAAATTGCATGAGAAAATAGAACAAGATGATCATGATAACTTGGTCAAACATTATTCTAAATTAGAAGTTGAACATCTTGCTTTGCAATTAAAACATCAACATCTCAAAGAAAATGTTAAAACCTCAAATATCAAGACATCTTCTGATGCTCCTGAGTTTGATACAGTTTTTGAAATTAGCAAACGTGATGAACAAATTCAAGCTCATTATAACATGATCAAAAGATTGAAAGCCCAAATTTCACAACTGAAAGGTGAAAAGAAGGATGTGACTGGTTCCCATATGCCTCCACCTTTAGATTCTCAGAATTTCCAACTTCAAAACATAATTGATAACTTGCAAAAGGAAAATGATTGTTTTAAAGCTGAAATTTCAAAGGTTAATGATCAAAACAAAGAGTTATGTGATTCATTTAAAGTTAATCATGATAAACAAATTGAAAGGATAACTTCTTTACTTAACGATATTGAGAATCTGAAGCGTGAGGTGAAAGGAAAGTTGCCAATCCCCAATTGCAAATACTCTGTTCCTAAGGTTTCTGCTTATGATAAATATGCTATCGATATGTTATATATTCCCCCGCTCATTAGGAATAATGAACTTGCACATAAAGCATATCTCTCATACCTTAAGGAAAGTTTGAAGAGTCTCCGTAAGATTGTTGAAGATGAAAGATTAGAAAAACCTTTTGATAGTACTATAGCCTATGCCTGCATGGATGCCAAACGATCTCAGGAACTCTTAGAGTATGTAATTGTCACAAGTCCGAAATCTAGCAATAGGCGAGATAAAATAGTTGTGCCTTGTTCTATGCCTAAAGCCAAGCATGTGACCCTTGATATGCCTTGTTCCATGTCTAAATTCAAGCAAGCAACCTGTGATGTGCCTCCTAGAATTTCAGATCCCAGCACTTCTAGACCAGGAATGCAGAAAGTAGTGAAGCCATGTAATGTTCCCATCGTTACTTCTACAGATGTTAAGATTGAAACTAAAGTTTGCGGGTCAAAACCTAGAAGCAATGCAAAGAAGGATAGGATTACGCAAACTAAAAGTGATCATGATAAGGAAGTGAAAGAACACTATAGGGACAAGAAGTTTGATTTGAACAAAAAGAATCGTATTAGTTCTAGTATTAGCTCTAAGCTTACTAAAATTAATTCGAGGCCTTATGCTGTCTGCAAAACATGTAAAAAATGTTTAATTTCTGGTAATCATGATAAATGTGATGTGTTATTTCTAAGGTCTAAGATTCATAACCCAGTTAAGAAAGCTTGGAGAGCGAAACAGATTAAGCAATCCTGGAAACCTACAGGGAATGTGTTTACAAATGTAGGATTTCAGTGGAAGCCCACAGGTCGAATATTAACGTATGGAAAACCTTACCCCTTAGCTAGATCCACTATGCCTAGAATAGTGCCTGTTAAGGTTTGGAAGCCAACTGGTAGAATAATCCCATTAAGCACAAAATGTCATTTGACTAAGTCTGATGCTTCTACTAGTTCAGCTCCTAGGGATAATGCCATTGCATCTAGGGTTTCTGCTGATTCAAAGATTGCTTGTGCTAACCAAAAGGAACCCATCAGCACGTGGGGATCCAATGTTTCCAATTCTCTATCTTCGTATGTTGTCCAAAGCAGGTCGTATAAATCGTCCCTTGGTATTTGGATTCGGGCGGCTCTAAACATATGACTGGGCTCTTAACAATGTCGTCTGTTCACATCAGTTCAGGCCTCGTTCTTCAACACAATGGTGTCTGCAGATAACACTTCAGGCCCCGTTCTTCAAAGAAAAGAAAAGTGTACGCTCTTCTGTGCGCTTTATCTTCAGCTAAAGAGAAATTCTCTCATGAATGGCCATACTCATCTACATTCTTCATCAACAAGCTTCATGTTTTTCCACGCTCATTCAGTCATCAAGTGGATCTACATTCATTGGTGTATACTCTTATTCTCTTGTTAAATCAAAAATGGCAACTTCGGATGCAATTTTTGAGGGGGAGAAGAGTGAATATACTACATGATGATGGATGTTTGAATAATGGTTATACGACTTAATTTTTGATGATGATGAGTGTATATTCTTTTTGATGAAGAATGAATATACTAAGGATAACTGGGATTCATTGTTTTGATTTTTGATGACTCTCCTCCAACGCCTAATGCTTCACTTACTAAGGATAATTGGGAATCAATGTTTGGGATTGATTGTTTTTCAAAGATATGTTTGATGAGTACTTTCAACCTCTAACGAATGTTGATCATCCAGCTTCTGAAGCTCATGCTCTGGTTTCTATTGACTCAACTGGTTCACCATCTAAGAAGTACTTCTTGGAATTCTCAGGAAACCTTATCTCCAGTTATTTCACAAGGCGTTTATAATGACTATCATGATATTGTAAGTTGCACTATTGAATAATGATCCGCTCTTTGGTATTCCTGTGCCAAATCTTCACGGATTGTTGTTCATGGATAATGATCCGCTCTTTGGTATTCCTTTGCCGAATCTTTACGGATTATTGTTCCTCTCATTGTGCACGCTATAAATCAACCACATGAACATTAAGGAAAATGACTACCTCATTCGCTCGAAGACATTTGTGGTGAATCTTCCAGATCAGTCTCGACATGTATACCTTTAGGAAGAATGCATTAATGTCGAGAAATCATTTGTTCCGGTTCATTCAGTGGATCGACGTACATCCGGTTGTACGTTTATTCACGTGTTGGGCATTTGACACAAGCTGATTACTTCGGAGTTAATCAATTATCACTTATTTGAGATTGAAGTTAAATTTCAAAGGCGTGGTCTTATTTGATAACTTGCTCGGTTCTAAGAATTTTAAGTTGAAGACTTGGTTTATCTAGTTACCAGCTGTCGGGATGGATGGTTGAAGATCTGGTTAACTATCACTTTAAGGAGTTATGTAGTTTTACTCAGTGACACATGAATATGACGTTGTGGATAATCGCAAGAGGTGTTAAAGTCTCATACTTTGGTTGAGTATTGAGTACTTAGAGATTTGCTTGAAGCATAAATTCTCGACACTGTTCTTCCAACATTAGTGCAAGCTTAAGATGCAAATGCAGGGAATTCTTCTTCAGTTTCAAGTTTGGTATATCAGGTTTTCTTCATCAGTGGTCACTTCAAATTGTCTACATATGGGTTGATAAAGAGAGCCAGAGAGAGTTTCTATCGCAGTGGTCATATGGCTCCTGGACAATCCAGTTCTGGACCCTCACTTCAAAACAGTCCCATTGGTCCATCCCTTGTACCAAATCCCTCTCCAACAGCTCCATATGTACCTCCATCAGAAGATGATTTAAGGAAATTGTTCGATCCGATGTTTGATGAATACTATGAAACAAATGTTGATGAAATGTCAAATCCATCAACAGAGGCTGCTCCTATCCCTGTGAATGAAGTCAACCCTTCAGTCTCAATCTCATTAAGTCAAGAAGCGCCTGTTGCTGGTCACTCAATCTCATCAACAAATCATCAATCTTCGATTGTACATCATGGAACTGTGTCTGGCATCAATGATGAAGTTAATCCCTTTGCTACTCCTGAAGATGCTCCATTTGAAAACATATTTGCTCCTGAATCTTCATCAGAACCATCTTCTTCAGGAGACATCGACTCTGCTACTTCAGTCCCTCAACAACTACGACATGAACACCTCAGAAAATGGACTCACGATCATCCATTAGACAACATCATTGGAAATCCCTCTCGTCCAGTATCCACACGGAAACAACTTGCAACCGATGCCTTATGGTGCTTCTTCAACTCCGTACTCTCTAAGATCGAACCAAAAGATGTCAAAACCGCCATGAATGAAGATAGCTGGTTCAATGCCATGCAAGAATAAATTCATGAGTTTGATCGACTTGATGTATGGGAGTTATTACCTGCTCCAGATTGTGCTATGATTATTGCTCTAAAATGGATCTTCAAAGTGAAACTTGATGAGCATGGTGATGTGTTGAAGAACAAGGCTCGATTAGCTGCTAAAGGATACCGTCAAGAGGAGGGTATTGACTTTGAAGAATATTTTGCTCCTGTTGCTCGAATCGAGGAAATCAGAATCTTTTTGGCTAATGCTGCTAGTAAGAACATGGTAGTCTATCAGATGGATGTAAAGACGGCATTTCTGAACGGAGATCTTAAAGAAGTCGTCTACGTCAGCCAACCGGAAGGATTTGTGAATCAAGAGCATCCTACTCACGTTTATCGTTTGAAGAAGGCTCTTTACGGTTTAAAGCAAGCTCCAAGGGCATGGTATGATACGCTATCAAAGTTTCTTCTATCTACCGGATTTAGCAAAGGAGCAGTTGATCCAACATTGTTCACCAGGAAGTCAGGCAAACATTTAATTCATGTTCAAATTTATGTTGATGATATCATCTTTGCCTCGACTGACCCCAATGAATGTGACTGTTTTTCAAATGAAATGGGTTCAAAATTTCAAATGTCAATGATGGGACAAATGTCATTTTTCTTGGGATTACAAATTTCACAAAGTCCCGGAGGCATCTTCATAAATCAATCTAAATATGCAAATGAGATTTTAAAGAAATTTGGATTTGACTCAAGTGTCCCTGTAGACACTTCCATGATTGAACGAAATAAACTAGATGAGGACCACTCAGGGATCATGGTAGACCAAACGAAATATCGTAGTGTGATTGGATCCCTGATGTACCTCACAGCTAGTAGACCAGACATCTTGTTCGCTGTTTGCATGTGTGCTAGATACCAGGCTAAGCCTACTAAAAGGCACCTTGAAGCGGTTAAACGGGTCTTTCGGTATCTCCAAGGAACCATCAATATGGGACTTTGGTACCCGAAGGACACCGGTATGTCACTAACAGCCTATGCAGATACTGATCATGCAGGGTGTCAAGATACTCGTCGAAGTTCGTCTGGAGGTGCTCAGTTTTTGGGTGATAAGCTTGTGAGCTGGTCTTCAAAGAAGCAAATGAGTACTTCTATTTCCTCTACAGAGGCTGAATACATAGCCATGTCATCTTGTTGTGCTCAAATCCTATGGATGAGATCCCAATTATCTGACTATGGCTTTGAATTTAACAAAATCCCTCTGTACTGTGATAATAAAAGTGCTATTGCTCTCTCATGCAACAAGGTACAAGACTCAAGAGCAAAGCACATTGACATTCGACATCATTTCATCAGGGAGCAAGTTGAAAATGGTGTGGTGGAACTCTATTTTGTGAGGACTGAATACCAGTTAGCAGACATCTTCACCAAAGCTCTTCCAAGAGAACGTTTTGAGTTTATTCTTCCACGTCTTGGCTTGAAAAGCTTTCAACCAGAAACACTCAAACGTCTTCAGGAGGAAGACGAGGAGTAAAGGTCTATCTTCATCTATCTCTTGTAAATATTTATTCGAAAAACAAAATACAAAATTATAAAACCTTCAAAAATCAAATAGAAAAATATAAAACTTTCAAAATCCATAAAAATTTGAAAAATTCGAAAAAAAAAAAAAAAAAAATTCATTTTGTCATGTTTTTCTCGGTTCGATAATATCTACGGTCTTTGTGCTGTCATTCAAAGAATGACACGGGACTTTAGATGTTGTTCGAATTCTTAAAATATATATATATATATATATATATATATATATATATATATATATATATATATATATATATATATATATATATATATATATATATTTGTGAGAAAGAGAAAAAAATGGTTTACTGTCATTTCAGACAGTAACCAGCTTTTCAAATAAAGAACAGAGCCATGCTTTACCATGTTTTCAAATTCCATGCTCTGATTCTATAAACATTTATCTGCTGAAAACTAACTGCTTTGAAAAATAACTCGGTCTCTATTTTTGATAATCATCAGGACTTATTCGTCAAAATCTCTATCTCTCAATCAACAACCTATGTCATTGATTGAGGGGGAGAATGATTTCAATTAAATTAAAAAGTTATTTGGCATTAAATTGTTTTCAAAAGATGTACATGCATGTTTTATCAATGGAGTTTTAAAGTCTAAAAATCCGATCCTTATCAGTTAAAACGTTTTCATAATCAAGTCACAATTCCCCTTAAAATCTTTCAAAATCAATTTAAATCAATAAGAGATCACAAATCTCAAATGATTTGATAATTGTGATCGGGGGAGAATGTGTGATTTAAAGTGGATTTAAACTGATAATTCGGTAAATGGTTATATAAGGATGTACATGCTATCCTTCCCACATGTGACAAACGATTTCAAATTTTCCATGCACATGTTGAGGGGGAGCATCTATCTTAAACCTATGATTTGAAACGTGATCATTTATCTCAATGTGCAGGTTCCCTCTAGTATGTGCAAAACTCTTTCCAAATCTCGAGGCACATATTGAGGGGGAGCAAACTTATGGAAACCTCATCCTTCCCGGAAATGCTTTATCTACTTGATTTGATCAAGGAAGTGATGGTGATATCTTTTAGTAAATGGTAATCAAAGAAGTAATTTCTTCCTCTTGCCTCCGTGTGCAAAACGATTTCAAACAATTCATGCACATGTTGAGGGGGAGCACTTATTTTAAAAATATCAAAAACAATTCAGGTACAAAATGTTTTGATAATATATCACAAGTATCTAGATTGATTTTTGATGAGTGTCTAAATACTACTCTTTTTTGTATAAAATAAACTGCAAAATCATCTGAAAACACTCATAAACACATCAAAATTATCAAAATATCACAAACAAGTGTTTTATGTGTTTTAAATGCAAAAATATCAAAATCAGATGAAAAACATATCTAATTTGCAAAAAAATTGCAGTTTTAGTCCCCCAAGTTTATAAAATTGTCAAAAATAGTCCCTGAGTCAAAATTTCAAAAGAAAAGTCACCAAAGGTCCTTTTTAAATCATAACTTGTCAAATTTAGTCCTTTGGTGAAAAATATCAAAAGTTTGAGAAAATTACAAAAATGGTCCTCCAAGTTTGAAAATTGGCAGAATTAGTCCTTGGAAAATCTGAAAATGGCAACTTTGGTCCTTGCATTATTAAACTTTGTCATTTTTAGTCCTTGAAAGAAACTTTGCAAGCTTGGCAGTTCAAGTCCCTCAAATTCAGAAAATTGCACAAAGGTCCCTATATTTAAAACCCTTTAATACTCATTTTGAACCCTTGTCAATCCATGTGACCCCTGCCACAACCCATTTTGAACCCCCTATTATTATATCTGCCTTGGTCAAATGTCCAGTCAAACACCACTTGGCGCCCAAAACCCCTTTCACTGTTCACCTCCCTCAAGCTTGCCTGAATTCCAAAACCAGAGATGGTATTGCCAATCTTTTCAACCCCCCTCCTCACCTATCCATCCCTTATGTCCCCTCCACCTCCACATGTACCCAAAAACCATTAATATCTTTAACCTGCTCAATCTACTTTAGACTTTTTGGCGCCAAAAATCCAATGGAAGGCTAGGATGAATTTTACTCATCCAATGGTGGTGGGATTATCTCAGAGACAAGTGGAGAGAAGTTTTGAGTATAAAAGAAAGAAGAATAAGCTAGAAAGAGGAGTAGTTAGTAGTTTAAGGTTTTCTTAATGTCGTTTCTTTTATTTATGTATTAGCTTAGCTTAAAATCCTGTAATCTTTTGTTATTTTGTATCAAACTTAAGTAATGTTCTCAGTTTAACCTAATTTTAAGTATCAATTCCAAGGTTTACTTAAGTTTCATGTTTTTATTCCACTGTTGAAAATTTCCAATACAAGGTCTTATATACAAACTCTTATTAGCTTACTTTTAAACTAAAATAGGCTTATATGAGCTTATGATAGCTTTCTGTAAGTTTTTATATCAGTTTCAAACAATTTTGGATGGTGGTCAACAAAAGTCAACCTTGACTCAAAAATGGAAATGGTGATGAAAAGGATGATGCAGGGTTGTTGCAAAGGTGAATATGGGTTGGAAATAGCTTAGGTTAGCTTAAGTTTGGGTTTGTTTTGGCCTGCAACATAGCTGGACTTCATGTGAGTTGGTTTCTCAATTTCAAATTTCAAGTAAATTTGCATATTGTAACTGTGTATATATCTGTGGTCATCTATTGTTGAGGTCTGTTTAATCATTTGATTTTAGGTCTAGTGAACTTAATTTAATCAAATTTGGTATGCTAGTTTAGTAGATTGTGTAGGTTTAAGTTCATAGCAGATTCTACAGGGGTGTTTGGATTTGCTCTTAAAACAGTTTTAGAGGCTTGTTCAGTGGTTTATATTTGTTGCTCTATGTTTGTTTAGTTGTCTTGTACTCCACTCTGTCTTACTTTTGTTCTTGTAACCACTGAAAGTCAAAAATCCATATCATTGGTTTTTTAGCAGTCACTGTTGGATTTTCAACAAAGCAAAAGCTCATTTCATGTTTAAAATACATAGGTCTAGCTTAAATCAGTGTTATTTCATTAATATATATCATTTTCAATCCTAAAATCTAGATCAAAGTTCCTAAAAGTCAACTTTTCATTTTCCTTCAAAAGTCAAATTATGCAAATTCAGTTTTGAGCCAATATGGAAAGATTTTTAATGGACTCATTTCTTGGTCAAATCAAATGATTCTTGTTGTTTTCAAAAGTCTTTCTGGTCTAGTTGCTTATCTCCATTTTATTATATTTTTGTGATTTTTCTATAAGCTTCAAAAGAGCTTAGCTTTTAGGTCAAAACTGCCCTGCTCCAAACTCAGCATATGCTGAGTTTTTCTCAGATCTTGCATGCTTTGCACAGGGGTCATCTTGGCTTATCTAGGTCTGAGCTTTGGGTTTTAATTAGTCACCCAGGTCATCTTTAGGTTCCAATTGGTATTTTTCAGTTTTAGCTTATATTGAAGCTTATGCATTAGCTCAAACTAGGTACCCCAGTCACTGATTTTTAGCTTTTAGCTTATTCCTCAAATCATAGAAACTTGATGTTTCAGTGATAAAGGCTTGTTGTTTCTTATTGCATATTAGTTCTTTTAGCTTTTCCAAGCTTCTGTCTAAGTTGGGTAGTCTTTGGAATCCATTTGCTTATTAAAGTGCTTATTTCTATAAGCACTTTCATATCAGTTTCTATATCTTGCAAACAAGCCCATGTTTTTCCATTTTTCCTAGCTTCCTAGTATTATTTTAGAGTTATCTTGAATTTTTCATATTTTTCCAAGCTTATTTACTATTTTTCTTAATTTAAATTAGTTTTTAAGCCTTTTTAAATAGCATTTAATACAAAAAATTAAGAAAAGGTTCTAAAAAATAATTTTTCATTTTTCTTAAGTTTAGATAAATGTAAAAAGCTTAAAAAGTATTTTTCCATATTTTTCTCCTTTTATTTGGTATTTTTAATAATTTAAATTAGTTTTAAATAGTTTTAAATTAATAATAAATACATAAAAAGTCTAAAAAAATATATTTTCAGTTTTAAAATTAGTTTTATCATATTTTAGATTTTTCTAAGTCTTAACTTTATTTTTCTAGTCTTATTTCATATTTTCTTTTATTTTAGAGTATTATTAAATAGTTTAAATTAGTTTTTAATTAATAATAATTAATTAAATAGTGTTAAAAATAATTTTCTTTTTCTATAAATTTTCTTTTATCATTAGGTTTGTAAAAATGTATTTTTCATATTTTTAGGATCTATATTGTATAAGTTTCACGTTTTATTTTGTACGTTAACGTTATTTTTATTTAAACGTAAGTTTTAACGTTTTATGTTTTAAACGTTCATCACTTTAAAGATAGTGATAGCGTTTATTTAATATCTTTTATCTTTTTAATTTTCTTAATTTGCATTTAAGTCGCTTTTATTTATTATCTTTTTCAGTAGTGTAATTATTCAAATCTAATCCTTTCTGATCGCTATCATTAGTGATCAATCTATCGTCTGATCAAGTGTTTAACACACCATTGAGTCTCCTTGGGACTAAACGACCCGGGAATTAAATCTATTCTCTGATCTTCATTGCATTTGTGTCTGAGCAGTTTTAAGTCTGTAAAGACTTGACTGTTCAGCTTCAATCAATTTTCAAATGGTTTTCAATTGGTTCCAATGGCAGATGAACAATACCAAATAGACCGACCAACTTTACTTTATGTACGGTGATATAAGGATGATAAGGTTAGGTATGTGTTCCCATGATCCGCCAGAACCGGAGGGATCTACCCAGGGACTATCCACTAGTTAGTGTAGAGTTCTTAGGTATGATGATAAAAGGAGAAAAATGAGATATGGGAAGAGTGCGGACTGAGACTGAGCTAGTACTGAAATAAACCCAACAAGGTTCTAGCTATGAAGTCTCGGTAAGCACTGAAGGGGTTGAAGAATTAAAAAGAATTGAATGAGAAAAGGGTGAAAACAAATAGCCCTCCATTTATTCAACCTTAGGGCAGAAACCGGGTTCAATTCATATGCTACTGATGGTAACATCGGTATTGAAGACAAGACGTCATGGACCCAGTGACGCACTGCACTTCAACTTTCCAAACCACTCAAGATCCTCTTAAAAGGGCTTGTTTCATTCTCACGGGGAACCGACATTATCTATCGACTTTCTCTTAGAGATTGTTGATATTAAAGAAGGAGACCCTCTCCCTAGTCTCCGGCACAGGATCCAAATATGCACATATTGAGTCTAGAGCCACGAGATCATCAATAAATCTCATTAGGACGCTTTCAATGAAGACTCTCTGTTTCACACAATGTGGAAAGAGAGATTATATCTTGAGTCCTACGCATTATCCTTGTGGTATTTCCAGAACATCTGAGTGATGTGTATACATATTCACAATGAAGATGGAAAGCCTTCTGGAGCCAACATCAAACAAGCTCCTGGTAGGTGGCATGTGAGATTTATTATATAGATCAACCATGTGACAACTGAACATAAACAATGGGGCGATTCAATCTCTTGAATCAATCCTGGTTCAGGTTATGGATTGACGGATACCTTTGAAAAACCGGTCATTGTGCTTAAAAATCTTTTCTTTAGCAAATCGACCGTGTACGGACATTTCAAATCAAAAGGTGTTTTATGATTGATAATTGATGTTCACTAAAACCTTCGTTGTATTGCAAAAACAATTTCTATTGAGCAATACACGATTGTTTTTCAAATCTCTTTTCATCAATCAGTGAATCTCTATTCGCTGGTTCACTCACTCCGTGTTGTCTTCTTTGAGATGTTCCGGTTTGAGAACAGCTAGAGCAGCTGCGAAACCCTGTCAAGGAAATTCTTCCGAATTATACCTGATCACAGGCAGTACTTGTACTGATCAACGGGGAACCGTGGGCCGTGTACCTCAATTCAACGAAAGTGATCAAAGACACTTTCGTGCGATTTATTGCTAACTGTTGTATGCAAGTACACCCGACGTTTGTAGCTGATCAGAATGAAGCGGTCAATCCATAGCCGCATGCTCACACAATACATTCATCTCTCAAGAAATCATGATAAGTGCATCAATGACTATGATATTTTCACTCCATGCTTCTGCTACGCTGCTGCCAATATCATGAATCAACTAAAGCTTCCACTACTCTGATGAGAAGATTTCATGATCCAGAATGTGAGCATGTCGGTCCGAAAGTCACAACATCACATAATACCAACACCACAATGGATGTCTCAGAGATTTTTGTTAGCTGATGGTCTCAAAAGCTGGCTCAAATTTATTATCACGTGGATCAGTAAAAGACCTCCACCTGGAGTAACCAAACATGAAATATGAAGAATCTATGACTACGAACTTCGGAGCAAAGTACTACATCAAGAATGCAAGAACAATTTTTAATGTAATATCTGTTTGTATTCAATGTAATTTTAGTACATGATTGAGGTGACCTCCCTTAGGGGGAGATTGTTAGGAATTAGAAATTCCAGGTATTAAAGAGTCGGTCACCTCAAGTATATGTAATCGTTAGAAAGCTCGTAGTCGTAGTTATTTTAAGTTAAGTAGTATTTAGTTAAGTAACACCGTGGAGGACGGACGGGTCTTTACCCACTGTATGCCTGATCCACAGCCCGTTGTGTGGCGTTTTATTGTAAGACTATAAATACTCTCTACCTTCCAAGGTAGAGAGTTGGAGCTCATAATAATATCTTTCACTTTCTCTTACTAAGTTCCCTAAACCTCTAACTTTCTCTCTCTAGAATTCCACTTATACGCCCACTTTGTGTTATGGTTTGATGTGTATGTGAAATCCAATATCATACAGTGTAATAAACCATGAGAAAATGTCGGTTAGGGTAATTTTGGCACCAAATTTAAAATTTTTCATGACAGATAAGAGTGGGCCATTAGTCTTAACAAAAGTGTCTCACGGATAGGAAGTTGCATGACTAGCACAAAAACCCTTTACCACCTAAATTCCACCCAAAATGTGAGGATCGCCCTTAGATTAGTAGGAATTAAAGCATTCATCTTTAATGATTAGAGTGTGAACCGATAGTATATTAGATTCTAGAACTTGTTTTGTGATGCATCCCGAGATCGCTAGTAAGACTACACTTGTGTAGTTAGGAATAACTAAATGATAAGAGGCATTAGGATAACCCTTGTTTGATACCCATAATATAATTACTTCTTCCACTTCGGTTGAGTAATTCCCCCACACCTTTTGCGTTGTACTCATCTTTAGTACACGATACCCCTAGTTAACCCCTCAGAGCCTATCCTTTTCGCGGTTCTCGTGATGTTTCGGTTTTTCCGGAATATCAATGAAGAGCATTGTTTATACCCCACCCCCAAATATACACCTAAATCGCCTTAGCCTACCCTGTATGCACTCACTTTTAGTACATTATTGTTATCACCCTAAACCCTTAGTTCAATTATCTGGTTGCTTGCATGAGTTGCTAAGTCGAGTCATATCCTTTGTATACAGTTTTGGGACGATTGGGATTAATGGGAAAAGGTAAAGTTTATGAAATGACGGGAAGGGAACGTTAAATTCAAATTCCCTTTGTTTGCATAATAATGTACCCCAAGTGTTTTGATCTTTTCAATTCGGGTCAAATTAGTGTTAGAGTAATAAAAACTCAAGTGTAGGGATGTGCCTATATCATTTTGATGTTACCGTAGAGGATGGTAGAGTAAAAGTGTATGAAAAAAAAATCGAAAATAAAAGAAAAAGAGAAAAGAAAACAAAATAGAGTGATAAAAAAAAAAAAAAAAAAAAAAAAAAAAACATACGGGCTACCATCCTACATCTATCCTTTAAATTTATGTTTGTTTATTTCAGTTAGCTAGAGTTTAGAGTGTCGAGTCTTGGCTTAGCAACGCCATTCTTCGTATGAATTTAACATAGAGATTTTTGACTTGCCACCACTATATAGCCTATACCACCAAACCCTTTGTTTCCCTACCGTAAGCCTAACATTACAACCCTTTAAAGACCTCTTTGATAGTCTTTCCTAGGTGCTTACGCCAAAGCGATGGAGGTTTGATCTATTCTCAAGCCTATGGTAATCTATGTACTAGGACCGGTTAATGAGTGTTTATCTTCCATTTCCAATTTGTTATATTTCATATACACCCGAGAGAGATGTGAGTATCCAAACACCCCATGTGAGGTGCTAGTATGTGATTTCCGTGCTTGTTATGACTTTTGCGGGGCTTATATGTGTTGTGGACCGTTTTGAACCAATGCTTCATGAACCCTAACTTATAAATTAATTGGCTAAAAGCACATTTGCTTGAGGACAAGAAAATACCAAGTGTAGGGAGATTTGATAAGGTTTTAAAAGGTACCTTTTTGAGGGGTCGTTTAAGCCCTTATTTGATCACTTTTGTATCCGTTATTTCTTAATATCGTTCCTTTTCACTTTTTAGGTCTCTTGAAGGCAAAATGCTGGAATGGCACTTATTTGGACGAAAAGGCGCGAATATACGAAGAAAATGGCCAAAGTCAGAATCGAGACACTCAAAGCTGCTGAAAACATAGGTGACGGCGTTAGGTGTTAAATTGCGAAGCCGTCGGAGGATTTTGTGACGGGACAGAAGCCAAAACTCCTATTTTCAAGTGACGACGTCAAGTTATAAAAGAGTAGGCCGTCGCAACTCAGACGGCCTAGATGCAATCCAGACGGCGTCAGAAGCTGAAGAGGACGGCGTCACAAGCTTAAGGTGACGCCGTCGCAAGTCTAACGTGGCCAAGACGAAACCCTAATGACGGCGACCCGACGGCGTCACAAAACATAAGGTGACGCCGTCGCAGATGTAATCTTATATATAGAATCCGAATTTTTCAGTATTAGTGTGTAGTCTTTTGGAGTAAAAACCTAAACCGAACCAAGGCTGTCTTGTACAGTATTTTAGGGTTCCAAACCCTATCTTACACCAAGATAAGTGTTTTACTTCATTAATACAATTATGTCTTTGATTATTTGTGTGTATGCTTGCATGTTCTCCATGTCCGGCTAATTTACTTGTGTGTTTGCTTAGGGAATATGAAACTTAATTATTGAATATTGATTGGTTGTCTCTTATCTTAGTTGATTAATGATCTAGTAATGCGATAGGTCAATCGTTGTGTACTTAATGCTTGATTAAATCTTTGTGAACCTTAGAATATGACTCCTTGAGTAGTTGTAAGCTAAACCATCCAAAGAGTGCCTTAGAGTAAGAGTTTATTATCCCTAGTGGGTTTTGTAGACGAGACCCTTTGGTAAGTTCAAAGAGTTAGGGAGAAACGCATACCCTACAACCTTAGACACACAATGCAACTAGGAATAAGGACGTGACAATTCAACCACCAATAGGAGATAATTAAGGAGTAGTAAAACCTAAGTAAACACATCTTTAAACTATCATACGAGCACACGATAATTAGACATAGACTACATACACCTTAGATTAGATAATTAGATAAGTAGAGTAATCGGTAGCAATACCAACCCCCCAAATTCAAACCCCAAGATTCGTACCTTTCCTTTTCTTAAAATATTAAAAGATAAAAAATAATCTTCCTCAACCCCAACCTTAGCGTAGTAATTTCTCACTAGCATTCCTGTTCCCCTAGAGAACGATATCAATACCCGTGGCTTACCCTAATACTACACTACAACGATTAGGTTCACTGCCTAGGGTGTTGAAAAACTTTCTCGACGAAAAGGAAGTTCCTTTGACCCCGAACGACGCGTGTAGCGTTATCAGGAATATGGAAAACTTATTAGCGACTTAGCTTCATATCTTTATCGGAATAATACTTATCGAAACGAGAAATTTGAAGAAATTCATTTCTCATAAAAATAAAATAAATAGAGGAAAAATAGGAAAATGGGAGCAAAAGGTAATTACACAAGTAACTTCCATGGGTAGTGTTAGCATCTAGAGTCATATTTAACAGTGATTTCGATTTTACGCTTAGTTTGGGGACTTGTAAAAAATCAGGGAAGATTTATTCTATCCGTATGGTCACTCCTCGCTGAGTTGTGTTTCCTACTCCGTGATCCTAAAATGTCGTTTGAAAAATGTTGGAGTTATTGATCGACATGAAAGTTCAACAAACCATCACTCATAATCAGAATGTGCTTAATCGTAATATCTATATGTGAATTAAAAGGTAAACGGGGCGTTTTTAGAATTAAGGTTTCTTAATATCTTTTGAGGAATCTTTGCTACTTTTCATAGGTTTAGCAGAAAGAGATTGAAATCTTTAGTTTTAGAAGCGTGAGTTGATTGCATTGCGTGGGGACACAACAATCGTCTAGTCTGGTGTATTTTGATATGTGCTAAAACACATATCTTTTCTTTACCAAATCAGGCCCAAAATAACCAAGAAAGAGCCGTTTATTCCAATATTTGTTGTTTCTTGAGTTTATGCATGTGCAGGTACGGATATGATAAAATACGCAAAAGAAAGCCAAATCAGACAAAAACCCGAGCACGAGAGAGACAGAGTGTTAAAGCTAAGCCAAAAGGTCAGAAGTGAGCATTTGTGAAGATTTTTATGCTGAAAGGATGATTTATGAAAGATTTGTTCAACTTTACAGAAATGGCCCAATCAGTCCCTCAAGTTTCAGTAATTGGCAGAATTTACCCTTGAAGATTCAGATTTGACAAGAATAGTCCTTGGTTTATTTGGAATTGTCAAGAATAGCCCTTGGATTACATTTTCAGAAGTTACATATTGGGTCCCTTCAATTTCAGAAGTTACACCTTTAGCCCCTATGATATTACACGGATCATAATCTTAGTCCAATTCTAATATAACTTGGCCCGTTTTAAATAACCAAGCCCAAAACCTAGTAAACGCACAAGTCAAACCAGTATTTACACCCGGTCAAATCCCCATATCCCGTTCAAATAGTCAACTAATACTCCAACTTAACTCTCGGTCAATTTCAGTCAAACGGTGATATTTAATTACCGAAAATTATTACGGGCCAACTCTTTACCCACAATTCATATTTACCCAGAATCCTCTAAACCCTAATATGCCCTTCCAATAATTAGCCACAATTAGTACAATTCAAGGACAAAATGGTACATTCCCTGACACATTATGACACACGGAATGCCACGCTGGCAATCCGTGTGTCTTGCTAAGCTTTGATTGGCCAAAGGGGCGTGGTGATTTGATCCAAGGGTTGTAAAAGGTGTGATGATGCTGGGATATGATCTAACGGATGAGAGGGACTCAGAGAAAGCACAAATTAAAGAATTCTGGATTCTTCCAAGGCTCATGCTCACCTATATATACCCTTCATTTTCACAAATTGTAGGCGTGTAGTTTCTGAGTAGCAATAGTAGTTTAATTTCGTTTTAATTTAATTATGTATTTCAAATTTCAAGTTGTATTCAAGTTTTATTAATAAAATTATTTTAGCTTAAATTCTCATCAAATCCAAATGACTGTTCTATTGTTTAATTTTAGCTTATTGATATTTTATCTGATTAGTTTAGCTAATTTCATATCATTTTCGGTTTGTTAATTCTCAAAAACAAAAATCACAAAAAAAAAAAAAAAAATTGGAAAAAAAATTTGAAAAATAAAAAAATATCTCAAATATGTTTTTAAACTGTTTTCAGCTTAAGTTTTTGTTCCTAAAAGCTTTTATAAGTTCACTAATAGCTTTTTAAGTGTTCACTTATAGTCCTACTCAGTTTCTATATTCAAATCATAACTTGGTCAACAAAAGTCAATCTGCAGAAATTAAGTACTCTTGGTTCTGAATTGCTGAATGAGCTATGGATATGGGTTGATATTGATCTAATTTGGGGTTGAGATCAGATTTAGGTAATGGTTCATTGATCCTCATAAGCTTAGATCTCAGTTTTATAGTGTAAGTTTACTAATCAGTTAGTGTAACTAGTGTTTGGATCTGCTTCTTAATCTGAGTTTGAGGATTTGTTTGAGGTTGATTTATGTTGCAGTCAGTGTTGCAAAACAAGGCCTACAAGGCCGATTAATCGCCGATTAGGTGCTACAAGGCCACCAACCTTTCTGATTTATGTAAATCGGTCAAACAAATTGGTCAACCATGGTCAATGGTGGTCAATGACGGTTAATGGTAGTCAAACTTATCGAAAACCTTCATATCTTGCCGAAAATAATTAAAACTACCCATAAAAATGTTTGAATAACTTATGGCCATTATTTATATCTATTACAAGATGTTTTTCAAGAAAAATATTGCCGAAAATACATAAACTTGTCGAAAATACCTAAAACTTGTCGAAAATACCTAAAATTTGCCGAAAATACTAAAAAATTGTCGGAAATGCCAATGCGATTAATCATTGATTAATCCCGCCTAGACCGATTACAAGCTACAGGGAGGTCAACCGCCCGACTACCGATTCACGATTTTTGCAACATTGGTTGCAGTAGTTTCTATTAGGATTATTAGAGTCATTTAGTTCACAAATTTGCACCTTAGAACTTAGTAAGTAAAATCACTATAAATTACTTCATTTCTGGCTTAAAGTTCATGAAAATTTGGATTTAATAACTTTTGTTGGTAATCTATTCAAATATATTTTTGTTAGATTTTTGTGAAATTTTTAAAAGGCTCAAATCAGTGTTCAAAAAGGTCATTTAATCCCCTGTGCACACACTTAGTTAACACTGAGTGTGCACAGGCCTCTTGTAGAAGCTGTAGAAGCTTCATTAAAGCTTTTCTTAAGCTCAACTTTGGTTTATAGGATCTTTGGTTGGTCATCTAGAGGATCCAAGTTCTGGTTTTCCCTTAGGCTTATTTAATAAGCCTGTGCTTAAGCTTAAAAGTAGAGGGATAAGCCTTTTTGGTCTTTAAGTTGAAATTGAATCAATCACTTGCAGCTTGTTAATCAATGGTGTAGACTAGTAGTTTTTAGTTGATTTTAAGTAGAGATAGCATAATTAAAGTTCTGGTAGCTTTTAGTGCACTTTAGTGGCTTATTGCTTTTTCTAGATAGCTTATTAATAAGGAGTTTCACTATAGCCTTCATTTCCAGCATTCTAAAGTAGCTTCTCTATTTTTTTCTATCTATATAATCATAATTTAGAATTTTCCTAAAATTTTCATAATTTTTCATCACTGTTTGCTATTTTTCCCATTTTAAATTAATTTTTAATACTTTTTAATTAGCATTTAATACAAATAAATCATAAAACGTTTCAAAAAAATATGTTTTCAATTTTCTTAGATTAAGAAAAATATAAAAAGAATAAAAAATATTTTTCCATAATTTTCCTAGTTTAAATAATAATTTTTAGCCATTTAATTAGTTTTGAATAGTTTTTAATTCATAGAAATTAGAAAAAAGTTCAGAAAAACACAAAATCACTTTTTAAAATTATTCTTAGTTAGTTAAGATTTTTGAAAAATAGTTTTACAATTTTCTCATAAGTTTTCACAATTTGTAGCATTTTAAATCCATTTTAAAAATACAAAAATTAGTTTTTAATTCAAATAAATTCAAGAAAAATCATAAAAATTAGTTTTAAATCTTAGATAACTTTTAAATTGCATTTTAAATTTTAGAATAATTTTAGATCACTCTTAGAGATTAATTTGGATTAGTTTGCTTTTAATTCAAGTTTCATTTAAATCGTAATTTGCGTTTTAGATTTAATTTGCGTAATTAGTCGTTATTTCTCATTTTCATTATAGATTTAGTGCCTTTAATTGATTCCCTTTACCTTCCCTTTCCCCATAGTTTAGAAAACATCTTATTATCCCTTTTCACATTCAAATCACAATAAACGCGAAGTGAGTTGAAAATTCCATTCAACCCTCGTTTGGAACGATCCAGGGACTCAAACCTAATACGTTTGAGTTGCCTATTACTACACACTTCTATAATTGGTTTTCTTAAATCATGGACATCTTCACTTAAGTTGCGGTTGCAAAATGTAGTCCATTTAGGTCTTGTTAAATACCAGAGTCCGTAGCGAGGCTTCACTAACTCCACTTTGAAATGATACCCATCAGCAGATATGATGTATATCGCGGAGTTACCATGGTATGCTTCTTCATTGTACACTTCCGGTAAAATCTGCAACAAAATAAGTCTGAATATATTTCAATTGTTTACTAATAAAACACACAATTATATATTTGAGTTTTGTGAAATTAATATGTAAAGTACCTGATATTCTGGAAAGTGGTCCTCATCTTGCAGCATCACAAACTCGATACCCATTTTTCCTTGCACGTAAATATATATTTGGTAAAAGATTTTATATAGGTTTACATCAACAAGAACAGGGCATTGGCATTACATCACATCCGAAAAAGCGTCTTAACCATAGTTTGTTCGTTGACAGATAGTTTGATATTATAAATATTTAAACATAAAACTTAATTAAGTTAAAACATTTTCCGGTGATATCTACCTTACTAACAACAAGAAATGCAACCTTTTATCAAAGTGTATCGCAAAGCCCTACTAACGAACTACTTTATAAGAATTTTTTTAACCCC
This sequence comes from Chrysanthemum seticuspe, assembly GCA_019973895.1. NCBI lineage: Eukaryota > Viridiplantae > Streptophyta > Magnoliopsida > Asterales > Asteraceae > Chrysanthemum > Chrysanthemum seticuspe. The sequence continues at coordinate 318,916,249 of BPTQ01000007.1, forward strand.
TATTCTAACATATAATCTGATCTTAGATTAGCTAACAACATTAATACATACAAAGTACCTAAGTTAAAGCATATTTGATCTAATATCATCCTTACTAACAACACATGCAACCTTTTATCAAAGTCTATCGCAAAACCATACTAATTAACAAAGGTATATCAAATTTGTTATAGCCCTATTCTAACATATAATTTGATCTTCATTTACATAACAACCTTACTACATACAAAGTACCTAAGTTAAATCATATTTAATGTCATATATTCCTTACTAACAACAACACATGCAACCTTTGATCAAAGGATATCACAAAACCATACTAACCAACAAAAGTACATCATATTTGATATATCCCTATTGTAACATATAATCTGATCTTCATGGACCTAACAACCTTAATACATACAAAGTAGCTAAGTTAAAGCATATTCGATGTCATATCTTCCTTACTAACAACAACACATGCAACCTTTGATCAAAGTCTATCGCAAAACCATACTAACTAACAAAGGTATATCAAATTTGTTATAGCCCAATTCTAACATATAATCTGATCTTCATTAACCTAACAACCTTAATACATAGAAACTACCTAAGCTAAAGCATATTTGATGTCATATCTTCCTTACTAACAACAACACATGCAACCATAGATAAAATAATATTGGAAAACCATACTGATCACGAAAGTTATAACATAAAATTTTAAGCCTTATTCTATTTGATAATATGATCTTACTTAATTTAAAAACCTTAAAAGATACAAATTACCTAACTTCAACCATATTGTTAGTCTAAATAACACCTTACTAACAACAACACATGCAACCTTTGATCAAATTATATGTGAAGATACCTTTGTTTTGATCATTTATAACATGAAATCAAAGATCGATTCAGAAATTATGCTTACCTATACAAATATTTACAAGCACCATATTTGTTTGATCAAGTGTTTAACAATCAAACCTTTTATTATTCATAAACAAAAACCAAAAGCTTACACTATAAACTCGGATCTTCAACTATTTTGATGACGTTAAGATGAATGATGAACTGACAAGAATGATTACCTTTCCGTTTTCTTGCTTCAGTTCGAGTGAATGCACGTCTCGAGGTATGGAAGGAACCAAGAAAATAGATTGTGTAGGTCCTTGATGAGGCGTTTATAGAGTCAAAGATTTTTTTTAGGAAATAGTGTCAAAGATTTGTTTTCCATAAAAGTCTTTAGGTTTTATTATTTGTGTGTAAAAATAAAATATATGTACAATATTAATTACTGTATAAAAATTTATTTTGTGTTATCATGATATTTAATTGGTCACAAAATTATATAAATTGATATTGGCTTTGCCTTGCATGAAATTAGAAAACTTAATATTTAAGGTTAATTGTACATTATATAATTGCATTTATTTAAAAAGTAAGTATTTTTTTTATATATACAAAAACGTTTTTGTTGATAAAAAACATCTCCAAAAAACAAGTTGTATTCATCTTCATTTCCATGAAAGAAAACCAACAAGATAAAGATAATCGTGACACGTCGGTACTTGAAGGTATGTTATTGCTTATTAATAATCATATGTATTTGTTGTATTTTCTAATATTACAAAAAATAACATCTAAGATAGACATCTTTTATCGTTTATTGTAGATGTTTTGTTGATCTTTTGTTAATATTACCAAGCAAATGCACATACGAATAACAAAAAGAGGAAAGGTAAAGCAATTCCAACTTTGTTATCAAGTCCTCAAAGATATTCAAATATTTCAATAAACGATTCACCTTTAGTTGACTTTTCAATTAGAAAATTTTGGAAGAAATGCTTCTACACCTACACTCCGGAAGGTTTGTGACTCGATTAATGACTACAATACAAATACATGTACATTATAAAATGTTGATTGTTTTTGCTATAATTACTTTAAATCTATTTATAGTTATTATATTTTCATGTGCGCGTAATGAGTAAAAAAAACTGTTGGAAGACCGTCTACAATACAGGCATATAGAGATATCAATAAAAAGTACGTTTCATAGTGTTTTTGTTAATTATGTTATGTGTGTATACAATTTATATTGCCTCCATTTGCATTATGTAATCCACTTTGACATGTTACTCTTCATGTCGCATTAACTCAAATTTATTCAAACATGTATTTTATATTCATTTAGGGTTGTGTGCTATAGTTATTCAATCATACAAATTTGAAGAAAATGTTGGGTTGGACTTTTCAATAGGTTTATTAATTCAGGCCATAATTTAAAAAAGAAAAACTTAGCCCAAATATAACAATATGACTTTTTTTAAAAGGTTGATAACATTGATTAAAATTCAAATACACATAACATTTAATTATCCTATTCTTACTCCCTTAATTTAGAAATTTCAAGCTATATGGAAACGATTTTTATGCTCAAAATATGTTAATGTATTAAAGCTTCTGATACAACAATGTTGTTTAACTTTGTTGTTGCAACATACGAATTTTATAAAGAAGAAACCATCTTATTTCTTCACGATTAGATAATTGCATGCTGTTATAACTTACAATGGAAACCGAAGATGTTACAATGATAGAAGGTAGTACTACAACTTCGGTCATGTTTGTGTGTTGTGTTTTGTAAATGCCTATTATCAATGTATCATTCATCATTCATAAGAAGGATAACATATCTAAGTAGTGTTTATGTGTCGTGTTTTTTTGTTTGGTGTATAGATTATTATGCGTTATTAGTTTTTAATATGCAAGTATTATGATCAAATCAATTAGATATCGATGAATTACATCATACAAACAAGCGAAAACCCGTTGATATGGAACAAGGAGACATTATTGGTTCGTCTTCTTTGAAGTTTAATAGCAATCAACAACCTTCAAAACGTAAGCAAAGTACACATCAAGCCAATGCTAGAGGATTTATTAATATACATGCTGGCACACATTTTATGAATGTTCGCAATTCAATGTCAAGATCACCTTTTAGTGTACTTACTAACACAATCCCTTCGGATAATGTAACTGCAATCCAACCTCCTATTCCTCCTAAGAGGCCAATTGGAAGGCCGCGAATCGAAGGTACATTATTTATTTAGCTGTGTGAATCATTTGTCACAATTTGATGATACCATCTTATAAGTAATTATTTTTTGTTTTGTTCATCAAGCATCTGTTAACAATGCTAATGATGATATACGTAGCAGAGTTACTAAAAAGATTCGTGTAACACGTTCACATACAAATTCTCTACTTAATTCTAATATTGTAAGTATGAATTCAACACCATCCACTGTATCACCATTGTTGGCTTTAAGACAGAGAGGAAGACCACCCAAAAACGGTATGCCTATAAGTAACACCGTGTAATACATAATTTGTTTTATCGTTTAATCATTCAATATCTAATATGTTATATCTGCTTTATAGTTGATGCAAACAAAAAAAACAATGATACACCTCCACATTATAATCAAAAACACCTCTTTAAGTAACCCACACCGGGATATTGGTCAAATCCTCTTTAAGTAAGTTGGTGTTCAATGTCCATGGTTTAAGAATAATAGGTACATTTCTAATCAACCAAGGACCGTTTTCAATAACATCATCAACACCTTTCTTCAAATCAAAAACACCTCTTACTACTAATAGTACAAATGTTGGAATGTTCTCTAATCTCCTATCACCAAATATAACACCATCCATCGTATCACCTGTGCCGCCTATAAGAGCCCGTGGTAGACCGCGAAAAAACGGTATAGAGATAATTAATTGGAAAGTATAATTTAGTTATAATAAATGTGCATGATAAAATGCCATTAATCTGTACAGGTGTTCCTAATGAGAGTACTCATCAAGACGCAATAGTTATTAAGGTTTTACGTAAAAGGAATGTGCCAAATACTTTGAGTAAGACTACTTTGTTAAACTTATATATATATTCAGTCTTTAGTTAGTACTTATTACTTATTAGTTACCAATCATAAAAAATAGAATTATAATTTCAGGTTCAGGTATAAGACATCCTATCGTATCTCCGTAGTTAAGAAAACCTGGAAGGCGTTCTCAGTCTGAAGGTTTGTATTACTTTAATTTTTTTAGATTATTAAAAAATTTGATAGCCCTTTTAACAATTATTATGCTAATACATTACACTTGCAGCAAGTGCACCAAACCAAAGTTGTGTTGTTGATAAGACGACAACACTTAACAATACTCGTCAAATTAACCCAGCTGGTATGATTAAACTAAAATGTTCACATGTAATTATGTAAGTTAGCGCCATATGTGGATCTAAATTAATTGACTATTGCAAACCATTTTTTGCAGGCGTTGTCCATGCATCCAATAGTCGTTCACGTTTTGCTAATACAAGTCCCGTACCATTTAACTTAGGTAACATGTGTACGACACGATTGATTAATGTGTCACACTTTTATCCAATTGCGTAACAAAAATCAAAACATGTTAGGTTTAATTTTATCTTAACAACAGGAACTCCGACTTCTGATCGTAGAACCCCAACTCCCAATAGATGTTCTTCTAATACGACTTTTGAGAGACAAAACCTGAAAGTGAAAAGTACTCCAAGGTTAGCAGTACGTCGCATAAGTCTACCAGAGGATGAAGTTGACAGTGACGTTGCATACAATGAATATACATCTCGTATATCTGAAGGTATAAAATATCACATGCTTTAGATTTGCTTTCATTTTATAGTGTTCCTTATTTAATATTAGTTTCAATAAAAGTTTATCAATGTCTTAAATGTGGTGCATTGCTTTGGCTTACTGAAAGTAAAAGGGGGGGGGGGGGTTACACAAGGTGAAAAAGGTGCATACTCATTATGTTGCAGTAGGGGTAAAATTAAGCTTTCGGTTGCATTGAGAGATCGCCTCCATTGATTAAGAATCTATTGACTAACAACCATCCTAAAAGAACTTCTTTTCTTGATAATATAAGACGTTATAATTCGATGTTCGCCTTCACATCAATGGGTGGTAAAGTTGATAACAGTGTGAATAATGGTCGTGGTCCATTTTGCTTTAGAATGCACGGTCAAAACTACCACATGATGGGAGATTTGTTGCCCAAACCAAACGAGAGTCCAAAATTTGCTCAACTGTATATATTGGATATCCAGAATGAGATTCAAAACAGGATTAATGCAGTCAGGTACGATTAATTTTATCTTTATATGACAAGTTTTGTACCACTTTTATTAAGTAGTATATTTAACCGATTACGTTTTTTTATACTTTATTCTACCAGCAATGGATCATCATATTCTTCTTCTTCAAACAATGCAATAGATTATAACCTTACAAGAGACATCAAAGACATGCTGGATCCAAATAATCCTTTGGTCATTAAGTTTCGCATGGCAGGTGAGCGTTTAGTCAACTCCTCGGACGATAATCTCAAATTACGACTAATTGGAAGAAGGCCTCATGATGGAAGGAACTATGATCTTCCAACAACGTCGAAAGTGGCTGCACTTATTGTTGGTGATTTTGACACTGATGAAAGGGATAGTGTACTTCACAAGCAGAATGGTAAGTTGAAAAGGATAAGCGAACTACATGTTTCATACATGCCATTACAGTATCCATTGCTGTTCCCATATGCTGAAGATGGGTACAGGACGGATATATACCACAGTGATGTTATAGACGATACACCGGAAAGAAAAAGGTCTCGGGTTACCATGCGTGAGTGGTTTGCACACCGAATCATGGACAGACCAAACGTGTTCTCTACTATTTTGAATGGCATAAGATTGTTTTAGCAGTTTTTGGTCGATGGTTTCACTATGGTTGAGTCTGAAAGACTTGGTTTTGTACAACGTGAGCAAAAAGATTTAAGATGCGAAAGGTATGTTCGGTTGGCTAGAATGGCTGAAAATTCAAATGATCGACCAAGAAAACGTGGTAAAAAAGTCATACTAACTGCTTCATTTACAGGTAGCCCACGATACATGTTGCAAAACTATTTAGATGCAATGGCCATGTGCAAAGCCTATGGATTTCCATATCTATTTATAATGTTTACGTGTAATCCTAAATGGCCTGAGATAACACGTTTTCTGAATAAAAGAGGCCTTAAACCTGAAGATTGGCCTGATATTTCTACAAAAGTTTTTAAGATGAAGTTGGATCAATTGATGAAAGACATAAAAGAAAAACGCATATTCGGTAAAGTGAAAGCAGGCACTAAAATAATATTTAAACAAAACAATGTTTGACCGAATTAATCAATTTCAATGAAATAGTTTGTTTCTTTTTTCTTTTTTTTTCTGAAAATGTCATAAACACTGACTTTAACGTATTATTTATTTTTTGTTTTTTTAATACATAGATTACACGATTGAATTCCAAAAACGTGGGCTACTTCACTGTCATATGTGTTTTTGGCTTGAGAATGAAGATAAGTTGAGATACCCTGCTGATATAGATAGATGCATATCAGCTGAGATACCTAATAAGAATTTAAAAGGTACACTTTTGAGAGATCATTTAAGCCCTTAATTGATCACTTTTGTATCCGTTACTACTTAATTTCGTTCCTTTTCACTTTTTAGGTCTCTTGAAGGCAAATTGCTGGAATGACAATTATTCAGACGAAAAGGCGCGATTATATGAAGAAAATGGCCAAATTCGAAGATCGAGACACTCAAGCTGCTAAAACAGAAGGGGACGGCGTCACAGCTTAATAGCGACGCCGTCGCGACACACCTTTTGACGAATCAGAGAGCAAATTGCTATTTTACAAGTGACGACATCAGGTTTAAAAGAGTAGGGCGTCACAACTCAGACGACCTAGATTTGGATCCCGACGGCGTCAGAGGTTGAGGCCGACGGCGTCACAAGCATAAGGTGACGCCGTCACAGAGTTGACGTGGCCAAGACGAAAACCTAATGGCGGCGACCCAACGGCGTCACAATTAAAGAGTGACGCCGTTGCATATTGTAACTCTATATATAGAATTCGGATTTTTAGTATTTTAAAGAGGTAGTTTTGCGGAGTAAAAACCTAAAATGAACATAGGCTGTCTTGGGTAGTATCTTAGGGTTCCATACCCTATTTTACAACAAGATAAGTGATTTACTTCATTAATTCAATTATGTCTTCAATTGTTTGTATGTATGCTTGCATTTTTTCCATGTCCGGCTAATTTACTTGTGTGTTTGCTTAGATCTATGAAACCTAGGTATTGAATATTGATTGGTTGTCTCTTATCTTAATTGTGATTGACCTAGTATTGCGATAGGTCATTCGTTGTGTTTTTAATGCTTGAGTAATCTTTGTGAACATTAGTTTATAATCACCTAGAGTTATTGTAGTGTAAACATCCAAAGATAACCTTAGAGTTAGTTTATGAATCCTAGAGATTTTGTAGGAAATAACCTTAAGGTAGTCTCAAAGAGTTAGGGAGAAACGCATACCTTACGACCTTAGAAGACACAACGCGTTAAGAATAAGGACGTGACAATTCAACCATCAATAGGAGATAACTAGGGAGTAATAACATCTAAGTAAACACATCTTTAAATCATCATAATATCACACAACAATAGACATAGACTACACTCACCGTAGTTTAGATAATTAGATAAGTAGAGTAATCGGTAGAAATACCACCCCCCAAATCCAATACCCCGAGATTCGTACTTTTCATTTTCTAAAAAAACATAAAAAAGATAAAAAAATAATCTTCCTCAACCTCAACCTTAGCGTAGTAATTTCTCACTAGCATTCCTATTCCCCTAGAGAACGATATCAATTCCAGAGGCTTACCCTAATACTACACTACAACGATTAGGTTCACTGCCTAGGGTGTTGAAAAACTTGCTCGACGAAAAGGAAGTTCCTTTGACCCCGAACGCGCGTTGTGCGCGTATCAATACCTGACCCGGACGAAGACCCCGAACTAAATAGACTTGTCAAAGAATTCATGATGCATGGTCCATCGTCCATATGGACCTGATTACAGGAACTGTCCATGCATGGTGGGTGACACATGCTCAAAACATTTTCCTATGCAGTTCACCGAGAACACATTCATCGATGAAAATGGGTACGCTCAATACAAAAGAACCGCAAACGGTAGAACTGTTTCAAAAGCAGGTGCAGATCTTCACAATGGTTATGTTGTGCCGTACAACCCTACATTATTGCAACGTTACCAGTCCCATATAAATGTTGAGTGGTGCAACCAGTCGAAGGCAATTAAGTATCTTTTCAAGTACATCAACAAGGGACCTGATAGAGTTACGGCCGCTGTTGAGGAGGAAGAAAAGGATGAAATTAAAGAATTCTATGATTTTAGGTATTTGTCGGCCTGTGAAGGGGCATGGAGAATTTTTAGGCTTGATATACACCATAGGTCACCATCTGTAGAAAGGCTCCTGTTTCATTTACCACAAGAACAACCGGTTTTTTTAATCCTACGGAAAGTATAGACTTTACACTTGAAAAGGAATCAGCTACTACATCAAAATTCTTGGCATGATTTAATTTGAATGAGACAGATGTTGATGCACGTAAGTTATTGTATATCGATATTCCAAAATATTATGTTTGGAATCCTGGAAAAAATGACCAGACATTGAGAAAGCAAAGGAAATCTATCGGACGCATACATCACGTACCTCCTAATTTGGGAGAGGCTTTTTATTTACGCATTATGCTAAACAAAATAAGAGGTGCGCGCAATTTTGATCATCTCAAAACTGTTGATGACGTGGTGTACTACATATAAAGATGCGTGTTACGCATATGGTTTGTTGACCGACGATAAAGAGTATATTGACGGTCTCATTGAAGCAAGTCATTGGGGTATGGGTGACTATTTATGTTCGTACTTTGTTAGGCTCATCGTATCATAAAGTATGTCTAGGCCAGAACTTGTTTGGGATAAGACATGGCACTTGATAGCAAATGATTTTTTGTTCAATGAAAGACAAAAATGCAACAATTCACGTATTTGCATCATGTATTTGTAATAATATGTCAACACAATACAGTTACTCATAACTTACTCAAATTATATTGCACATATACAGGTCTTGAACTTACGGATATAAAGAGGCATGACATTTGCCTAACCTATATAGAGGATATGTTATTGAGCAACTCAAAAAGTCTTAAGGACATTCCAAACATGCCGTATCCTGATGCTGAAAACACAATGGATTTATATAACAGGTTGGTATATGATGAGCTAAATCACAACAAGCCCGCGTTGAAAATACGACATGATTCGTTGTATGTCACTTTAACTCCAGAACAAAAATGTATATATGCTACTATCATCAATGCATGTAACGCATATATTGGTGGTATGTTTTTCGTATATGGTTACGGACTTATGGTGGAACATGAAAAACGTATCTATATAAGACTCTGACTTATGCGTTAAGGTCTAAAGGTCAGATTGTGTTAAATGTTGCTTCAAGTGGACTAGTTGCACTGTTGTTAGAGGTTGGACGCACCGCACATTCTCGGTTTGCAATCCCAATTAATCTGGTGGAAGTTTCGATGTGTTCTATTGATGCGCGTACAAGGCGCGTTCGGGGTCAAAGGAAACTTCCTTTTCATCGAGCAAGTTTTTCAACACCCTAGGCAGTGAACCTAATCATTTTAGTGTAGTATTGGGTAAGCCTCGGGTATTGATATCGTTCACTAGGGGAATAGGAATGCTAGTGAGAAATTACTACTCTAAGGTTGAGGTTGAGGAAGATTATTTTTTATCTTTTTATATTTTTTTTAGAAACTAAAGTTAAAATCTCGAAGTTTAGATTTAGGGGTTTGGTACTTCTACCGATTACTTCTACTGATTACTTCTACTATTTAATTATCTAAACTAAGAGGTAAAATCTCGGGGTTTGGATTTGGTGGATTTGGGGGCCAATCGAGTTTCTTGGGATGACATGAATCTAGATGCAATTGCCTCAAGACTAGTGGGGTTCCCGGTGTTTAGAGAATTGAACCTATTAGGTGGACTAGATGAGCTTTGGGGTGTGCTTGAGTTTTGGTTCCACTTAAGGTTAGGGTGATTTCTCCATGACGGGTTGTAAGAGTTTCCTAAGTTGTTTTGTTCGGGCTTGAAAGTGTACCACTTCTCTCCCGCTCTGTCGGTACACGTGGAGGCGTAGTCCGCAAAAGCTTTTTCGGGGAGTCTTGCGCAATCACGAGTATCATGGGGACCACTACATAATTCACAAGGAAGAGTGATTTTATTCACTTGATGTGAGGACTTAGGATTTTCGTAGGAGCTCATTAGGAATTTTACTTGATCTTCAAGCTCGAGCATTCTACGGTCGGACGATTGTGAGTCAATTGGAGGCAAGGAGATTGCCTTAACGGTTTTGGGCAACTCACGGGGGTCATTCCAACTTTCGTTGTAATAGAGAGCAAGGTCCTCTATTATACCCCACGATTCTTCCGCGGTGAGATCACTAAGTTTTCCACCGGCCGCTTGGTCAATGGATCGCTTAGTGGGGAAGTTGACATGATCATAGAAGAGTTGGACTTGAAGCCAAAGATCAATGCTGTGATGAGGGACTTTATGGAGTAAGTCTTTGAATCGAGTCCGTGCTTCGTAGAGAGATTCACATTGACGTTGTTGGAACATCAAGATGTCATTCCTAAGCTTAGTGGTTCTCCCCGGTGGGAAAAATTAAGCAAGGAAGCGAGAGGTGAGATCATCCCAACTTGAGATGGAGCCGGCGGGAAGTCGCTCAAGCCAATTACTAGCTTGGTCCCGTAGAGAGAATTGGAAGAGACGCAGATGCGTGGTCTCCCGAGTAGTAGCATCAAGGTCGATGGAATCGACAATTTTAAGGAAATCCTTAAGATGCTGATTAGGATCTTCGGAACGAAGTCCATGGAATGCACATCCGTTTTGCACCAACCGAATGGTGTCAGATCGCAGGGCCGTAGTTTGGGCTTGGTCGGGAAGCTCAATGGTGTTCCTATAACCTTGGTGGCTAGGTCTGGAGTATTCACCAAGAGTACGGTCTCTTGGCGGGTCATTTGGTGGTAGGTTGATGAATGCTGGTTGGTTATCACCTTCCATGATGAAAAGTGATGGGGGTACTAACAAAGATCACGAAGAAGGGGGATAGACTACGAGGAAGCTAAAATTGAGAAAAAATTTACTTGATAGGAATCAAGCAAAGAAACCTAAACGAGGTGGACTACTAACTAGCTATTCTATTCCCCGGCAGTGGCGCCAAAAACTTGATAACGCTACACGCGTCGTTCGGGGTCAAAGGCACTTCCTTTTCGTCGAGCAAGTTTTTCAACACCCTAGGCAATGAACCTAATCGTTGTAGTGTAGTATTAGGGTAAGCCACGGAAATTGATATCGTTCTCTAGGGGAATAGGAATGCTAGTGAGGAGTTACTAAGCTAAGGTTGGGGTTGAGGAAGATTTTTTTTTTTTATCTTTTTATGTTTTTTAGGAAATGGAAAGGTACGAATCTCGGGGTTTGGATATCGATATTCCAAAGTATTATGTTTGGAATCCTGGAAAAAAAGACCGGACATTGAGAAAGCAAGGGAAATCTATCGTACGCATACATCACGTACCTCCTAATTGGGGAGAGGCTTTCTATTTACGCATTATGCTAAACAAAATAAGAGGTGCGCACAATTTTGATCATCTCAAAACTGTTGATGACGTGGTGTACTACATATAAAGATGCGTGTTACGCATATGGTTTGTTGACCGACGATAAAGAGTATATTGACGGTCTCATTGAAGCAAGTCATTGGGGTATGGGTGACTATTTATGTTCGTACTTTGTTTGGCTCATCGTATCATAAAGTATGTCTAGGCCAAAACTTGTTTGGGATAAGACATGGCACTTGATGGCAAATGATTTTTTGTTCAATGAAAACAAAAATGCAACAATTCACGTATTTGCATCATGTATTTGTAATAATATGTCAACACAATACAGTTACTCATAACTTACTCAAATTATATTGCACATATACAGGTCTTGAACTTACGGATATAAAGAGGCATGACATTTGCCTAACCTATATAGAGGATATGTTATTGAGCAACTCAAAAAGTCTTAAGGACATTCCAAACATGCCGTATCCTGATGCTGAAAACACAATGGATTTATATAACAGGTTGGTATATGATGAGCTAAATCACAACAAGCCCGCGTTGAAAATACCACATGATTCGTTGTATGTCACTTTAACTCCAGAACAAAAATGTATATATGCTACTATCATCAATGCATGTAACGCATATATTGGTGGTATGTTTTTCGTATATGGTTACGGACTTACGGTGGAACATGAAAAACGTATCTATATAAGACTCTGACTTATGCGTTAAGGTCTAAAGGTCAGATTGTGTTAAATGTTGCTTCAAGTGGAATAGTTGCACTGTTGTTAGAGGGTGGACGCACCGCACATTCTCGGTTTGCAATCCCAATTTATCTGGTGGAAGTTTCGATGTGTTCTATTGATGCGCGTACAAGGCGCGTTCGGGGTCAAAGGAAACTTCCTTTTCATCGAGCAAGTTTTTCAACACCCTAGGCAGTGAACCTAATCATTTTAGTGTAGTATTGGGTAAGCCTCGGGTATTGATATCGTTCACTAGGGGAATAGGAATGCTAGTGAGAAATTACTACTCTAAGGTTGAGGTTGAGGAAGATTATTTTTTATCTTTTTATATTTTTTTTAGAAACTAAAGGTAAAATCAAGGGGTTTGGATTTGGAGGTTTGGTACTTCTACCGATTACTTCTACTGATTACTTCTACTATCTCATTATCTAAACTAAGAGGTAGTATATGTCTATTGATGTGTGCTCGTATGATGATTAAAGATGTGTCTACCTAGATACTATTACTCCCTAGTTATCTTTTATTGGTGGTTGAATTGTCACGTCGCTATTCTTAACGCGTTGTGTTTTCTAAGGTCGTAGGGTGTGCTTTTATCCCTAACTCTTTGAGACTACCTTAAGGTTAATGACTACGAAATCTCTAGGATTCATAAACTTAACACTAAGGTTATCTTCGGATGTTTAGCCTACAATTTCACTAGTAACTATAAACTAATGTTCACAAAGATTAATCAAGCATTAAAAACACAACGATGGCCTAATGCACTCCTAAGCGAATTACAATTAAGATAAGAGACAACCAATCAATAATTAATAACTAGGTTTTATAGATCTAAGCAAACACACAAGTAAATTAATCGGACATGTTAAACATGCAAGCATACACACATTCAATCGAAGACATAATGAAATCAAGGGAATAAATAACTTATCTCGATGTAAAATAGGGTATGAGAACCTTAAAATACTGTCCAAACCGGACTACAATCGTTTTAGGTTTTTACTCCACAAGTCTACCTACTTAAAAACTGAAAAATCGAATTCTATATATAGTTTTACAACTGCGACGGCGTCGCCTTATATGTGGGACGTCGTCTGATCGCCGTCATTAGGGTTTCGTCTTGGCCAAGTCAACATTGGGACGGCGTCAAGTCGTGGTTGTGACGCCGTCAGTCTTCAGTTGTGACGTCGTCTGAGTCTGGATCTAGGCCGTCTGAGAAGAAAAGTCTTCGTGACGCCCTTACTCTTCAAATCCTGACGCCGTCAGGTGTAAAATAGCAAATTTGCTCTTGAGTCATCACAAAAAAGGGACGGCGTCGCCCTCTGATTGGGACGCCGTCAGGTGTTATTCCAGCAGCTTGAGTGTCTTGATCTTGACTTAGCCATTTTCTTCACATATTCACTCCTTTTCGTCCAAAAATGCATCATTCCAGCATTTTACTTCCAAGAGACCTAAAAAGTGAAAAGAACGAAATTAAGCAGTAACGGATATAAAAGAGGGCGATTAAAAGTGTACGTTTTAAATCCTTATCAAATATCCCTACACTTGGTATTCGCTTGTCCTCAAGCAAATGTGCTTTTGGCCAATCAATTTATAAGTTAGGGGGCATAAAGCATTGGTTTAACATCATTCATAACAAGTATAAGCCCCGCAATAGTCATAACAAGCACGGAAATTATATACTAGCACCTCACAAGTGGTGTTTGGATACTCTCATCTCTCGGGTGTATATGAAATATAGCAAATGGAAATGGAAGATAAACACTCATTAACCGGTCATAGTACATAGATTACCATAGGATTGAGACTAGATCAAACCTCCACCACTTTGGCGTAAGCACCTTGGAACAACTATCTAAGAGGTCTTTTAAAAGGGTTGTAACGTTAGGCTTATGGTAGGGAAACAAAGGGTTTGGTTGGATAGGCGATTTAGTAGTGGCAAGTCAAAAATCTTTATGTTACAAGCATGAGAAAAATGGCGTTGCTAAGCCAAGACTCGACTCTCTAAACTCTATATAACTTTGAAAAAAACAAACATAAATATAAAGATAGATGTAGGATGGAAGCCCGTATGTTTTTTTTTTTTTGTTTTTTTTTCATTTTTTCATTTTTTTAATACTTTTTTCGATTTTTTTTTTTTTTTTTTTTTTTTTGCATACACTTTTACTCTACCATCTTCTACGATAACATCAAAATATAAGGGATTTACAGGCACATCCCTACACTTGAGTTTTTATTACTCTAACACTAATTTGACCCGAATTGAAAAGATCAAAACACTTGGAGTACATTACTACGTAAATAAAGGGAATTTGAATTTAACGTTCTTTCCCGTCACTCCATAAAATTTAACTTTACCCATGAGTCTCAATCATCCCAAAACTGTGTACAAAATATATGACTCGACTTAGCAACCATTCAAGTAACTAGATAATTGAACTAAGGGTTTAGTATGATAACAATAATGCACTAAAAGTGAGTGCATACAAGGTAGGCTAATGCGATTTGGGTGTACATTTGGGGGTTGATAACGCTACACGCGTCGTTCGGGGTCAAAAGAACTTCTTTTTCGTCGAGCAAGTTTTTAAACACCCTAGGCAGTGAACCTAATCGTTGTAGTGTAGTACTAGGGTAAGCCACGGGAATTGATATCGTTCTCTAGGGGAATAGGAATGCTAATGAGGAGTTACTACGCTAAGGTTGGGGTTGAGGAAGATTATTTTTTTTTATCTTTTTATGTTTTTTAGGAAATGGAAAGGTACGAATCTCGGGGTTTGGATTTGCGGGGTTGGTATTTCTACCGATTACGCTATTATCAAATTATCTAATTAACTAAGGTGAGGGTAGTCTATGTCTAATTATTGTGTGCTCGTATGATATTTTAAAGATGTATCTACTTAGGTTTTATTACTCTTTAATTATCTCCTATTGATGGTTGACTTGTCACGTCCTTATTCTTAATTGCGTTGTATGTCTAAGGTCGTAGGGTATGCTTTTATCCCTAACTCTTTGAAACTACCAAAGGGTCTCGTCTACAAAATCTCTAGGATTTATAAACTCTAACTCTAAGGTACTCTTTGGATGGTTTAGCCTACAACTACTCTAGGTGTTATAGTCTAAGGTTCACAAAGATTAATCAAGCATTAACTACACAACGAATGACCTATCGCATTACTAGATCATTAACAATTAAGATAAGAGACAATCAATCAATATTCAATAGTTAAGTTTCATATTTCCTAAGCAAACACACAAGTAAATTAGCCGGGCATGGAGAACATGCAAGCATACACACAAATAATTGAAGACATAACTGAATTAATGAAGTAAAGCACTTATCTTGGTGTAAGATAGGGTTTGGAACCCTAAAATACTATACAAGACAGCCTTGGTTCGGTTTAGGTTTTTACTCCAAAAGACTACACACTTAAAACTGAAAAATTCGGATTCTATATATAAGATTACATTCGCGACGGCGTCACCTTATGATTTGTGACGCCGTCGGGTCGCCGTCATTTGGGTTTCGTCTTGGCCACGTTAGTCCTGCGACGGCGTCACCTTATGCTTGTGACGCCGTCCTCTTCAGCCTCTGACGCCGTCTGGATCAAATCTAGGCCGTTTGAGTTGCGACGACCTACTCTTTTAAAGCCTGACACCGTTACTTGTAAATAAGCAATTTGGCTACTGAGCCGTCACAAAAATGCTCTGACGGCGTCGCAGATAACACCTGACACCGTCCCCTTGTATTTCAACAGCTTGAGTGTCTCGATTCTTGAGTTTGGCCATTTTCTTCGTATATCCGCGCCTTTTTGTCCAAATAAGTGTCATTCCAGCAATTTGCCTTCAAGAGACCTAAAAAGTGAAAAGGAACGATATTAAGTAATAACGGATACAAAAGTGATCAAATAAGGGCTTAAACGACCCCTCAAAAAGGTACATTTTAAAACCTTATCAAATATCCCTACACTTGGTATTTGCTTATCCTCAAGCAAATGTGCTTTTAGCCAATTAATTTATAAGTTAGGGGTCATGAAGCATTGGTTTAGAATAATCCACAACACATATAAACCCCGCAAAAGTCATAACAAGCACGGAAATTACATACTAGCACCTCACATGGGGTGTTTGGGTACTCACATCTCTCGGGTGTATATGAAATATAACAAGTTGGAAATGGAAGATAAACACTCATTAACCGGTCCTAGTACATAGATTACCATAGGCTTGAGACTAGATCAAACCTTCATCGCTTTGGTGTAAGCACCTAGGAAAGACTATCAAAGAGGTCTTTTAAAGGGTTGTAATGTTAGGCTTACGGTAGGGAAACAAAGGGTTTGGTGGGATAGGCTATTTAGTGGTGGCAAGTCAAAAATCTTTATGTTACAAGTATACGAAGAATGGCGTTGCTACGCCAAGACTCGACACTCTAAACTCTAGATAACTGAAACACACAAACATAAATTTAAAGGATAGATGTAGGATGGTAGCCCGTATGGTTTTTTTTTTCAACACTCTATTTTTTTTTCTTTTTTTTTTCTCTTTTTCTATTTTTTTTATTTTTTATTATTTTTTTTTCATACACTTTTACTCTACCATCCTCTACAGTAACATCAAAATGATAGGGATTTATAGGCACATCCCTACACTTGAGTTTTTATTATTCTAACACTAATTTGACCCGAATTGAAAAGATCAAAACACTTGGAGTACATTATTAAGCAAACAAAGGGAATTTGAATTTAACGTTCCCTTCCTGTCATTTCATAAACTTTAACTTTTCCCATGAGTTCCAATCGTCCCAAAACTGTATACAAAGGATATGACTCGACTTAGCAACTCATGCAAGCAACTAGATAATTGAACTAAGGGTTTTTAGGGTGATAACAATAATGCACTAAAAGTGAGTGCATACAAGGTAGGCTAAGGCGATTTGGGTGTACATTTGGGGGTGGGGTGTAAACAATGCTCTTCATTGATATTCCGGAAAAACCGAAACATCACGAGAACAGCGAAAAGGATATGCTCTGAGGGGTTAACTAGGGGTATCGTGTACTGAAGATGAGTACAACGCAAAGGTGTGGGGAAATTACTCAACCGATCTGGAAGAAGTAATTATATTACGGGTATCAAACAAGGGTTATCCTAATGTCTCTTATCATTTAGTTATTCCTAACTACACAAGTGTAGTCTTACTAGCGATCTTGGGATGCATCACAAAACAAGTTCTAGAATCTATTATACTACCGGTTCACACTCTAAGCATTAAAGATGAATGCTTTAATTCCTACTAATCTAAGGGTGATCCTCACATTTTGGGTGGAATTTAGGTGGTAAAGGGTTTTTGTGCTAGTCATATAACTTCCTATCCATGAGACGCTTTTGTTAAGACTAATGGCCCACTCCTATATGTCATGAAAAATTTTAAATTTGGTGCCAAAATTACCCTAACCGACATTTTCTCATGGTTCATTACACAAATATAATTGGACAAAGCAAATAATCAAGGATAAGCATAGTTTCAAAGTTCCCGTTTTATTTTCCCTCCCTACACTTAAACTGAACATTGTCCCCAATGTTCCCCGAAAGTATCAAAGTTATGATAATAGAAGGTAATAAAAAAACGAAATAAACTAATACTCCCCTGATTAGCTCGGTAGGATCCGTGTGTGGAGTATTGGTCAAATCCTTTCCAAGAAGAATATATGCGTGAAAAGCTCCTTCCAACCTTATGTATCTTCTTCTTGATAAATAAAACCTGCACACTTGAAGAAAACAAACGAAACCTTCGCGTAAAATCAGCGATAATAATATATATAAGACTCTACTAAACTAGGATATAATGCTTGTGGAATGGATGTTTACAGAATTTTTTGGAAAATTAAGACCTGGAAAATTCCAAAATTTATAAGTAGCTCAGAAAACGAGAAAAAATAATATGTTGTTTTTACTCCTTCCTGACGCCGTCAGGTTGCGATCCTGACGCCGTCAGGTTATCCTGACAAAAACTGGTCTGCGATTTTCTGGAAAAAATTCTGGAAAATTTACATCTTTAAAATCTGGAAAAATTTTCTGCAAAACATCCATTATGACTCGATACAAGCATTTGACTCGAACAAACACACATGCATATATTTTAATTAGTTGTTATTCTCATGTTTACGTTTCTTTTGAAAATGTGTGTAATCCTCCCTACACTTATCCTTTATGTAAAACACCTTTATATGTTATTAAGACGAGGTTAGAAACAAAATAAAGCATTTTTACAAATTTAAAAATGAGAATAGACAATCAATAAAAGATATATGACAAAAACAAGCAAACAATTAAGCATGGGTTGCCTCCCACGAAGCGCTTTTCTTTATTTATGAGTCTTGTAGCTAGACTCGTAGTCGTGCTCCTACGTACTGATATAAGTAAGCATATCCTTAACAATGTCATAAGGATCAAACTTATCATTCAAGTTCCTAGTAGTACGTTTGGTTCGATATGCCTTTTCAAACTTCTCTCCATCGTGATCATAGATTGTTATCCTAATGTGCCACTCTCCATTACCATCACTAGGCGGTCTATCCCAATCCCATTTATGTTCAGGCTTATTGCTCTCAACTTTCCACTTATTCATGACTAGGTTGACGGGCAAGCTTCCTAGAAACTCGGTCATCTTCCTAACTACTAAGGTGTCTTTGAACGAGTTCACTTCCATGTCCCTAGCCATTTCTTTTTCTTGGAAAGTTGCTTTACTAGTAAAGGCTTCATCTAGGTAGAAAGGTCGTTAGGGACCTATGAAATTCTTATCTATCCAAGGTCTGTATCTAGATGGCGCTCTATCCAACCTAATCTCATGTGGGAGTTCCTCCTCCTTGTAGTAGGTGTGCTTTTTGACATCGTAAATTGACCTAGCACTCCCCTCTCCTACCACTATTTTGGACATCTTACAATCAATGATGGCGCTAGCGGTAGCTAAGAATCCTCTTCCTACTAGCAATGGGCATGTCGGGTCCTTATTCATGTCTAGCACATGGAAGTCGGCCAAAAGAGTCAATTCTCCTACGTGTACTACCATATCTACCGGGTATGCAACACTACCGTCCGCAAGACCTAAGATGGTTTCCGTTGGTTCTATCTTACCTAAGTTAAGGCTTCTATGGAGCAACAACGGAACAAGATTGATGCATGATCCTAAGTCGGCGAGAGCATCGAGAGGTTTGAAAGTTCCAAGCCTACACGGAAGAGTAAATAGCCCGGGATCGTCTAACTTCTTAGGTAAATTATTTCGCACAAAATCGGACCCATGTTTTCCAAGTTTAAGTTCGAACTCATACTTTTTTTAAAGCATTATAATAAGGTGCATGAGCTAAGACTTCAAGAACCGGTTTTTCTTGATGGAGTTCCTTATACTCCTCCTCTAGATTAGGTTTGGGTTCTTGGTTGACGGAATTCTCAAGAGTAGGTTCTACCAATGGTGCAGGGCCTTGGTACCTCATTTTGGATTGCTTGGAACCCTTGTTGATAGCATTTACCGAGTGAACCGTTGGGTGTGAGGGGCATGCATGTGCATTCTCCCATGGTGAGCAAGAACATGAAGTCGATGAAATCGAACTCACTTTTGGGTTCTTTATAGTATCAGTTGGGAGTGCTCCAATTTCCTGGTCATTAAAGGATTTTAAGAGGGCATCAAGCTTGTTTGTCATCTCGCCTTGTCTTTGTTTAAAATCGGCTTCAAGCTTAGCTAATCGAGTTTCTTAGGATGACATGAATCTAGATGCAATTGCCTCAAGACTAGTGGGGTTCTCGGTGTTTAGAGAATTAAACCTATTAGGTGGACTAGATGAGCTTTGGGGTGTGCTTGAGTTTTGGTTCCACTTAAGGTTAGGGTGATTTCTCCATGAGGGGTTGTAAGAGTTTCCTAAGTTGTTTTGTTAGAGCTTGAAAGTGTACCACTTCTCTCCCGCTTTGTCGGTACGCGTGGAGGCGTAGTCCGCAAAAGCTTGTTCGGGGAGTCTTGCGCAATTACGAGTGTCATGGGGACCACTACATAATTCACAAGGAAGAGTGATTTTATTCACTTGATGTAAGGACTTAGGATTTTCGTAGGAGCTCATTAGGAATTTTACTTGATCTTCAAGCTCGAGCATCCTACGGTCGGAAGATTGTGAGTCAATTGGAGGCAAGGAGATTGCCTTAACAGTTTTGGGCAACTCACGGGGGTCATTCCGACTTTCGTTGTCATAGAGAGCAAGGTCCTCTATTATACCCCACGATTCTTCCACGGTGAGATCACTAAGTTTTCCACCGGCCGCTTGGTCAATGGATCGCTTAGTGGGGAAGTTGACATGATCATAGAAGAATTGGACTTGAAGCCAAAGATCAATGCCGTGATGATGGACTTTATGGAGTAAGTCCTTGAATCGAGTTCAGGCTTCGTAGAGAGATTCACCTTGACGTTGTTGGAACATCAAGATGTCATTCCTAAGCTTAGTGGTTCTCCCCGGTGGGAAAAATTGAGCAAGGAAGTGAGAGGTGAGATCATCCCAACTTGAGATGGATCCGGCGGGAGGTCGCTCAAGCCAATTACAAGCTTGGTCCCGTAGAGAGAATTGGAAGAGACGCAGACGCGTGGTCTCCCGAGTAGTAGCATCAAGGTCGATGGAATCGGCAATTTTAAGGAAATCCTTAAGATGCTGATTAGGATCTTCAGAACGAAGTCCATGGAATGCACATCCGTTTTGCACCAACCGGATGGTGTCGGATCGCAGAGCCGTAGTTTGGGCTTGGTCGGGAAGCTCAATGGTGTTCCTATAACCTTGGTGGCTAGGTCTGGAGTATTCACCAAGAGTACGGTCTCTTGGCGGGTCATTTGGTGGTAGGTTGATGAATGCTGGTTGGTTATCACCTTCCATGATGAAAAGTGATAGGGGTACTAACAAAGATCACGAAGAAGGGGGATAGACTACGAGGAAGCTAAAATTGAGAAAAAAATTTACTTGATAGGAATCAAGCAAAGAAACCTAAACGAGGTGGACTACTAACTAGCTATTCTATTCCCCGGCAGCGGCGCCAAAAACTTGATAACGCTACATGCGTCGTTCGAGGTCAAAGGCACTTCCTTTTCGTCGAGCAAGTTTTTCAACACCCTAGGCAGTGAACCTAATCGTTGTAGTGTAGTATTAGGGTAAGCCACGGGAATTTATATCGTTCTCTAGGGGAATAGGAATGCTAGTGAGGAGTTACTACGCTAAGGTTGGGGTTGAGGAAGATTATTTTTTTATCTTTTTATGTTTTTTAGGAAATGGAAAGGTACAAATCTCGGGGTTTGGATTTGGGGGTTGGTATTTCTACCGATTACGCTATTATCTAATTATCTAATTAACTAAGGTGAGGGTAGTCTATGTCTAATTATTGTGTACTCGTATGATATTTTAAAGATGTATCTACTTAGGTTTTATTACTCCTTAATTATCTTCTATTGATGGTTGAATTATCACGTCCTTATTCTTAATTGCGTTGTGTGTCTAAGGTCGTAGGGTATGCGTTTATCCCTAACTCTTTGAAACTACCAAAGGGTCTCGTCTACAAAATCTCTAGGATTTATAAACTCTAACTCTAAGGTACTCTTTGGATGGTTTTGCCTACAACTACTCTAGGTGTTATAGTCTAAGGTTCACAAAGATTAATCAAGCATTAACTACACAACGAATGACCTATCGCATTACTAGATCATTAAAAATTAAGATAAGAGACAATCAATCAATATTCAATAGTTAAGTTTCATATTCCCTAAGCAAAGACACAAGTAAATTAGCCGGACATGGAGAACATGCAAGCATACACACAAATAATTGAAGACATAATTGAATTAATGAAGTAAAGCACTTATCTTGGTGTAAGATAGGGTTTGGAACCCTAAAATACTGTACAAGACAGCCTTGGTTCGGTTTAGGTTTTTACTCCAAAAGACTACACACTTAAAACTGAAAAATTCGGATTCTATATATAAGATTACATTCGCGACGGCGTCACCTTATGATTTGTGACGCCGTCGGGTCGCCGTTATTAGGGTTTGGTCTTGGCCACGTTAGTCTTGCGACTGCGTCACCTTATGCTTGTGACGCCGTCCTCTTCAGCCTCTGACGCCGTCTGGATCAAATCTAGGCCGTCTGAGTTGCGACGACCTACTCATTTAAAGCCTGACATCGTTAGAAAGCTCGTAGTCGTAGTTCTTTTAAGTTAAGTAGTATTTAGTTTAGTAACACCGTGGAGGACGGACGGGTCTTTACCCACTGTATGCCTGATCCACAGCCCGATGTGTGGCGATTTATGTAAGACTATAAATACTCTCTACCTCCCAAGGTAGAGAGTTGGAGCTCATAATAATATCTTTCACTTTCTCTCACTAAGTTCCCTAAACCTCTAACTTTCTCTCTCTAGAATTCCATTTATACGCCACTTTGTGTTATGGTTTGATGTGTATGTGAAAGCTAATATCCTACAATTGGTATCAAGAGCCATGGTTAGATCATATCTTGCACATCTTTGGATTTTTAGTGGCTTTTAGGTGGTTTTTGAGTTTGAAAAAGTTTAGTAGTTTGTGCATCATTTGGTTGATTTCTTGTGTTAAAGCTTGGATTTTGTTAGTACTTTTATGTTTAGAATCATCACAAGTGTTTAGGTTTTCATTTGGTAAGCTTGAATCATCTTGGTTGGGTTGTTTTTGGATTAAAAAGTGATGTTTATGTGGTTTTCTTGCTAGCGACTTGATATACGGATTTATTTCTTCGTAGCGACTTGCTTCACAATCTTGTAGCGAGTTACAGCTTTGGTGCTAGCGACTTAGACTTAGCGATTAACAGTACAAGTAGTGGACTCTCCACTATGGGTAGCGACTTGGTCTGTAGCGAGTTGCTCTTTAGCGACTTGAGCAGCGAATTGCTGCCAAAATTTTGCTAGCGACTTAAAGCTTAGTGAGTTACTACTTAACGACTTGCATTTGTCTAGCGACTTGGGACTTTAGCGACTTGGGGGTGTAGCGAATTAAGGTGTTAGCGACTTGGTGCATTATCTTCTAGCGACTTGAGAAATTGTTTACGGTTTTCTCTTGATTTAGTAAAATCCCGTGAAAGAATCTATTTCACGGTTTAATCATAGAGTTATAAAATCCCGTATAATCTGTTAACATGTCTACCAACGTTCCTACTATCATCTCCACTGTTGCCGAGGATGTTCAAGCAGCTGGCTCAGATACTCGTCCACCCATGCTTGACAGAACTGACTACGATTCTTGGGCTCAACGAATCAGATTATACTGCCTTGGAAAGGAAAATGGTGTCAACATTCTCAAATCAATTGATGAAGGACCGTATCGAGTTGAGACGACTAGAGATATACTTGATACTAATGAAGATGGAACTCCTATTTACGGAATGGACAGACCTAAAATGTATGATGAGCTTGATGATAAGGAGAAAAAGAGATTCGATGCAGATATCAGGGCTTCTAACATCGTTCTTCAAGGTCTCCCTAAAGACATCTACAAACTGATCAATCACAACACCGAAGCAAAGGCAGTATGGGATAATGTCAAGATGCTTCTCTCAGGTTCTGAATTAACTATGGAAGACAGAGAATCACAACTTTATGACGAATTTGAACACTTCAAGATGAAACCAGATGAGAGTGTCTATGAGTACTATGTGAGATTTCATAAGTTGGTGAATGATATGAGGAACATCAGGATGACTATGCCTAACATTCAGCTGAACTCAAAATTTGTGAACAACATGAATCCCGAATGGCACAAGTTTGTCACCTCTGTGAAGCTCACTAAAGGATTGAAGAATACAAACTATGAGCAACTCTATGCCTTCCTCCTTCAGAATGAGAGACATGCTATGTTTGAAAAAATGATTCTTAATCAGTTTAAAACCAACCAGGGAGAATCAAGCTCGTCTAATGACTCAACTGCCTTCTACTCAAACATCAGAATTACAACCAAAGCCTCACAAGTCATACCCTTGGGTAATGGTAATCACAAACTCATTCCTGATCCTATGTTCAAACAAGCTGATGCTGATGCACACGTGGGTAACTTCATTAATCAACTAGCTCTTCTGATTAGTCAAAACATGAATTCTCTCCCACAAACCAACAACAACCTCAGAACAGCATCTAACCCACACAATCAAGCTACTGTTAAAGATGGAAGGATTGTGGTGCAACCAGTTCAGGAAAGACAGTATGATCAGGGAAGAGGTGGAGCTGGTAGAGGTTATGTTGGTAACCAGAATCGAGGAAGGAATGGTAACCAAGGTCAAGCTAAGCCGATCAAATGTTATAACTGTGGTGGTGAGGGACACATTGCAAGAAACTGCACATCTCCAAAGCGTCAACAGAATGCTGATTACTTCAGAGATAAGATGCTGCTTGTACAAGCTCAGGACAATGGTGCTGCTTTGGATGAAGAGGAATTGCTGTTTCTTGCTGACGGCAATGCCAAGACCTATGATGCAGATGTGGATGAGCAGCCTATTCAGGAGATAGGTCACAATCATCAGAATGCCTTTCAAGTCGCTGATTGTGATGCATACGACTCTGATGTGGATGATGGACCTACTGCACACACAATTTTTATGGCTAGCATTTCTCCAATGGTTTCTCCCAAGATCTCTTCTTCACCACAAGCTGGCCCTTCCAAAGACAAACTCATCTCAGAGGTATTAAAACTATACGATGATGCTGATGTGCAACAGATGCATGACAAAGTACAATCAACTGAAACTATTGAATCAAATATTGAAAATATGGGTAATATCGATATTGTCCCATATGATCAATATGTGAAACAAAGTGAAAGTGAAGTTGTACCAAGTGATGCATCTTCTGCAGTCAACAACGTGCTATAAAGAACATGTTGCTATTTATGAACAACGTGCAAAATTTGAGTTGACCACTCGTGAGCAGGAAATGGATGACCAAGTGCGTACAGTCATTAGAAAAATTAATTTTAGAGAAGAAGTATTGAAACAAGAATTAAATTCCTTGCAAGAAAAACTTTCTAAAACAGCTAAGCAAAAACAAGAACTTCAAGAAAATGTGAAAATGCTTAAGCAAGAATTTAATGCAAAGGAATCAAAACTCTTGAGAGACTATTCTAATCTGAAAACTTTGAAAAACAAACTTGAAAACAAGTTGTACATACAAGGAAACACCATTCAGACTGCTCACATGGTCACTAAACATAGAGTTCTAAGCGATAAGCGTAGTGTTCCCATTATAGATAAACCCAACCCTGAGTACGGAAAGATAGCAAAAGCAGCTCAAAGTGTGATCTATGATGGCAATGAGATTCTTAAACCTAGACAAAAACCTAGTTGCGTTGAGTGCACAGAGGATGATAAGAAACTAGATGAAATCACTAGGGAAAAGATGAATAAGAAACTAAATGATCCTAAATGCAAAGAGAAAAAAGTAATTATCACTCCTCATGACTACAAGAAGGAAAACTGGATTTCCTTGAACAAGTTTAAGCCTCAGACATTGTTGACTCCCGAACAAGTCTTCTGGAAAATGGATTTAGATAAGCAGAAAGCTGAAAATATTGTTGAAACAAACCCTCCCCTTTGGAAAATGCCTAGAGCGACTGTGTATCCTCCTAATACACCAATGCATCTTGTTCCTAGAACAATTGCCACTAAAAGCAAGACCTTAATTAGCCAATACGTTATTTTTCAACTATTTGTTGATTTTGAGAAAACTTGCAAGAAAAGGATCACACCCACTGGTATAACTGAAGGAAAAAGGGGTTTTGAACAAATGAAAGAATGTTATTTAACTGAGGTCATGCCTTTCTTTAAACTTCTAAAAGATCACTTTGAGAGTCTTAAAAAGGGGATAGAAACTGATATTAAGGGAATGGAAAAGGAATTTGATGCAATGATTGTTGAAGTTAGTGAATATGAGCGTGCACTAAAATATAATGAGATTGAGAGGAAGAACTTGCACACATTAAATGAGACTCTTATTACTGAGTGTGTTGCTCAAGATGTGTTTTTCACTGCTACAAATTGTTCCATTAATGCTTCCAAATTTCATGAATTATCGGTTGCCCTGAATGTCTCTCATGATCGTGTCATTGAGCTTGAAAAAACTAATTCAAAACTAAACGAGAAAATTGAACTTGATGATCACGACAATTTGGTTAAACATTTTTCTAAACTAGAGGTTGAGCATTTTAATTTACAACTAAAATATCAACATCTTAAAGAAAATGTCAAAACTTCAAATATCAAGACATCCTCAGATGCTCCAGAGTTTGATGCAGTTTTTCAAATTAACAAACGTGATGAACAGATTCAAGCTCATTGCAACACGATCAGAAAGTTGAAAGCCCAAATCTCTCAATTAAAGGGTCAAACGAACAATATGACAGGCTCCCAAATGCCTCCTCCTTTAGACTCTCAGATTTCTCAAACGTTTCATCTTCAAAACCTAGTGAATGCATTACAAAAGGAAAATGAAAGTTTTCTAGAAGAAAATGAAAAAGTTAAACGTCATTTCAATGAGTTATTTGAATCAATAAAGGTCACTCGTAACAAAAATAACGAACAAATAGCTTCATTGCAAAAGGAAATTGAGAATCTGAAGAGTCAGGTAAAAGGGAAAATGCCTATGACCAATGGGGAGAATGGTGTGTCAAAGGTTCACTCTTGTAATAAATATGCTTTGTCTGTGAATTATGTACCTCCTCATCTCAGGAACAACAAACTTGCTGTTCAAACATACTTCTCATCCCTTAAGGATTGCTTAGAATGTCTGCGTGAGATTGTTGAAGAGGATAAGTTAGAGAAACCTCATGATAATGCAACTGGACATGCATGCTTATATGCCAAACGATCTCAAGAAATCTTAGAATGCTTGATCACAATATGCCTAAAGTCATTAGGTGAGAGAGTTAATCCTTTGATTCCATGTTCGATGCCTAATGCCAAGTATGATATTCATTCTATTCCCAATGCCTTGAATGTGAACCGTAGTGCTTTGAATATGAACCGTAGTGTGCCTTTAAGTAGTTCAAATTCCAGATCTGTCAATGCTAAGAAAGAGAACTCAAGTGTACCTTCTAGGAGGAATACAAATATCAGCACTTCTAGTTTCAAGAAAGTGAACCTTAGTGTGCCTGCATGTAGTTCAGATCCCAGCACATCTAAATAGGTGATGCAAAGAGTAGTAAAACCAACTAATGTTCCCATTCCCTCTACAGGAGTAATCAGTGACATTAAAGGG
Organism: Chrysanthemum seticuspe; assembly: GCA_019973895.1. Lineage (NCBI taxonomy): Eukaryota > Viridiplantae > Streptophyta > Magnoliopsida > Asterales > Asteraceae > Chrysanthemum > Chrysanthemum seticuspe. The sequence goes on from BPTQ01000007.1 coordinate 318,943,905, forward strand.
AGCGGGTCAAAGTCTCAAGACAATACAAGGAATGATAGGACCTCGCAAGCTAAGAATGTGCACTGGAAAAGAGTATAAGAACAGTCTAGGAACTTTAAGTTTGAATCAAATAAAACGAATCGTGTTGATTCTAGTATTAGCCTTAGGCGTACTGTAATTAATTCGAATTCTGATACTATTTGCAAACCTTGTATTGATGTCTGCTTGAATTCTGTCTCTAATCATGAATGTGATGTTAATGCTCTGCCTAATGATGTTAATTGTCCAGTTAATATTGTTAATGCTAAAATTCATGCTAAGAAGGCTAAAAGGCAAAAACGAAAGAAAGTTAGAAAACAGTGGAAACCCACAGGAAGAACATTCAGTAAAATAGGCTATTATTGGATGCCTGTTGGTCATAAGACTAATCAGATAATGCCCACTAGAAAATGGATGCCTACTGGTAGAACTATTCCCTTAAGAAGTGATCACACTGTGAACAGGGCTAATACAGACACTATTACTGCATCTATTCACAATGATTCCATTGCCTCATTTTCTGATATGAATGCTTCTATTTCTGATGTGGGTGTTCCAACCATTGTTACTAACCAAATGGAACCCATTCTTGCATGGGGATCCCAATTATCCAGTTATCCATTCTTTTCTGTGTTCAACTGCAGATCGTTCAAATCGTTCTGTGGTACCTGGACTCAGGTTGTTCCAAGCATATGACTGGCGACCGGTCATGGCTCATGAACTTCGTGAGCAAATTCATCGGGACTGTCAGATTCGGGAATGATCATTTCGGTGCTATTATGGGTTATGGAGACTATGTTGTTGGAAAAAGTGTTATCTCCAGAGTATACTATGTAAAAGGTCTTGGTCACAATTTGTTCTCTGTTGGTCAATTCTGCGATTCGGATCTAGAAGTAGCCTTCAGAAAACATATCTGCTTCGTTAGAAAACTTAATGGTAAGGAACTTTTAAGAGGTTCACGAGGTTCAAATTTATACACCATCTCCATCGAAGATATGATGAAGTCTTCTCCAATTTGCTTGCTGTCAAAGGCTTCTAAAACAAAGTCATGGTTATGGCATCGTCGTCTTAATCACCTGAAATTCGGTACCATCAATGATCTCACCAGAAAGGACTTAGTTGTAGGTTTACCTAGACTCAAGTACGAAAAGGATCATCTTTGTTCAGCATGTCAATTGGGAAAAAGCAAGAAGTATGCCCATAAACCCAAACCTACTAACTCTGTCACAGAAGTTCTTCACATGATTCATATGGATTTATGTGGACCAATGAGGGTGCAGAATATCTTTGGGAAGAAATATATGTTAGTTGTGGTTGATGATTACTCTAGATTCACCTGGGTCAAGTTCTTAAGGACAAAGGATGAAACTCCTGATATCATCATCAAACTCATCAAACAGCTGCAGGTTCGACTTAACAAAACTGTCAGAATTATCAGAACAGACAATGGAACTGAGTTTGTCAACAAACAACTTAGTGAATTCTATGAAAGCGTTGGAATCAGCCACCAAAGAAGTGTTCCACGAACTCCTCAACAGAACGGTGTAGTTGAAAGACGAAATCGAACTCTTGTTGAAGCCGCTAGAACAATGCTGATTTACTCAAAGGTTTCAATGTTTCTCTGGGCTGAAGCAATTGCCACTGCATGCTACACACAAAATCGTTCCCTGATTCACACTGCTCATGGAAAAACTCCATATGAACTTGTCCACAACAGAAAACCTAATCTCTCTTTCCTTCGTGTGTTTGGTGCATTGTGTTATCCAACTAATGAGGGTCAAGACTTAGGCAAACTTAGGGCTAAAGCTGACATTGGAGTATTTGTAGGATATGCACCAAACAAAAAGGGATACCGAATCTACAACAAAAGAACCCGAAATATCATGGAAACAATTCACGTTACGTTTGATGAGCTGACCGGTCAAATAGCTCCTGGACACTCCAGCTCAGGACCCGCACTTGAAAACAGTCTCATTGGTTCATCCCTTGTTCCAAACTCCTCTCATGAAACTCCATATGTACCTCCATCTGAAGATGATTTTAAGAAATTGTTTGATCCTATGTTTGATGAACTGTATGATTCAAGTACTAATGAGGTGTTGATCCCTACAACAGAGGATGCTCATATTCCTGTGAATGAAGTCAATCCCTCAGTCTCAATATCGTTAAGTCAAGAAGCGCCTACTGCTGATCCTTCCGTCTCATCAACAAATCATCATTCTTCAAATGTACATCATGGAACTGTTTCTGGCATCAATGATGAAGTTAATCCCTTTGCTACTCCTGAAGATGCTCCATTCGAAAACGTATTTGCTCCTGAATCTTCTTCAGAACCATCTTCTTCAGGAGACATCAAATCTGCTACTTCAGTCCCCCAACAACTACCACATGAACACCTCAGAAAATGGACTCACGATCATCCACTAGACAACATCATTGGAAATCCCTCTCGTCCTGTATCAACACGGAAACAACTTGCGACCGATGCCTTATGGTGCTTCTTCAACTCCGTACTATCTAAGATCGAACCATAAGATGTTAAAACCGCCATGAATGAAGATAGCTGGTTCAATGCCATGCAAGATGAAATTCATGAGTTTGATCGACTTGATGTATGGGAGTTAGTACCTGCTCCAGACTGTGCTATGATTATTGCTCTTAAATGGATCTTCAAAGTGAAACTTGATGAGCATGGTGATGTGTTGAAGAACAAGGCTCGATTAGTTGCTAAAGGATACCGTCAAGAGGAGGGTATTGAATTTGAAGAATCTTTTGCTCCAGTTGCTCAAATCGAGGCAATCAGAATCTTTCTGGCTAATGCTGCTAGTAAGAACATGGTAGTCTATCAGATGGATGTGAAGACGGCATTTCTGAACGGAGATCCTAAAGAAGTCGTCTACGTCAGCCAACCTGAAGGATTTGTGAATCAAGAGCATCCTACTCACGTTTATCGTTTGAAGAAGGCTCTTTACGGTTTAAAGCAAGCTCCAAGGGCATGGTATGATACACTCTCAAAGTTTCTTCTATCAACCGGATTTAGCAAAGGAGCAGTTGATCCTACATTGTTCACCAGGAAGTCAGGAAAACATTTAATTCATGTTCAAATTTATGTTGATGATATTATTTTTGCCTCGACAGACCCAATGGAATGTGATCGTTTTTCGAATGAAATGAGTTCAAAATTTCAAATGTCAATGATGGGACAAATGTCATTTTTCTTGGGATTACAAATTTCACAAAGTCCCGGAGGCATTTTCATAAATCAATCTAAATATGCAACAGAGATCTTAAAGAAATTTGGATTTGATTCAAGTGACCCTGTTGACACCCCCATGATTGATCGAACCAAACTAGATGAGGACCACTCAGGGATCATGATTGACCAAACGAAATATCGTAGTATGATTGGATCCCTGATGTACCTCACTGCTAGTAGACCAGACATCTTGTTCGCTGTTTGCATGTGTGCTAGATACCAGGCTAAGCCTACTAAAAAGCACCTTGAAGCAGTTAAACGGGTCTTTCGGTATCTCCAAGGAACCATCAATATGGGTCTTTGGTACCCGAAGGACACCGGTATGTCACTAACGGCCTATGCAGATGCTGATCATGCAGGTTGTCAAGATACACGTCGAAGTACGTCTGGAGGTGCTCAGTTTTTGGGTGATAAGCTTGTGAGCTGGTCTTCAAAGAAGCAAATGAGTACTTCTATTTCCTCTACAGAGGCTGAATACATAGCCATGTCATCTTGTTGTGCTCAAATCTTATGGATGAGATCTCAATTATCTGACTATGGCTTTGAATTCAACAAAATCCCTCTGTACTGTGATAATAAAAGTGCTATTGCTCTCTCATGCAAAAATGTTCAACACTCAAGAGCAAAGCATATCGACATTCGACATCATTTCATCAGGGAACAAGTGGAAAAAGGTGTGGTGGAACTCTATTTTGTGAGGACTGAATACCAGTTAGCAGACATCTTTACCAAAGCTCTTCCAAGAGAACGTTTTGAGTTCATTCTTCCATGACTTGGCTTGAAAAGCCTTCAACCAGAAACACTCAAACGTCTTCAGGAGGAAGTCGAGGAGTAAAAGGTTTCCCTCATCTATATCTTGTATATATCTATTCGAAAAACAAAATACAAAAATATAAAACTTTCAAAATCCATAAAAATTTGAAAAATTCGAAAAATCTTCAAAAAAAAATATTGTCATTTTTGTCATGTCTTTCTCGATTCGATAATATCTAACGGTCTTTGGGCTGTCATTCAAAGAATGACACGGGACTTTAGATATTGTTCGAATTTTTATTTAAAAAAAAAAAATCAAAAAATCAAAAAATCAAAAAAAAAAAAAAAAAAAAAATTTGGAGAAAGAGAAACAATGGTTTATTGTCATTTTCAGGCAATAACCCGGTTCTAATAGAAAGAACAGAGCCATGCTTTACCATGCTCTGATTCTATAAACATTTATCTGCTGAAAACTAAATGCTTTGAAAAATAACTCGGTCTCTATTTTTTATAATCATCAGGACTTATTTGTCAAAATCTCTATCTCTCAATCAACAACCGATGTCATTGATTGAGGGGGAGTGATAAGGTTTTAAAAGGTACCATTTTGAGGGGTCGTTTAAGTCCTTATTTGATCACTTTTGTATCCGTTATTGCTTAATATCGTTCCTTTTCACTTTTTAGGTCTTGTGAAGGCAAAATGCTGGAATGGCACTTATTTGGACGAAAAGGCGCGAATATATGAAGAAAATGGCCAAAGTCAAAATCGAGACACTCACAGTTGCTGAAAGTATAAGGCAACGGCGTCAGGTGCTATTGGCGACGCCGTCCCAAAATTATTGAGACGATCCAGAACCCAAAACTCGTATTTTCAAGTGACGACGTCCAGTCATGGAAGAGTAGGTCGTCGCTACTCAGACGGCCTAGATGCAATCCAGACGACGTCAGAAGCTGAAGAGGACGGCGTCACGGACATAAGGTGACGCCGTCGCAAGGTTAACGTGGCCAAGACGAAACCCTAATGGCGGCGACACGACGGCGTCACTAAACATAAGGTGACGCCGTCGCAATTGTAATCTTATATATAGAATCTGAATTTTTCAGTCTTTGTGTGGAGAGTCTTTGGAGTAAAAACCTAAAACCGAACCTAAGGTGTCTTGTACAGTATTTTAGGGTTTTAAACCCTATCTTACATCAAGATAAGTCTTTACTTCATTAATTCAATTATGTCTTTGATTATTTGTGTGTATGCTTGCATGTTCTCCATGTCCGGCTAATTTATTTGTGTGTTTGCTTAGGAAGTATGAAACTTAATTATTGAATATTGATTGGTTGTTTCTTATCTTAGTTGATTAATGATCTAGTAATGCGATAGGTCATTCGTTGTGTACTTAATGCTTGATTCATCTTTGTGAACCTTAGAGTATAATTACCTGAGTAATTGTAGGCTAAACCATCCAAAAAGCGCCTTAGAGTAGGAGTTTATAATCTCTAGTAGGTTTGTAGACAAGACCCTTTGGTAAGTTCGAAGAGTTAGGGAGAAACGCATACCCTACAACTTTAGACACACAACGCAACTAGGAATAAGACGTGACACTCAACCATCAATAGGAGATAATTAAGGAGTAATACAAACTAAGTAAACACATCTTTAAACTATCATACGAGCACACATTAATTAGACATAGACTCCCACAACCCTAGTTTAGATAATTAGATAATAGTAGAGTAATCGGTAGAAATACCAACCCCCCCCCCCCAAATCCAATACCTGAGATTCGTACCTTTCCATTTTCATAAAATATAAAAAGATAAAAAATAATCTTCCTCAACCTTAACCTTAGCGTAGTAACTCCTTGCTAGCATTCCTATTCCCCTAGAGAACGATATCAATACCCGTGGCTTACCCTAATTACTACACTACAACGATTAGGTTCACTGCCTAGGGTGTTATAAAACTTGCTCGAAGAAAAGGAAGTTCCTTTTACCCCGAACGACGCGTGTAGCGTTATCAAGTTTTTGGCGCCGTTGCCGGGGAATAGAATAGCTAGTTAGTAGTCCACCTCGTTTAGGTTTCTTTGCTTGATTCCTATCAAGTAAACTTTTTTTCTCATTTTTAGATTTCTCTTAGTTTATCCCCCTTCTTCGTGACCTTTGTTCGTAACCTCATCACTTTTCATCATGGAAGGTGATAACCCACTACCATTCATCAACCCACCACCAAATGACCCGCCAAGAGCCCGTACTCTTGGTGAATACTCAAGACCAAGCCACCTAGGCTATAGGAACACCATTGAGCTTCCCGACCAAGCCCAAACTACGGACCTGCGATCCGACACCATCCGGTTGGTGCAAAACGGATGTGCATTCCATGGACTTCGTTCCGAAGATCCAAATCAGCATCTGAGGGATTTCCTCAAAATCGTCGATTCCATCGACCTTGATGCTACTACTCGGGAGACCACGCGCCTGCGTCTCTTCCAATTCTCTCTACGGGACCAAGCTAGTAATTGGCTTGAGCGACTTCCCGCCGGCTCCATCTCAAGTTGGGATGATCTTACTTCTCGCTTCCTTGCTCAATTTTTCCCACCGGGGAGAACCACTAAGCTTAGAAATGACATCTTGATGTTCCAACAACGTCAAGGTGAATCTCTCTACGAAGCATGGACCCGATTCAAGGACTTACTTCATAAAGTCCCTCATCACGGCATTGATCTTTGGCTCCAAGTCCAAATCTTTTATGATCATGTCAACTTTCCCACTAAGCGATCCATTGACCAAGCGGCCGGTGGAAAACTTAGTAATCTCACCGCAGAAGAATCATGGGAAATAATAGAGGACCTCGCCCACTATGACAACGAAAGTTGGGATGACCCCCGTGAACTGCCCAAAACCGTCAAGGAAATCTCCTTGCCTCCTACCGATCGTAGGATGATCGAACTTGAAGATCAAGTTAAATTCCTCATGAGTTCCTACAAAAATCCTAAGTCCTCACGACAAGTGAATCAAATCACTCTACCTTGTGAGTTATGCAGTGGTCCCCATGTCACTCGTGATTGCACAAGGCTCTCCGAACAAGCTTTTGCGGACTACGCCTCCATACGTACCGACGGAGCGGGAGAGAAGTGGTACACTTTCAAACCCGAACAAAACAACTTAGGAAACTCATACAACCCCTCATGAAGAAATCACCCTAATCTTAAGTGGAACCAAAACTCAAGCACACCCCAAAGCTCATCTAGTTCGCCTAATAGGTTCAATTCTTCTAATACCGAGAACCCCACTAATCTTGAGGCAATTGCATCTAGATTTTTGTCATCCCAAGAAACTCGATTGAATAAGCTTGAAGCCGATTTTAAGCAAAAACAAAGCGAGATGACAACCAAGCTTGATGCCCTCTTAAAAGCCTTCAATGAGCGGGAAGTTGGAGCACTCCCAAGTGATACCATTAAGAACCCAAAAGTGAATTCGATTGCATCGACTTCATGTTCCAGTTCACCATGGGAGAGTGCACATCCATGCCCCTCTCACCCAACGGTTCACTCGGTAAATGCTATCAAAATGGGTTCCAAGTCATCCAAGAGATACCAAGGCCCAGCACCTTTGGTAAAGCCTACTCTTGAGAAACCCGTCAGCCAAGAATCCAAACCTAGTTTAGAGGAGGAGTACAAGGAACTCCATCAAGAAAAACCGATTCTTGAAGTCTTAGCTCATGCACCTTATTATAATGCTTTAAAAGAAAAATATGAGTTAGAACTTAGGCTTGGAAAACATGGGTCCGCCTTTGTGCGAAACAACTTACCTAAGAAGTTAGACGATCCAGGGCTATTCACTCTTCCGTGTAGACTTGGGAGTTCCAAGCCACTCGATGCTCTAGCCGATTTAGGATCATGCATCAATCTCGTTTCGTTGTCCGTTCATAGAAGCCTCAACCTAGGTAAAATTGAACCAACGGAAACTATCTTAGGTCTAGCGGACGGTAGTATAGCACGTCCGGTAGGAATAATAAAGGACATGGTAGTACATGTAGGAGAGTTGACTCTTTTGGCCGACTTTCATGTACTAGACATGAATAAGGACCCGACATGCCCATTACTAGTTGGAAGATGATTTTTAGCTACCGCTAGTGCCATCATCGATTGTAAGATGTCCAAAATAGTGGTAGGAGAGGGGAGTGCTAGATCCGTTTACGATGTTAAAAAGCATACATACTATAAGGATGAGGAAATCCCACAAGAGATAGGGTTGGATAGAGAGCCTTCTCGATATGGACCTTGGATTGATAAGAACATCATAGGCCCCCAAAGACCTTTTTACCTAGATAAGGCCTTTGCTAGTGCAGCAACTTTCCAAGAACAAGAAATGGCTAAGGACATAGAAGTGAACCCGTTCGAGGACGCCTTAGTATTTAGGAAGATGACCGAGTTCCTAGGAAGCTTGCCCGTTAACCTTGTCATGAATAAGTGGATAGTTGAGAAATCCGAACACATGTGGAATTGGAATAGACCGCCTAGTGATGGTAATGGAAGGTGGCACATTAGGATACAAATCTATGATCCCGATGGTGAAATGTTTGAAAAGGCATATTTAACCGAACGTACTACTAGGAACTTGAATGATAAGTTTGATCCTTACGACATTGTTGAGGATAGACTTACGTATATCGGTACGTAGGAGCACGACTACGAGTCTAGCTACAAGACTCTTTAATAAAGAAAAGCGCTTCGTGGGAGGCAACCCATGCTTAATTGTTTGCTTGTTAGTGTCATATATCTTTTATTAATTGTTTATCCTCATGTTTAAATTTGTAAAAATGCTTTATTTTGTTTTTAACCTCGTCTTAATTGCATATAAAGGTATTTTACATAAGGGATAAGTGTAGGGAGGATTACACACGTTTTCAAAAGAAACGTAAACATGAGAATAACAATTAACTAAAAGATATTTATGTTTGTTTGTTCGAGTCGAATGCTTGTATCGAGTCATAATGGATGTTTTGCAGAAATTTTTCCAGATTCTAAAGATGTAAATTTTCCAGAAAATCACAGACCAGTTTTTGTCAGGATAACCTGACGGCGTCAGGATTGCAACCTGACGGCGTCAGGAAGGAGTAAAAACATCAGATTACTTTTTCTCGTTTTCTGAGCTACTTATAAATTTTTGGAATTTTCCAGGTCTTAATTTTCTTAGAAATTCTGTAAACATCCATTCCACAAGCATTATATCCTAATTTAAATCGAGTCTTATATATATTATTACCGCCGATTTTACGCGAAGGTTTCGTTTGTTTTCTTCAAGTGTGCAGGTTTAGTTTGTCAAGAAGAAGTTACATAAGATTGGAAGGAGCTTTTCACGCAATAATTCTTCTTGGAAAAGAGTTTAACCACCACTTTACACGGATCCTACCGAGCTAATCAGGGGATTATTAGTTTCTTTCGTTTTTAATTACCTTCTTTTATCATAACTTTGATACTTTCGGGGAACATTGGGGACAATGTTCAGTTTAAGTGTAGGGAGGGAAAATAAAACGGGAACTTTGAAACTATGCTTATCCTTGATTATTTGCTTCGTCCAATTGTATTTGTGTAATAAACCATGAGAAAATGTCGGTTAGGGTAATTTTGGCACCAAATTTAAAATTTTTTATGACATATAAGAGTGGGCCATTAGTCTTAACAAAAGCGTCTCACGGATAGGAAGTTATATGACTAGCACAAAAACCCTTTACCACCCAAATTCCACCAAAATGTGAGGATCGCCCTTAGATTAGTAGGAATTAAAGCATTCATCTTTAATGCTTAGAGTGTGAACCGGTAGTATATTAGATTCTAGAACTTGTTTTGTGATGCATTCCGAGATCGCAAGTGAGGCTACACTTGTGTAGTTAGGAATAACTAAATGATAAGAGGCATTAGGATAACCCTTGTTTGATACCCGTAATATAATCACTTCTTCCACATCGGTTGAGTAATTCCCCCACACCCTTTTCGTTGTACTCATTTTTAGTACACGATACCTCTAGTTAACCCCTCAGAGCCTATCCTTTTCGCGGTTCTCGTGATATTTTGGTTTTTCCGGAATATCAATGAAGAGCATTGTTTACACCCCACCCCCAAATATACACCCAAATCGCCTTTGCCTACCCCTTATGCACTCACTTTTAGTGCAAATGTTTGTTATCACCCTAAACCCTTTGTTCAATTATCTAGTTGCTTGCATAAGTTGCTAAGTCGAGTCATATCATTTGTATACAGTTTTGGGATGATTAGGATTCATGGGAAAAGTTAAAGTTTATGAAATGACGGGAAGGGAACGTTAAATTCAAATTCCCTTTGTTTGCGTAATAATGTACCCCAAGTGTTTTGATCTTTTCAATTCGGGTCAAATTAGTGTTAGAGTAATAAAAACTCAAGTGTAGGGATATGCCTGTAAATCCCTAGTATTTTGATGTTATCATAGAGGATGGTAGAGTAAAAGTGTATGAAAAAAAAAAAAAAAAAAAAATCGAAAAAAAAAATAGAAAAAGAAAAAAAAAACATACGGGCTACCATCCTACATCTATCCTTTAAATTTATGTTTGATTATTTCCATTGCCTAGAGTTTTAGAGTGTCGAGTCTTGACTTAGCAACGCCATTCTTCATATGCAGTTAACATAGAGATTTTTGACTTACCACCACTAAATAGCCTATCCCACCAAACCCTTATTTCCCTACCGTAAGCCTAACGTTACAACCCTTTAAAGACCTCTTTGATAGTCTTTCCTAGGTGCTTACGCCAAAGCGATGGAGGTTTGATCTATTCTCAAGCCTATGGTAATCTATGTACTAGGACCGGTTAATGAGTGTTTATCTTCCATTTCCTATTTAGTTATATTTCATATATACACCCGAGAGAGATGTGAGTATCCAAACACCCCATGTGAGGTGCTAGTATGTAATTTCCGTGCTTGTTATGACTTTTGCGGGGCTTATATGTGTTGTGGACCGTTTTGAATTAATGCTTCATGACCCCTAACTTATAAATTAATTGGCTAAAAGCACATTTGCTTGAGGACAAGCAAATAACAAGTGTAGGGATATTTGATAAGGTTTTAAAAGGTACCATTTTGAGGGGTCGTTTAAGTCCTTATTTGATCACTTTTGTATCCGTTATTGCTTAATATAGTTCCTTTTCACTTTTTAGGTCTTGTGAAGGCAAAATGCTGGAATGGCACTTATTTGGACGAAAAGGCGCGAATATATGAAGAAAATGGCCAAAGTCAAAATCGAGACACTCACAGTTGCGGAAAGTATAAGGCGACGGCGTCAGGTGCTATTGGCGACGCCGTCCCAAAATTATTGAGACGATCCAGAACCCAAAACTCGTATTTTCAAGTGACGACGTCCAGTCATGGAAGAGTAGGTCGTCGCTACTCAGACGGCCTAGATGCAATCCAGACGACGTCAGAAGCTGAAGAGGACGGCGTCACGGACATAAGGTGATGCCGTCGCAAGGTTAACGTGGCCAAGACGAAACCCTAATGGCGGCGACACGACGGCGTCACTAAACATAAGGTGACGCCGTCGCAATTGTAATCTTATATATAGAATCCAAATTTTTCAGTCTTTGTGTGGAGAGTCTTTGGAGTAAAAACCTAAAACCGAACCTAAGGTGTCTTGTACAGTATTTTAGGGTTTTAAACCCTATCTTACATCAAGATAAGTCTTTACTTCATTAATTCAATTATGTCTTTGATTATTTGTGTGTATGCTTGCATGTTCTCCATGTCCGGCTAATTTATTTGTGTGTTTGCTTAGGAAGTATGAAACTTAATTATTGAATATTGATTGGTTGTTTCTTATCTTAGTTGATTAATGATCTAGTAATGCGATAGGTCATTCGTTGTGTACTTAATGCTTGATTCATCTTTGTGAACCTTAGAGTATAATTACCTGAGTAATTGTAGGCTAAACCATCCAAAGAGCGCCTTAGAGTAGGAGTTTATAATCTCTAGTGGGTTTGTAGACAAGACCCTTTGGTAAGTTCGAAGAGTTAGGGAGAAACGCATACCCTACAACTTTAGACACACAACGCAACTAGGAATAATATGTGACACTCAACCATCAATAGGAGATAATTAAGGAGTAATACAAACTAAGTAAACACATATTTAAACTATCATACGAGCACACATTAATTAGACATAGACTCCCACAACCCTAGTTTAGATAATTAGATAATAGTAGAGTAATCGGTAGAAATACCAACCCCCCCCCAAATCCAATACCCGAGATTCGTACCTTTCCATTTTCATAAAATATAAAAAGATAAAAAATAATCTTCCTCAACCTTAACCTTAGCGTAGTAACTCCCTACTAGCATTCCTATTCCCCTAGAGAACGATATCAATACCCGTGGCTTACCCTAATTACTACACTACAACGATTAGGTTCACTGCCTAGGGTGTTATAAAACTTGCTCGAAGAAAAGGAAGTTCCTTTGACCCCGAATGACGCGTGTAGCGTTATCAGGGAGAATGATTTCAATTAAATTAAAAAGTTATTTGGCATTAAATTGTTTTCAAAAGATGTACATGCATGTTTTATCAATGGAGTTTAAAATCTTAAAATCCGATCCTTATCAGTTAAAACGCTTTCATAATCAAGTCACAATTCCCCTTAATAGCTTTCAAAATCAATTTAAATCTATAAGAGATCACAAATCTCAAATGATTTGATAATTGTGATCGGGAGAGAATGTGTGATTTAAATTGGATTTAAACGGATAATTCGGTAAATTGTTTTATAAGGATCTACATGCCGTCCTTCCCACAAGTGCCAAATGATTTTAAATTTTCTTGCACATGTTGAGGGGGAGCATATATCGTAAACCAATATGTGTTGAAACGTGATCATTTTTCTCAATGTGCAGGTTTCCTCTATTATGTGCAAAACTCTTTTCAAACTTAGATGCACATATTGAGGGGGAGCAAAATCATGAAAACCTCATCCTTCCCCAAAATGCTCTATCTACTTGATTTGATGTGGGGAGTGATGTTGATATCTTTTAGAAAATGGTAATCAAAGAAATTAATTCTTTCTCTTGCCTCCGTGTGCAAAACATTTTCAAATACTTGATGCACATGTTGAGGGGGAGTTCTCGTTCTAAAATTATCAACATCAATTCAGGTACAAAATGCTTTGATAATATACACAAGTATCTGAATTGATTTTCAAATGGTTTTCAATTGAATCCATATGGCAGGTGAACAATACCAAAAAGACCGACCAACTTTACTTTATGTACGGAGATATAAGGATGATAAGGTTAGGTATTGGTTCCCATGATCCGCCAGAACCGGAGTGATCTACCCAGGGACAATCCACTAGTTAGTGTAGAAGTCCTTAGGTATGATGATAAAAGGAGAAAAGTGAGATATGGGAAGAGTGCGGACTGAGATAGAGCAAGTACTGGAACAAACCCAACAAGGTTCTTGCTATGAAGTCTCGGTAAGCACTGAAGGGGTTGAAGAATTAAAAAGAATTGAATGAGAAAAGGGTGAAAAGAAATAGCCCTCCATTTATTCAACCTTAGGGCAGAAACCGGGTTCACTTCATATGCTACTGATGGTAACATCGGTATTGAAGACAAGAAGTCATGGACCCAGTGACACACTGCACTTCAACTTTCCAAACCACTCAAGTTCCTCTTAAAAGGACTTGTTTCATTCTCACGGGGAACCAACATTATCTATCGACTTTCTCTTAGAGATTGTTGATATTGAAGAAGGAGACCCTCTCCCTAGTCTCCGGCACAGGATCCAAATATGCACAAAATTGAGTCTAGAGCCACGAGATCATCAATAAATCTCATTAGGACACTTTCAATGAAGACTCTCTGTTTCACACAATGTGGAAAGAGAGATTATATCTTGAGTCCTACGCATTATCCTTGTGGTATTGCCAGAACATCTGAGTGATGTGTTTACATATTCACAATGAAGATGGAAAGCCTTCTGGAGCCAACATCAAACAAGCTCCTGGTAGGTGGCATGTGAGATCTATTATATAGATCAACCATGTGACAACTGAACAGAAACAATGGGGCAATTCAATCTCTTGAATCAATCCTGGTTCAGGTTATGGATTGACGGATACCTTTGAAAAACCAGTCTTTGTGCTTAACAACTCTTTTCTTTAGCACATCGACCGTGTACTCATTTTTCAAACCAAAAGGTGTTTTTATGATTGATAATTGATTTTCAATAAAACCTTCGTTGTATTGCAAAAACAATTTCTATTGAGCAATACACGATTGTTTTTCAAATCTCTTTTCATCAATCAGTGGACTTAAAATTCGCTGGTTCACTCACTCCGTGTTGTCTTCTTTGAGATGTTCCGGTTTGAGAACAGCTAGAGCAGCTGCGAAACCCTGTCAAGGAAATTCTTCGGAATTATACCTGATCACAGGCAGTACATGTACTGATCAACGGGGAACCGTGGGCCGTGTACCTCAATTCAACGAAAGTGATCAAAGACACTTTCGTGCGATTTATTGCTAACTGTTGTATGCAGGTACACCCGACGTTTGCAGCTGATCAGAATGAAGCGGTCAATCCATAGCCGCATGCTCACTTAACACATTCATCTCAAAAGAAATCATGATTAGTGCATCAATGACTCTGATATTCTCACTCCATGCTTCTGCTACGCTGCTGCCAATATCATGATTCAACCAATGCTTCCGCTACTCTGATGAGAAGATATCATGATCCAGAATGTGAGCATGTCTGTCCTAAAGTCACAACATCACATAATACCAACACCACAAAGGATGTGTCAGAGATTTTTGATAGCTGATGATCTCAAAAGATGGCTCAAAATTATTATCACGTGGATCAGTAAAAGACCTCCACTTGAAGTAACCAAACATGCAATGTGAAGAATCAATGACTACGAGCTTAGGAGCAAAGGACTACATCAAGAATGCAAGATCAATTGTTAGTGTAATATCTATTTGTATTCAATGTAAGTTTGGTACATGATTGAGGTGACCTCCCTTAGGGGGAGATTGTTAGGAATTAGAAATTCCAGGTATTAAAGAGTCGGTCACCTCAAGTATATTTAATCGTTAGAAAGCTCGTAGTCGTAGTTCTTTTAAGTTAAGTAGTATTTAGTTTAGTAACACCGTGGAGGACGGACGGGTCTTTACCCACTGTATGCCTGATCCACAGCCCGATTTGTGGCGATTTATGTAAGACTATAAATACTCTCTAACTCCCAAGGTAGAGAGTTGGAGCTCATAATAATATCTTTCACTTTCTCTCACTAAGTTCCCTAAACCTCTAACTTTCTCTCTCTAGAATTCCATTTATACGCCACTTTGTGTTATGGTTTGATGTGTATGTGAAAGCTAATATCCTACAGATGAGTACAATGCAAGGGTGTGGGGGAATTACTCAACTGATGTGGAAGAAGTAATTATAATACGGGTATCAAACAAGGGTTATCCTAATGCCTCTAATCATTTAGTTATTCCTAACTACACAAGTATAGTCTCACTAGCGATCTCGGAATGCATCACAAAACAAGTTCTAGAATCTATTATACTTCCGGTACACTCTCGAAGCATTAAAGTTGAATGCTTTAATTCCTATAGATCTAAGGGCGAACCTCACATTTTTGGGGTGGAATTTGAGTGGTAAAGGGTTTTTTCTTTGTGCTAGTCATATAACTTCCTATCCATGAGTCACTTTATTAAGACTAAAGACCCACTCATACAAGTCATGAAATTTTTTAAATTTGGTGCTAAAATTACCCTAACCGATATTTCTCATAGCTTATTACACAAATGAAATAGGACAAGACAAATAGTCAAGGATAAGCATAGTTTCAAAGTTTCGATTTTATTCTCCCTCCCTACACTTAAACTGAACATTGTCCCCAATGTTCCCCGAAAGTATCAAAGTTATGATAACGAAAGGTAATTAAAAGAGAAAGAAACTAGTACTCCCCTGATTAGCTCGGTATGATCCATGTGAAGTAGTGGTTAAATTCTTTCCAAGAAGAATGTATGCGTGAAAAGCTCCATCCAATACTATATTTCTTCTTCTTGATAAATAAAACCAGCACACTTTAAGAAAATAGAAGAAACCTTCGCGTAAAATCGACGGTAAAACTACATATGACTCTACTACACTAGGATATAATGCTTGTGGAATGGATGTTTGCAGATTTTCTTGAAAATTAAGACCTGAGAATTTCTAAAAGTTTATAAGTAGCACAGAAAACGAGAGAAATTTAGATAAGTTGTTTCTGCTCCTCCTGACGTCGTCAGGTAGCAATCGTGACGCCGACAGAAACTGGTATGCTGCGCTTTTCTAGAAAAATTACACCTTTAAAATCTGGAAAAGTTCCTGCAAAACATCCATTATGACTCGATACAAGCATTTGACTCTAACAAACACACATATATATATCTTTTTCCATAATCATAGTTCTCATGTTCATGTTCTTTTAAAAAAACATGTGTAATCCTCCCTACACTTATCTTTTTTGTAAAATACCTTTATATGTAATTAAGAAGAGGTTAAAGACAAAATAAAGCATTTTCACAAATTCAAACATGAGAATAAACAATTAATGAAAAGATATATGACACACAAACAAGGAAACAATTAAGCATGGGTTACCTCCCACGAAGCGCTTTTCTTTATTTATGAGTCTTGTAGCTAGACTCAAAGTCGTGCCCATACGTACCTATGTAAGTAAGCTTATCCTCAAGAATGTCATAGGGGTCAAACTTATCTTTTAAGTTCCTAGTGATACGCTTAGTTCGGTACGCCTTTTCAAACTTTTCTCCATTTGGGTCATAGATTGTCATCCTAATGTGCCATTCTCCATTACCATCACTAGGTGGTCTATCCCAAGTCCACTTATGCTTAGGTTTCTCACTCTCAACTTTCCACTTATTCATGACAAGATTGACGGGCAAGCTTCCTAGGAACTCGGTCATCCTCCTAAACACGAAGGCATGCTCGAACGGGTTCACTTCCATGTCCCTAGCCAATTCTTGTTCATGGAAAGTTAAATTACTAACAAAGGCCTCTTCTAGATAGAAAGGTCGTTGGGGACCTATAAAATATTTATTAATCCAAGGCCCATATCTAGATGGTGTCCTATCTAACATGATCTCATGGGAGATTTCTTCCTCCTTGTAGTAGATATGCTTTTTGACATCGTAAATTGATCTATCACTCCCTTCTCCTACCACTATCTTAGACATTTTGCAATCAATTATGGCACTAGCGGTGGCTAAGAATCCTCTTCCTACTAACAATGGGCATGTCAGGTCTTTATTCATGTCTAGCACATGGAAATCCGCCAAAAGAGTCAATCCACTTACGTGCACTACCATGTCTTTTATTGTCCCTACCGGATATGCAATACTATCGTCCGCTAGACCTAAGATGGTTTATGTTGGTTCTATCTTACCTATGTTAAGGCTTCTATGGTGGGACAACGGAAGAAAAGTGATGCTTGATACTAAATCGGCTAAAGTGTCGAACGGTTTGGAATTTCCAAGCCTACATGGAAGAATGAATAGCCCGGGATCATCTAACTTCTTAGGTAACTTATTTTGCACAAATGCGGACGCAAGTTCTCCTAGCTTTAGTTCTTGCTCATATTTTTCTTTTAAAGCATTGTAATAAGGCGCATGAGCCAAGACTTCAAGAACCGGTTTTCTTGGTGGAGTTCCTTGTACTCCTCTCCTAGATTAGGTTTAGGTTCTTGGTTGACGAGTTTCTCAAGAGTTGGTTGGACCAATGGTTTGGGTCCTTGGTACCTCATGAGGTATTGCTTGGAACCCGTGTTGATGGCGTTGACCGGATGGACTTTCGGGTGTGAAGGGCATGGATATGCACTCTCCTAAGGTGATCAAGAACATGAAGTCGATGAAATCAAATTCACTTTTGGGTTCTTTATAGTGTCGCTCGGGAGTGCTCCAATTTCCCGGTCATTGAAGGCTTTTAAGAGAGCGTCAAGTTTGGTTGTCATCTCGCCTTGTCGTTGCTTGAAATCGGCTTCAAGCTTAGTCAAACGAGCTTCTTGAGAGGACATGAATCTTGACACTATTTCCTCGAGGCCAGTGGAATTTCTGGTATTGGGAGGGTTGGACCTATAAGGTGGACTAGATGAGTTTTGGGGCGGGTTTGAGTTTTGGCTCCACTTAAGGTTAGGGTGATTTCTCCATGAGGGGTTGTAGGAGTTTCCTAAGTTGTTTTGTTCGGGCTTGAAAGTGTACCACTTCTCTCCCGCTCCATCAGTACGCATGGAGGCGTAGTCCGTAAAAGCTTGTTCGGGGAGTCTTGTGCAATCACGAGTGTCGTGTGGACCACTACATAACTCACAAGGTAGAGTGATTTTGTTCACTTGGTGTGAAGACTTAGGATTTTTGTAGGAGCTCATTAGGAATTTTACTTGATCTTCAAGTTCGAGCATCCTACGATCGGAAGTTTGTGAGTTAATGGGAGGCAAGGAGATTGCCTTTACGGTTTTGGGCAACTCACGGGGGTCATTCCAACTTTCGTTGTCATAGAGGACAAGGTCCTCTGTTGTACCCCCACTATTCTTCCGCGGTGAGATCACTAAGTTTACCACCGGCCGCTTGGTCGATGGATTGCTTAGTTGGAAAGTTGACATGATCGTAAAATATTTAGACATGAAGCCAAAGATCAATGCCGTGATGAGGGACTTTATGGAGCAAGTCCTTGAATCGGGTCCATGCCTCGTAGAGAGATTCACTTTGACGTTGTTGGAACATCAAGATTTCATTCCTAAGCTTAGTAGTTCTCTCCGGTGGGAAAAATTGAGCAAGGAAATGAGTAGTGAGATCATCCCAACTTGAGATAGAGCCGGCGGGAAGTTGCTCAAGCCAATTACTAGCTTGGTCCCGTAGAGAGAGAATTGAAAGAGACGCAAGCGCGTGGTCTCCCGAGTGGTAGCATCAAGGTCGATGGAATCGACGATTTTAAGGAAATCCTTAAGATGTTGATTAGGATCTTCGGAATGAAGTCCATGGAATGCACATCCGTTTTGAACCAACCGGATGGTTTCGGATCGCAGGGCCGTAGTTTAAGCTTGATCGGGGAGCTCAATGGTTTTCCTATAGCCTTGGTGGCTTTGTCTAGAGTATTCACCAAGAGTGCGGCTTCTTGGCGGGTCATTTGGTGGTGGGTTAATGAGTGGTGGTCGATTATCACCTTCCATGATGAAAAGTGATGGGATTTAAGAACAAATTCACGAAGAAAGGGGATAGGCTATGAGGAAGCTAAAAATGAGAAAAAATCTTACTTGATAGGAATCAAGCAAGGGAACCTAAACGAGATAGAATTCTAACTAGCTATTCTATTCCCTGGCAGCGGCGCCAAAAACTTGATGCGCGTACAAGGCGCGTTCGGGGTCAAAGGAAACTTCCTTTTCGTCGAGCAAGTTTTTCAACACCCTAGGCAGTGAACCTAATCATTGTAGTGTAGTATTGGGTAAGCCTCGGGTATTGATATCGTTCTCTAGGGGAATAGGAATGCTAGTGAGAAATTACTATGCTAAGGTTGAGGTTGAGGAAGATAATTTTTTATCTTTTTATATTTTTTTTAGAAACTAAAGGTAAAATCTCGGGGTTTGGATTTGGGGGTTTGGTACTTCTACCGATTACTTCTGCTATCTAATTATCTAAACTAAGGGGTAGTCTATGTCTATTGATGTGTGCTCGTATGATGATTAAAGATGTGTCTACCTAGATACTATTACTCCTTAGTTATCTTTTATTGGTGGTTGAATTATCACGTCCTTATTCTTAACGCGTTGTGTTTTTTAAGGTCGTAGGGTGTGCTTTTATCCCTAACTCTTTGAGACTACCTTAAGGTTAATGACTACGAAATCTCTAGGATTCATAAACTTAACACTAAGGTTATTTTCGGATGTTTAGCCTACAGTTCCACTAGTAACTATAAACTAATATTCACAAAGATTAATAAAGCATTAAAAACACAACGATGGCCTAATGCACTCCTAAGCCAATTAAAATTAAGATAAGAGACAACCAATCAATAATTAATAACTAGGTTTCATAGATCTAAGCAAACACACAAGTAAATTAGCCAGACATTTTAAGCATGCAAGCATACACACATTCAATCGAAGACATAATGAAATAAAGGGAATAAATAACTTATCTCGATGTAAAATAGGGTATGAGAACCCTAAAATACTGTCCAAACCAGACTACAATCGTTTTAGGTTTTTACTCCACAAGTCTACCTACTTAAAAACTGAAAAATCAAATTCTATATATAGTTTTACAACTGCGACGGCGTCGCCTTATAGGTGTCTGATCGCCGTCATTAGGGTTTCGTCTTGGCCAAGTCAACATTGGGACGACGTCACGTCGTGGTTGTGACGCCGTCTGAGTCTGGATCTAGGCCGTCTGAGAAGAAAAGTCTTCGTGACGCCCTTACTCTTCAAATCCTGACGCCGTCAGGTGTAAAATAACAAACTCGCTCCTGAGTTGTCTCAAAAAAAGGACGGCGTCGCCCTCTGATTGGGACGCCGTCAGGTGTTATTCTAGCAGCTTGAGTGTCTTGATCTTGACTTAGCCATTTTCTTCACATATTCACTCCTTTTCTTCCAAAAATACATCATTCCAGCAATATGCTTCCAAGAGACCTAAAAAGTGAAAAGGAACGAAATTAAGCAGTAACGGATATAAAAGTGGGCGATTAAGGGCTTAAATGACCCCTTAAAAGTGTACGTTTTAAATCATTATCATCTATAAGTGCAGATAGTGACCTTGCAGAGTTGCTTTGTAAGGCTAAACTTATAATATGGGACGAGGCGCCGATGGTACATAGGCATTGTTTTGAAGCTTTTGACAAAACTATGCGTGATATAACTTCTGTGTCAGACAAGGTATTTGGTGGTAAAGTTGTTGTATTTGGTGGTGACTTCCGTCAGATTTTACCCGTTATTCCTAATAGAGGTTGACAGGATGTTGTACATGGATCCATAAACGCTTCTAAATTGTGGCAACATTGCAAGGTGTTAAAATTAACTGTTAACATGTGACTTACAATTGGAGCAGACTATGACCAAAAAGAAGATATACAAAAATTTGCAGATTGGATTCTTGATATAGGTGATGGAAAAATATGCGGTAAAAACGATGGTGAGGCTGTTGTTGAATTCCCAAAAGAAAGGTTAATTCCAGACTCGGCAGACCATGTTAGCGCTGTGATAGAGGAGATTTATCATGATTTGCTTGGTAATCTATGGAATCCAGTTTTTTCCAAGAGATAACTATTCTTGCTCCTACACATGACGAGGTTGATATAATAAATTAGCAAATGATGTCGTTTTTAGAGGGAGAAGAAAAAACTTATTTTAGCTCTGATACAGTTTGTCTAACATACATGGATGATTCATTTGATGAGACATTGTATACAACTGAATTCTTAAACACCATAAAAATGTCGGGAATTCCTCACCACCAGTTAACATTGAAGGTAGGTGCTCCAGTTATGTTCCTTCGTAACATTGATCAAAGAGCCGGACTTTGTAATGGTACAAGGTTGCAAATATTACGATTGGGAGTAAACAACATTGAGGCGAGGATTATATCTGGAGGAAATATTGGTCTAATATGCTCAATATCACGTATGGTTGTAAGCCCGTCTGACAAAAAAATGCCTTTCAAACTCAACAGGAGACAGTTCCCAATATTGATGTGTTTTGCTATGATAATGACAATCAACAAAAGTCAAGGGAAAACATTTTCAAAGGTTGGGATTTTTTAAAGCGTCCCATTTTTTCTCATGGTCAATTGTATGCAGTTGTTTCAAGGGTTAAGAGCCAAGAAGGGTTGCGAGTTCTTTGTTGCGATAGAGAGGGTAATTACACTGATAAAACAAACAACGTTGTATTTAAAGAAGTTTTACACAAACTTAGATAAGGCGGAGATTATGTGTTACGTGAATTGATTTTATTTCTAATGTTTATATTATAAAAAATATTCATTTGTTTATTACAATACATAAATTATGAATAATATACTTATATGTTTTGGTTACAATCAAATAACTTTGTTAGTTTAAATTACAAATATCTATAAATGGTATAAACAATATATCGAAACTAGCCCGCCCATCAGGCGGGTCGAGAATCTAGTATATATATATATATATATATATATATATATATATATATATATATATATATATATATATATATATATATATATATATATATATATATATATATATATTATATATAACAGGAGGCATGACACGTAGATTATTCTAAAATTGCCACCTCAATGCCATGTAATTCATTTTAATGCCATGTAATCATTAGTTGTCCACCTAAGTAATATTTTTGTCCACCTAAGCAATATTTTTTTAATTTAATTAGCTATTATGTAAATTTCGGATTTTTTTTAATTAATTTTCAAAAATTGTTTTAAAAAAGGAGCCTTGCAAGGATTGAACCTTGGTTATTTGGTTGAATAACATGTGTGTTTACCACTAAGGCAACACAACTTTTTGGAATATATGTTGCAAGTCCAAAATTATAAATCTATGCAACCAATTATGTAGGAGAATCCATACAACTTAGGTAACCCTAAACAAACCATATATGTAAAAACTTATATACGGTTCATTATATTTTTTTCTCAAAAACCCTAATATCCTTTTTTTCCTCACAATCTCTTCTAATATTCGGTTTACTGATTTTTGTCTTTTCTTCATCACAGGTTTGCAACCATGGACGCTTGACATGTCGTGTAATGTTTCTTCTAAATAAAATTATGCTTGATATGTTTTTGTGTAATGGACGCTTGACATGAGGTTTATCTTTAGGAAATTGTTCTTATATTGGAAATTGTTTGTTTACACATCTAATATCAATGACTTCCTTATTGTTAGTGCTCATACAGTTTTTAACATATAGAGATATTTTGTTTTTAAGAGGGTGTTTCATATTTGGTTATTAGAATGTTTATATGCCTAATCTTTAAATAGATAAGCAGTTTTATATGAACTCAATACCGACATGTGTAAGACCTCTCAATATTAGATCAAACTATTTGTATTTATTAATTTATACAGGCTCTTAAAGATCTTTATTCACATTTGACTCCAATACAACAAGTTAATATTGCTCGATACCCAAACAGACCGACGTTTCTTGATCATGTCTTCAACATTACTGACAAGGTCTGATACTCATTCCGCATATTTTTTTTGTATGCTCAAAGTTTTAAACTCTATAGTCTATATTAAAGAGTCAGTTTTAATACATATCCTTTTTTGTGTTTTGAAAATTTCAGTTTGTTGAGCTTCATGGTGACCGAGCCGGTTATGACGATCCTGCAATCGTCACTGGTATTGGAACAATAGATGGAAGAAGATTCATGTTTATGGGTCATCAGAAGGGCCGAAATACCAAAGAAAACATTCAACGTAACTTTGGAATGCCTACACCACATGGGTAAGATTTTACAACGATCGCAATGTTATAAAAAGGGTAAAAATGCATTTACCAATTTACATCCTTTCTTTACAGATATCGTAAGGCTCTAAGAATGATGTACTACACAGACCACCATGGGTTCCCTATCATCACATTTATCGACACTCCAGGGGCGTTTGCTGACCTTAAATCAGAGGAACTAGGCCAAGTATGTAAATTATATATAACCCGTGTTTCCTTTTTTTTAAAGAATTTGTCAACTTAGTGGTTAATTTATCTGTTTACAGGGCAAAGCCATTGCCCACAATTTAAGGATTATGTTCGGTCTGAAAGTACCAATCATTTCCATTGTTATAGGTGAAGGTGGTTCTGGTGGTGCTTTGGCCATCGGTTGTGCTAATAAATTGCTTATGCTTGAAAACGCAGTCTTCTATGTTGCCAGGTGACTATATAGTTTTTGACCTTTTAACAAATATATATAAATCTTTATATGATGTTGATGTCTTGATGATTGAGCAATTAATTAATGAGTCAATTGGTTTACACCCCGAGTCCCCGACACTCATTCTTCATAAGTAGCAGTCTCTTGGAGACCCATTTATGGCCATAAAGTCTGATCGATCACCTACCTATTACATATATGGTCAAAACCTACAAGATAAAGTGAGAGTGATGTAAATGAACTGACAGAGTGACAGTTTATTCGTTTTGCAAAAATTCCAAGGGTCCCTTTTGCCGTGTATCTAATTATAGTTATTTCTTCTAAACTTACGAGTCAAGCAATCAAGTCTCTTTTTGCATAAAGTAGCAAACTACCGACATTAGTATAGTTTTTTTACCGTTACTAAATACTTTTTTGTTTGTATGATATAGCCCAGAAGCGTGTGCTGCAATTCTGTGGAAGACTGCTAAAGCCTCTCCAAAGGTAGTGGAACCTTTCCTGAGTTCATTTGTATACAAAAAGCGATATAATGCTTGAATCTTATATAGTTTCTCTTTTTCTTTATAGACAGCTGAGAAGCTCAAGATCACTGCTAATGAGCTTTGCAAGCTACAAATTGCTGATGGCATCATTCCTGTAAGATTCTTTACGTATTTTTTCATGTGAGCTTGTCTTGGCCCTTGCTTAGTTCATTTTGATCAAGTTAATCTCTCTTTTTATTATAAGTCGGTATCAATGGTTTCCAATGTTCGTACTTTGAGATATTATACCGTGTGGAGATGGTAAAATTTGACCCATATATACTAATGAATGGGTCAAAAAAGTTGGAATAACGGCTTAAATGGGTTAAAACTTAAAAATGAGCCCAAATTGTATTGTTAAGGCATACTACCTTACTTGATCGTTTTTATAAGAATAACATATTTTACGTATTGTGTATAGAAAAAGAAGCGGGCCGGGTCGACCCAACCTCACTTATTTTGACCCTGAACTATGGTTACCTGTTTTGATTCTGAATCATAATTTTGCAGGAACCACTTGGAGGTGCACATGCAGATTCACATTGGACCTCGATGCAAATAAAAACTGCCATTCTTGAATCAATGGATGTGAGTATATGAACTCAGTTAATTTAATTACAGTAAAGCCCATGTTTACATAAACTTTTACTGTGTAGGAGCTTCAAAACATGGGGACAGAAGAACTATTAAGACATCGTATGCTCAAATTTCGCAAGATTGGTGGGTTCCAAGAAGGACTACCTGTTGATCCCGAAAGGAAAGTTAACATGAAAAGAAAAGAAGAACCGAGACATGGGCTCATTTCAGACAAAGCGTTGCAAGGTGAAGTTAATAAACTAAAACAACAGATTATGAAAGCAAAGGAAACGTCTTCAATAGCTCCTGACATGGATCAAAACGGTCTGATTGAGAAGCTACAACGAGAGATAAATTACGAATTTTCTAAAGCAGCTAAAGCGTTGGGGATTGAAGATAAACTAAGTAAAATGCGTGAAGAATTTGCAAAAGCAGAAAACGCTGGTGTTTTGGATCAGTATAAATTAAGTTCTTTCCAGTATTGGATGATGGTCTGTCGCGATATGGCTATTTCAACAAAGCTTTGGTCAGGTTGTCTTCATTCCAATGGGTTGCCTACATCAAGTTAGAAACAGACACGTCGAATGCTCCTCAACTCTGTTAAGTCCTCTTTTTTTTTTTCTTTTTTTTAATACTTTGGTGGTCTTTCTAAAATACATGCTTTCCTATTTTAGTGATTAATTATTGACTTATGTTGTGCAATCATGCATTAAAGTAGCTCTTGCCTTTGTTTTATCCGGTAACGTAGAAGACTGCAGCCGCTTAACAGAAGAGTTCCGTTCACTTCCAAAGCCAATCGATCATATTGCTATGCTTGAAGGCAATTTAAGCATTGCAAGTTACATTTTCAAGTGAAGAAGATAGGATTATAGGCACAACAAGTGTTGTTATTGATAAAGCAACTAAACTGGTCATGAAATACAAGTAAGCTTCTTTTTTAGATAGTTTCAGTCAAATTTATTTGTAGGGATCGAGTGAGTTTAAAATGGATATTAATGATCAGTAGCCATATAAACTACAAATCTGCCAGTCATAGGCAAAACAATAAAAACCTTTTTGTAGCAGCTTACAAAAGCTTAGTGAAGGTAGTGACTTTTAGCGGCCTTCTTGCATATAGCCCATTGTAGGCCAGGTAATCTAAAGGATGGAATTAAGATTCCGTGGAGTCATCCCATTCTAGGCTCTCTAAATTTAAATTCCATGGGTCTGTTAGAGGGTCGTTAGCTTCATAATATAGCCCGGGGGTCCTTGCCCTTGCCATGTTCCATCTCAGTTCATTTAGGTCCCACAAACTCAAATGATCAGGCTGTGGTGCGATCTGGTATTTTGGTTCCTACCAAATACACATGAGTCTCGGCATATGTTAAAGAGCTCATGAAAACTTGTCTGATAATGGCTAGACATGGTTTCTGGAAAAGAATTTGAGTTTGAGGTTGATAGATTAAGAAATGTGAGGTATCCGAAACAATTGGTATCGATTTAGGCTAAAGATTAGTTAATTAATGCTACTGATTTTATGTGTACATGATTCATTGAAGGGATTCTTTAGGCTTGTTAATACAAATAAGCCGTAAAAACGTTTATTTATATTTTACGATCTTCTAATGTTTTGTCGATAACAAACGTAAAATCATTTTAATGAAACTAATAGAGTACGTAAATAGTTTGAGTTAATAGTTTTCTAACACACTTAAGTTGTCACATAAAACACTAAAACAAGTATAAGTGATTTTATGATTTAGATACATATGTACAAAAACTAGTGTTTACATATTGGGTTAAACATATACTTAAACTAAGTATACTAAAATGGGTAAAAACTAAATGTATGCTAAAACGGGTAAATACAAGTATATACTAAATGGGTAAATACTTGCAAATGGTTTTGACCCATAACCCATGGTTTTATATATACCACTTAACCAAGTTCATTGTATCTAGAAAGAAAACCATGGATCAACGCATAACCCATGACCCACGACCCATAACCAAAAATACCCATGGGCAAAGAGGAGCGGACCACGGATCCCTAGCGTTGTGCTAGCCGGATCCCTTGTGGTAGGGATCCGTGGGATCCGGGAAACATAAGAGAATTTCCTCTATAAATAGAGAGCCATTTCTTCATCTCTAAGAGGGCTTTCACACACATACTTCCCCAAAGTATTCTAACCCTCTAACCTCAGATCTAAGTGATCTATGTAGTTTGTCTTTTGTTTTTGTGTGATCTACTAGGTTCCTCTTAAAGGAGAGATCACCACCTCTTGAAGACGTGCAAGCTCAAAGTCCATGAGTTGCCATGCTTCGTCATCATCAAGACTACTAAGGTTCTCTTGTTGATAGTTCTTCCTTTCTCCATAGATGTTGGGTTGAAGGCATTAGTGAAGAATGCCGAAAGTGTCAAGATGAAAGCATTAGCGAAAGGTGCTCATCATTCGTGTAAAAGCATTAGTGAAGGATGCTAAAGGTGTCAAGACGAAGGCATTAGTGAAGGGTGTCAAGCGTTGTGTCAAAGGCATTAGTGAAAGATGCCAAAGAATCAAATCAAGTAGCATTTGGGAAGAATGCCTAGGTCGTATAATCGATGAGGTGCATCGTTATACATATATGTATTTGTTTATATACAAGGATGGTGATATCCTTGATGGTGTTGTAACAAGGAGTAGATCTCCTTGAGATTAGGTGTTGTGTCGTGAAGGTGTAGTTCACCTAAGGTGTGAAAGAACTAGTTGCTTAGCATAGTACCTAATAAAGGGTAGGCGACGTTTTGAAGGATTAGTTCTCCTAAGGTGTGAAAGAACTCGGTGGTTAGCCTAGCACCGTATAAAGGGTAGGCGACGTTGTGTTAGGTGTAGTTCGCCTTGGTGTGAAAGAACTCGGTATTTAGCTTTGTACCGGAAAAAGGTTAAGCGACGTTGTGAAGGCTTCTCCGCCACAAGGAGTTGGTGTAGTGCTTACGAACTCTCGAGTAGGTGACTCGGGGAGTGGAGTAGGGCAAGGAAGGTGTCCTTGTAGCCGAACCACTATAAATAACTTGTGTTGTGGTGATGTGCTTCTTACTCTTTATATTTCATTACACGTTTATATATCCATCTATCAATGTCCAACATAAACAATCAAATAGATTGACATAAGTCGATCTAAATATTTAAAAAGAAGTTTTAAATTGGTAAAACTATTCAACCCCCCCTTCTAGTTTTCCACAATTGGCATCAGAGCTTCGTTACCAAGTTTCTTAAAGTATGTTGTACTTTAAAGACTTGATACGATCCGTGTATATTTGAAAACTACAAAGAAGTTTTTTGTTTGGGTCATATTTTCTTTTAAAATCATTTTGTTGAACATTGATAGATGATTCTAACCACTTTTGCTCTTATGAAATTTTCATGCTAGAATCTTTCAAAAATCTTCATTCAATGAATAATGAAGTCAACATTCAAGGAAGGATCTAAAAGGTGATCACAACTTACGTACACCAAGTACAAAGGATTACTTCTAAAGCCCATGAAGTATTTTTGGTATTATACCAAATCAAGAAGCATAGAGGTATGTTCTACTCTTCATTAGATAGGTTACATGAGTTCCATTTATTGTCATAAGTTATTTTTGCTTAACTAATCACTAACATCATTAGAAGTCTCTTTCGTCACCTTCTCGTCTTTTTCAACATAAGGAATGATATTATTTTTTTTGTCAAACTAACGTCGTCATCACATATGAACCCTCGATATGTGATTCATCAAAAATCATCATTCAAAAACAATCCTTATCTAATACCTCCATTTTTTTTGTTGGGTAAGCTAATTTATAAGCCTACTACAAAAATAATACCAAACAACTCCCTTTCTGTCCACAATAGCCGGATCCCTCTAGTTGTACTAGCCGGATCCCAAATGCAAAGGATCCGGGGGAACCGTGGAACAGAACTCAGCTATACACGTTCAAAAATTCACCACTGATCTTTTTCCCTCTACTCAAATAACACTAAAACGACCAAGCTACTGAATCCATCCTCATTGGCCTCCATACTCTCAAGTATTCCTTCCTAGAACATCATTGTAAGTAATTACATTAACTTGTTCTGATCTTCATCATCCTCATCCTAGGGTTTATGATCTCTTAATTTCTAATCAGTTAATTTAATTAGGGCTTTTTTAATTAATCATGAAAAGGGGCTTTTTAAACAAAATCACATTGTGTTCACAACATTGTTAATACAAATCAAAACCATAAACCCATCCCAACTAATTTTACCTAATTGGAAAATTTGTATTTTTAGGACCAACCATGCCCAAAGCTACTCAACAAGATCATCATGACACCGTCCACTACCTTACTCATTACTATCGTAAAAAGGGGTTGACCAAAACCGACCGTAAAATTTTCAAAAGCCTTGTAAAACGACTTATCCACGAAGGTCGTGTAGTCAAGGAATGTTTCCTTGAAGATACCGACATTCATCAAGTTTTCTCGACAATCAACTTTGATCGTCTCCTTGACATAGATGAACAAATTTGTCCGGTTTTCATTTTTGAATTTTAAAAAAGCTTTAGGATCATTCGAAACGTCAATGATAGCATTTCAATCGCTTTCATCATCAATAAACAAAACTTCACTCTCCCTCTCAACACCTTTGCTCAAATTCTTCGCATTCCTTGTGAAGGAATTTGTATGTACTCTCAAGATTGGGCAATTAACGCTCAAAACCTTGCACTTGATCCTAAGCCTCTCTATAACACTCCTATTGATGAACCTGAAACCATCCGAGACACTATTTTCAAAATAAGAATCGACCAATCCCATTTCGACCGAAACAAGAAGCTCATTCACCGTAATCCCTTTTAAATGGAACTTTTTGAAATGCACCCCATGTTTAGAAAATGGGAAGAAATCCTTAGGGAAAACGTCATTAGCCTAGTTGGAAACAAAGATCATCCAAACGCATGTCTTGTGCAAATGATCTATTGTCTTATCCATCAAAGGCCATTTAATCTTGCCTACTACATGGTAAGGAGAATGGCTGGGGTATTCAAAGCTTCCAACATGGTACTTCCGTATGGTATGCTTCTAACACGACTTTGTAAGTATGTTGGTACATTGCAACCATCTCCTATCAACGATGATCATTATCTTTCCGATCACGTCATGGTACCTCTTACCAAACGACCCTCTAAACGGTTCATGTTCAATGGAGGGCAACCGGAAGCTCTCTCGGACTCCTCGGCCGGTGAAGAAGAAGAAGATGAAGAAGATGTCGACCCCGTAGCCAACATCAAATTGGAAATCCTTGAATACCACAAACAACTTCTGACCATTCCAAACGAAACCGCGGAATTTAAGCAATTGAGGGGCATGATTCAAAACCTCGCATCCAACCTCACTAAGCCGTCAAAAAGGAAAAGAAAGGATTGACAAAAGAGACAATAGGATTGTGCTTGTTTTATTTATCTTATGTTTGGATGATTACATTTTAGCACTTTCGGTTTATGATTATTTGGATATTGTCTTTAACTAGTGTTTTGTGATAAACATGCTTGTTTCTACTGTCTATCTGTGGATTTACTAATGTGCATGAGCTGCGCATCATTTTTGTGTAGGTTCTGTGTTGGTTCTGATCTGCAGATGCCAGATCCCTAGGATTAGCCTAGCCGGATCCTTCCCTTGAGGGAACCGTGGGATCCGTGACATCAGATCAGCAATACAACATTCAGTACATCAAAATTGCTTTCTAGATAACATCACATTAGCTTAGCATATGATTTTAGAACTCAACTAAGTCCACTTCAAGGATGAGAAAGGCTTAGACTCACTAAAGGCTTACTTAAGATCTTAGTCTGATTTTATCAACACATCTAAACTCACCATATTTCCGCTTCAACTACTCACAAACCATTTCTCACCTCTCAAAACACTTTAAGAAGACAAGCTAAGCAATTTTAGGAAATTGCTTCTAGTCATTTATATCTCAAGGTAAGACAAAAATTAGTTTTTCAATTCTTGAAATTTTTAAGAATTTTTCTTAATATAACCTCAAGCTAAAATCTGATCACTAGGATCATTTATTATGACTTGACACCTTCATAACTCTTAGTGTTATCCTTGGACATCCATTGGTAGTCATCTTGTCCCATCCCTCTTTCATAAAAAGCAATCATTT
Organism: Chrysanthemum seticuspe; assembly: GCA_019973895.1. Classification (NCBI taxonomy): domain Eukaryota; kingdom Viridiplantae; phylum Streptophyta; class Magnoliopsida; order Asterales; family Asteraceae; genus Chrysanthemum; species Chrysanthemum seticuspe. The sequence continues at coordinate 318,975,131 of BPTQ01000007.1, forward strand.
GCTATAACACTTATTACCTCTAATCATTCAAGTACCCTTTCATCCTAAACTCTTAGAAGAACTGAAACATTCAAAATGAGATAGGCTTTAGCTCCTAGAAACCTCATTTCAAACCTGTCATAACTGCTGAGAGCCGGATCCCTAGGATTAGCCTAGCCGGATCCCTTCAAGGATGGAACCGTGGGATCCGGGTGACAGTGTATGTCAAACATAGCTAAAATAATCATTTCAACTCATCTTCCTAACTCAAACACTCCATCTCATCTTAAATGAGTTCCTAGATCAGTGAAACTCTGAATCTCAACCTTGTGCATATTAATCATCACATTTCCAAGAACATTAGTGGATTAAAGTCTTAAATACAATTTCAAAGTTCTTCCCTTTATAACTCACATTGCCAAGAATACTTTAGTCATCAAACATATAGTTAGACTACCCAAGGTCAAATTTTCTTGGTCAAAACCATGTTTAGGCACAATTACTTGTTAGGGTTAAGGATTTGAGATATCCAACAGCTAAAGACTTCAAAATTAAGTCAATCCATGATTAAACAAACCTTACAACAGCATAATGATTTCACCTAGTCCTTGTCTGAGAGCCGAATCCCTGGTCTTTAACCAGGCGGATCCCTACTGAGAGGGATCCGTGGGATCCGTAGATGCAGAGAGCATAAACCAGCTCCATATTTGAATTCAAGTCACCTTTTGGGTCTCCAACCACCTTTAGCATTCATTAATTATCCTCATAAAACTGATCAAAACCCCAAAAGCATGCTTAGCCCTTCAAATGGCCAAGAATTTAATTTGCTAATTCAAATTACCCTTTATAAACCAAACAACCTTAGAATTAAGGTACCACTCTCAAATCACATCTCAAAATCAGCAACTAAAAGAGTTCTTACTAGCACCATCACTATGACTAAGGCTCCTAGTGCTAACTCATCCACTCAAGAACCACCCAAGAAACTTGCTAGAATCATGCATGAAGTTTCCTCAACCAAATCACCTTTGGGTAAGTCCACCAAAGCTAGGATCTCTCCCACACTAAGAAAACCAATCAAACTAATTCACAAGAAGAGTGCTTCCACTAGGATTTCATCACATAATTCTACTATACCCTCCACAACTCAACCTACTTCATTAGTACCTAGATCCACCTCACAATCATTTGAAGATCCTCAACCCACTTCACTTGAACCTCCACTTCAAGAAACTCAAAACCATGACAAAGAGTGCGATCATTGCAAACATGTTGAAAGATTGAAACATGAACTAGATATATTAATACATGAACTACAAGCTCAAACTGAGAATGTTTAGGATAACTCATCTCATCATTAAAGATTTTAGTTGAATCTAAAATTTGGGGTAATTCATTAGCATTAGTAGTGCTTATATGGCTAAAGTTCATTCTCTTAGTTTTTAGAGATTTGGTTGTGTATCTCTTGTTTTATTGAATGAATACTTATATGCTATGATTATCTTTGTTGTGCTTTATATATTGTACATATATCTCATTTTCTCAAAATAGCATTCTTGACATTTCTTCACTGCTGAAGATACTGTCAACAGATAGCCGGATCCCTTCCAGATAACTAGACGGATCCCTCCTTAAAGGGAACCGTGGTACAGGAGCACAAATTTATACGAACTTGAGTCTATTTTGCAGGAAATTATGCACTATACTCTTGTTTTTCTAACCTTTGTTTTGTAGTTATTCAAAATACACATGAAGATATTGACACCATAAAGCTAGGGGGGGCTTTGTGTCAAACGACATTGCAAAATCATTTGCAACTTAATCCAATTTTGGGTTACACTTCATGACACCCCATTGCAACATTGCAATATTCAAGGGGGAGCACGTTCTCGTCACTTAGATGAACCATTTGCAAACTTAATTGCAAACACAGTTAGTTTATTTTACGTTATGTCCTTGACGCCCTTACATAGGGATGGACTAGTCAAGGGGGAGTTAAGACGAGTACCATTCCCGTCACTTGCTCTCTTTACATTTTTACATTTTTTCTTATAAAAATTGTGTTAGTTTCTTTAAACACTTTTTGTTTCGACAAAAAGGGGGAGAAGAAAGTAAAAACTACAAATTCAAATTTTTACGAATTTTAGCTTTTTCCTTAAAATAATTTTATGTTTTGTCATCAACAAAAAGGGGGAGATTGTTAATACAAATAAGCCGTAAAAACGTTTATTTATATTTTACGATCTTCTAATGTTTTGTCGATAACAAACGTAAAATCATTTTAACGAAACAAATAGAGTACGTAAATAGTTTGAGTTAATAGTTTTCTAACACACTTAAGTTGTCATATAAAACACTAAAACAAGTATAAGTGATTTTATGATTTAGATACATATGTACAACAACTAGTGTTTACATATTGGGTTAAACATATACTTAAACTAAGTATACTAAAATGGGTAAAAACTAAGTGTATGCTAAAATGGGTAAATACAAGTATATACTAAATGGGTAAATACTTGCAAATGGTTTTGACCCATAACCCATGGTTTTATATATACCACTTAATCAAGTTCATTGTATCTAGAAAGAAAACCATGGATCAACCCATGACCCATGACCCATAACCAAAAATACCCATGGGCAAAGAGGAGCGGACCACGGATCCCAAGCGTTGTGCTAGCCGGATCCCTTGTGGTAGGGATCCGTGGGATCCGGGAAACAGAAGAGAATTTCCTCTATAAATAGAGAGCCATTTCTTCATCTCTAGGAGGGCTTTCACACACATACTTCCCCAAAGTATTCTAACCCTCTAACCTCAGATCTAAGTGATCTATGTAGTTTGTCTTTTGTTTTTGTGTGATCTACTAGGTTCCTCTTAAAGGAGAGATCACCACCTCTTGAAGACGTGCAAGCTCAAAGTCCATGAGTTGCCATGCTTCGTCATCATCAAGACTACTAAGGTTCTCTTGTTGATAGTTCTTCCTTTCTCCATAGATGTTGAGTTGAAGGCATTAGTGAAGAATGCCGAAAGTGTCAAGATGAAAGCATTAGTGAAAGGTGCTCGTCATCCGTGTCAAAGCATTAGTGAAGGATGCTAAAGGTGTCAAGACAAAGGCATTAGTGAAGGGTGACAAGCGTTGTGTCAAAGGCATTAGTGAAAGATGCCAAAGAATCAAATCAAGTAGCATTTGGGAAGAATGCCTAGGTCGTATAATTGATGAGGTGCATCGTTATACATATATGTATTTGTTTATATACAAGGATGGTGATATCCTTGATGGTGTTGTAACAAGGAGTAGATCTCCTTGAGATTAGGTGTTGTGTCGTGAAGGTGTAGTTCACCTAAGGTGTGAAAGAACTAGGTGCTTAGCCTAGTACCTAATAAAGGGTAGGCGACGTTGTGAAGGATTAGTTCTCCTAAGGTGTGAAAGAACTCGGTGGTTAGCCTAACACCGTATAAAGGGTAGGCGACGTTGTGTTAGGTGTAGTTCGCCTTGGTGTGAAAGAACTCGGTATTTAGCTTTGTACCGGAAAAAGGTTAAGCAACGTTGTGAAGGCTTCTCCGCCACAAGGAGTTCGTGTAGTGCTTACGAACTCTCGAGTAGGTGACTCGGGGAGTGGAGTAGGGCAAGGAAGGTGTCCTTGTAGCCAAACCACTATAAATAACTTGTGTTGTGGTGATGTGCTTCTTACTTTTTATATTTCATTACACGTTTATATATCCATCTATCAACGTCCAACATAAACAATCAAATAGATTGACATAAGTCGATCTAAATATTTAAAAAGAAGTTTTAAATTGGTAAAACTATTCAACCCCCCCTTCTAGTTTTCCACAAGGCTGACCATGATTTTAATTTCTAACATATTTGGCTCACAACACTTGCTTTTATAACAGTCATTATGTATTGCCTAAAATAGCATCATCACTTGATTATAGAAAATTCATTAAGATTGGAGTGTACGTGCAGCACAGGTTATCCTTAGCTCAGTTAATTTCAATAAAGACATGTTTTGGCCAAGTGTTTGCGCAAATAATGAGTTTTAATCCAATGATTACTGCTATCCTTCTCAATAGAAAAAAAGTTTACTTCATAAGCATGATATGTAATTTTTATTATATATGGCATTTTGATTTTTGTTTTTTTCAAATCTATTGACCTCTGATTATTTACAAAAAAAAAGTGTTTCTTTTTTACCCCTTAAATAGCTGTTTTGACAGTTTATAATTGACATGAAACTGTTTTGCCACTTTAGCGAGTTTAAACCTTTTGAGTTTATCAATGCATGAAACTGTTAAGCACATGTTATCCTGCAGCTGTTAACTGGATAAAAGGGAGAGGCAGAAAACTGTGCCATCAATATCTTTGACATTGATCTACATAATCACTCAGTACGTGCAATCTTGCAATCGTTTTTTCTATTCTTACTTTCCTTTTACTTACAGTAACTTATACTTGCAAGATAACAAAAAACCATAAACTAACAAAAAATTCAAATTAATAAGTTTTGACAGCTGCGGTGAATGGCGGGCAACATATTGAAGATAAGGAGAACATGCGATGTGCTGAAGATAACTCAAATAAAGTGGTGGCAAGAGATGTGACTGAAAAGATTAACGATGATGGTAAAGAAAATGCTATCAATCCTGAAGATAACAACAGGTATGATGACAGTCAATCATAGAATGTGTTATAGGCAATGATGATAATTTATTTTGTTTACTGCGTGTTGTTTCCTTAAACCCGAATGCTGGCTATAGAATTCGCGCTATGTGTGTGATTGCAGCCGTATCAGTGTCCCGGTTGTGATATCGTTAATATTAATCTGAGCCTAATTAACACTAGATGTATAAAACGAACGCATTCTGAAATAGCCCACATTTTTTGAATAATTTTTTGTTCTATTTAATATTCAGGTGGTTACGTGGGACGCCTTCTAATTGTTGTGTCATCATTAGGTACTTTGACTCATAAATATTCATGCTGTATACTATTGTTCGAGTTTGTTACAATGTAACGTTTTCTTTAGTAGTGTCATATTGGATAAACCAGGTTTCTACTTGACTAAGGTCTGATATCATTGAAAATTTTTAATATAAAGACAAAGTTGTTAATACAAATAAGCCGTAAAAACGTTTATTTATATTTTACAATCTTCAAATGTTTTGTCGATAACAAACGTAAAATCATTTTAACAAAACAAACAAAATACGCAATTAGTTTGAACTAATAGTTTCTAACACACTTACGTTTTCACATAAAACACTAAAACAAGTATAAAGTGATTTTATGATTTAGCATTACATATGTACAACAACTAGTATTTACATATTTGGGTTAAATATACGCATAACTAGTATGTAGTATATTGGGTAATATAAATGGGTAGAAACTTAAGTATCACAACCCAACCCATTGACCATGACCCATGGAGCTTGACCCATAACCCATTGCATGACATCATGCTTATATCATATATGGATAATATCCATAACCCATGGTATTGACCCATACCCATGTGACTAGGTACATTGCACTCTAAAGATACATTGTATCTAGTTAAAGACCCATGGATCAACCCATGACCCATGACCCATAACCAAAATACCCATGAGTAAAGAGGAGCGTCCCATGGATCCCAAGCCTTACGCTAGACGGATCCCTTGTGGAAAGGATCCGTGGGATCCGGGGAACAGTAGACATTTTCCTCTATAAATAGTGAGCCATTTCTTCATTGTTTCTCACCCCTTTCTAACATACTTTCTCCCTGAGTTAAAAACTCTCTAACCCCAGATCCAAGTGATCTATGTTTGTAGTTTTGTGTTTGTGTGATTCTCTAGGTTCCTCTTAAAGGCGAGATCACCACCTTTGAAGTCAAGCAAGCTCAAGTCCATGAGTTGCCATACTTCCTCATCATCAAGGCTACTGAAGTCTTCTTGTTGATGATTCTTTTCTTTCTTCTAAGAAGTGTAGTGTTGAAGACATTAGTGAAAGATGTCTCAAGTGTAAAGACGAAGACATTAGTGAAAGGCGTCGATCGTCCGTATTATAGGCATGAGTGAAGGGTGCCTAGAAGTCAAGTCACAAGACATTAGTGAAGGGTGTCTTGAAGATCTATTTAAAGGTATTAGTGAAAGGTGCCTTGGATGTACATTCGATATGGTGTGTTTCGATGCACAAGATAGATTAGTATTAGATCCAAGGATATTGATATCCTTGATGATGTTGTAATAAGGAGTTGGTCTCCTTTGGGATTAGTCGTTGGTGTAGTGTTGGGTAGTAGTTCCTCCATTGTAATGGAACTCGGTATCTAGCCTAGTACCGGATAAAGGGTAGGCGACGTTGTGGTAGGTGTGGTTCACCTTGGTGTGAAAGAACCCGGTGGTTAGCCTAGTACCAGAAAAATAGTAGGCAACGTTGAGAAGGTTTCTCCACCATAAGGAGTTGGTGTCGTGTAGTGATTACGAACTCTCGAGTAGGTGACTCGGGGAGTGGAGTAGGGCAAGGAAGGTGTCCTTGTAGCCGAACCACTATAAATACTCACGTTGTGGTTTTGTGCTTCTTACTCTTATCTTTCATTACATACTTTTACATGTTTGTTTATCAACATCCAACACACATCCAAATAGATTGACATAAGTTGATCTAAAATAGTTTAAAACAAGTTTTAATTGGCAAAACTATTCAACCCCCTCCTAGTTTTCCACAATTGGTATCAGGGCTTCGTTACCAAGTTTCTTTAAGTACATTGTACTTTAAAAACTTGATACGATCCATGATTAATTGAAAACTACAAAGAAGGTTTTTCATAGAAGAAAACACCATGTCTTTTAAACTCTTTGTTTGGATGTTGATTAGATGACAACATTTTTCTCATTTTTATTTTTTATTTTAAATGCACTAATCCTCCTTGTCATGTTGCTTAGCAAAAGCTCATACCTACCAAGTCATAGGAATCACTTGGTAACAATATTACCTTCCCTAAGAAGGTATCTTAAGCACAAAGGTGCCGGAATTGTCTTCTAACATTTGTTGTGTCATTTGTAAAGACATTCCTAAGTACATTAGAGGTATGACTTTCTACTTTTCTCTAAATGACATTAGCTTAATAAATAAGTATGTTTTCCTAGGTATTTATTTGATTATCTCTTGTGCTTATACTCGTTTTACATATAGCTTCATTAGGAAGCTTTTCTTGCATAAGTGTTTCCTTTTTGTCTAAAGTCGAGGATTATATAATTTGTGTTTTATTTCATTTAATCCTAAAAATTATATCTTTCTAATAATAAAACAAAAACACAAATATCAAAAATTCATCCTTCCCCATAAAAACTCCCACCTTCATCCACTCCATCAAATCCCCACTTTTTCAAATCTTCCAATTTCAAAAATTTACTCTCATTCAAAACTTCATCTTCTTCTCCATTTCTTCTCATTCGAATCAAGGAAGGTTCATCATCAACATGGTTTACATCGCCCTCGTGCTCATCACACTTGTGTTCCCTATGATGAAGTTCACATACGGAGACATATACTTTGTGTTGTTAATCTACATTGGGTTATATACCCAATCCTTTGTATCATTCTTAGCATTGAAATGAAATATTACTAATAGTCTAGTTATCTAGGTTATTATTATCATTATGTGTTTGTCGTTTCTTTTGATTTATATCTTTCGTATTCTTTCGTGATAACATTAGAAACCATGCTAAAATAAAATATAGGCTAAAACACATACTTTGGGATAAAAATATTAAACTTATCAAAAAATTTCTTCTGTTACTCCAGATCCACGGATCCCGGCAAGTATACTAGCCGGATCCCTTATGAAAGGGAACCGTGGGAACCATACATCTGGACAACGGTTTTTTGTTTTCATGCATAATAAAAACCTCTTTCTTTCTAAAAATAATATTCCACTAGAATGTCAAAACCATAAGTGAGTTAAGTGTCTTTGTTGTTAAAAACCATTGCTAATAAAAATCTAGTAAAAACGTTAGATAATCATTGGTTGACCACAAACATCACTTTCTATTAACTCATCGTTTCTATAGGTTCAACTATGACGCACGAATATGAGTTTGATTTTTCACTCACTAGCATCTACACTCCAAACATCTCCCTTAAGCCCAACACACCTGGCAATCATGTCTGTGGGTTCAATAATCTCGAAAACCGTCACTTCCACGAAGGACGTATTGTAGACACCTCTCTACAATTCGAAGAAGGTATCAATACCTCCTTCCGAGCCATAGGACTAGAATGTCTTTTTGAAATCAACGAGAAGATATGTCCAAGGTTCATAATGGAATTCTTCCGTCAAGTTGAACTCGTTCGTAACGAGGATCGCTCTCTATCTCTTTGGTTTTGGATCAAAAACCAAAAGTTCGTTTTAACCCTTGAGCGATTTGCTCACATCCTCCGGATTCCAAATCATGGACAATGTGCCTTCACTGAAGATTGGTCTCTTGATTCTCTCTTCAACTTTCATGAAGAAAATAGCCCATATTGTTCTCACATACCTTCCTCGGAGGATTTAAATAGCATAATATGCAAACCTCGACCATATTACTCTGATCCAAACATTATCTTTACACGGGACATCCGAGAAGAGTACAAGCCCCTTGCACTCATCCTACGTGAAAATGTTTAGAGTCTTAGGGGAAATCGAGAAATCCTTCCCGCTTGTTGTGCTCACATAATGTATTGTTTGCTAACACAACAACCATACAATCTCACCTACTTCTTCGCAAGGCGAATTGTAAATCTTCAAAGCTCCAAGAATAAACTCATCCCTTATGGAATGTTCTTGACGCGCCTCTACCATAACGTCATGCATTTTCATCCTCAATTTCAAAGTCCGTTGTACGTACTTGTGAACAAGATGATGGAACCGCTAAACATATCTCTCATGAAGACTTTCTTCATTCTTGATTCCACCAACACTCATCAACCATTTGATGATCCTTTAAGCGAAAATGCTCAAGGAACTTAGTAGTCTTTCAAATAGGATCAATCCTTTTGTACTCATGCTTTATCAATGTAATCCAATTTCCTTCATGAAATAAAACGTCTTACATTTGATATCTTAGTGTTAGAACCTCTTAAACTAACCTTGGAATATAATGCATTGTCAAGATCATTGCATACCTTTAGTAAAGGTTCTGCTTAGCAAATAGACGGATCCCAAAGCTTGTGCTAGACGGATCCCTACACTTAAGGAACCGTGGGATCCGGCAAACAGAAAATGCAATTGCAAACATTGTATTTCAAACATGTCCTTAGAACACCTCACTCTAAGCTAGACATAGTGTCTTAAGGCAAATTAAGTCCTGATCAAAGTTAAGTAGATCTTTCCTACTCACACATAACTCACCTAGATCACACTCAAGACGCTTGTAGATCTATCGTTTCACTTAAACCCATTACTCTTCCGCTCTCTAAATCACTCATCATTTCTCACATGATCCCTCACATCTAGTCTCAGAAATCTTTCGATTATGGCAAAATTGATCATAATCATCCTTACCTCAAAATTGGTCGAAATTGATCAAATTCTAGTTTTTCCATCCTAAGCCTTTAGGATATTCTCCAAAACATTATTCTAAGTCACTATCTGATCTCTAGGATCATTTAACTTCACTTGACACTCTCAAAATCTTTAGTGTCATCTTTGTTCATTCATTGGTACTCATGAAAGTTCCAATTTCTTCCATAAAAGGCAATCATTAGCTACATCACTCATTACCCTCAAGTACTTAAGCACCCCTTCATTTAAGACACTTAGGAGGACTGAAACACTCAAGATGGTATAGATCTTAGACCTTAGAAACATTATTTTTATCCCTTCATAGTTGCTGAGAGCCGGATCCCTAGGATTAGCCTAGACGGATCCCTCATTGGAGGGAACCGTGGGATCCGGGTGACAGATTATGTCAACTCTAGCTAATACAATCATTTCAAGCTCATCTTTCTAACTTAAACACTCCATCTCATCTTAAATGAGTTCCTAGATCAGTACAAACTCTGAAGTTGACTCTTGTGCATGTTAATCATCACATTCCAATGAATTTGAGTGGCTTGAGTCTTGATTCCACTTGCCAAATCTCTTGCTTTAATAAACCACATTGTTAGGACTTCTAAAGTCATCATCTTCATCCTCATTTCCAGCACTTAAGAAACCTTTACAAACCTCTTGAAATCATCTCATCATGAGGAAAACCCCAAGTAGCAACTTATCCACCAAAGAACCACCCAAGAAAATTGCTCGTGTTGTACACGAAATCTCTTCGACCGAATCATCTCCGGTCAAGCCAACAAATGCAAGGATTTCTTCTCAACCAATCAAACCAATTCCTAAACGGATAGTACCCACAAAACTACCTTTTCCAAACACCACCATACCTCCTAGGCCAAAAAATATCATCTCCACTAAACCATCACCATTGGTTCCTAGAGCTATCTCGTTTACAACTCCACTATCATCACCACACCTCTACAATTTAGAGGATTTGCCTCCTAGGCCGTCTCATTCTCCTCCGCTGGCAACATTCTCCTCATTAGGAGGAATAATGGAACATAATCAAGGTGTTGAGTCTACATTAGCTCCGGCTTCCTTTTCGCCGTCACCATCATATAATCCCATTTGGATTATGAGAAATTATCAAAGTCAACCACCTGACCATATGGAAGTTGAAACTTCTCTACCACCACCATCATTCTTGGTCGGGCCATTTTCAAATACGAATCCACCAATCCCTCCGTCTTTTGAGGCTCCGCAACCCGCTTCACTTGATCCTTTACATCAGGCAACTTCTTTTCTTCCACCACCACTACCTAGCCATGACAAAGATTTCTATCATTGTCAACATGTTGAAAGTTTAATACATGAAGTACGGGAAGATCAACGTTTCATGTTTTATCATCTCCTCGAACGTTTCGACAAGATTAAACCTAAACAAACTTGAGCTAGAGGATTTTAGTGGTGTCCTAGTATCAAGCGTTACTTAGATAAGTCTAGTAATTCTAAGTCATGTATCGATCAATTTCTTAGTTTTTAGAGTCATGTATATCATATCTCTAGTTTTATTAAATGAAAATACATGCTACTTGTTATATTTCTGAGTATATGATTATGTTGTACATATCTCACTTTTGATATTAACATAATGTGTTATATCACCATTACTGAAATTAATCATCAGCCAGACGGATCCCTTTAATTTGCCTAGACGGATCCCTACAAGGAGGGAACCGTGGGATCCGTGAGACAGAAAACTAATTTTCTACTAACTTGAGCATTATTTGCAGGAAATTATGCATTATACTTGTTTTCTAACCTTTGTTTTGTAGTTATTCAATTTACACATAAAGAGTTTTGACACCCTAAAGCTAGGGGGAGCTTTGTGTCAAAGCAATACATTGCAAAATTACTTGCAATATTAGGATTACATTTCATGACATCCCTTTGCAAAATTGCAATCATAAAGGGGAGCACATTCGTCACATAGACGAAATCTTTTGCAAACTTAGTTGCAAATGAACTAGCTTAGTATTATTTTCTTGACGCCCTCACATAGGGATGGAATCGTCAAGGGGGAGTAAAGACGAGATCCTTTGTCGTTACTTTCTCTCTATATTTTTTCTTTCACATGTTTTTCCTAAAACAATGTGTTAGGTTCCTTTCGAAGCTCTTTTTGTTTCGACAAAAAGGGGGAGAAGAAAGTAAAAACTACAAATTCAAACTTTTACGAATTTTAGCTTTTCCTTAAAATAATTTTATGTTTTGTCATCAACAAAAAGGGGGAGATTGTTAATACAAATAATCTGTAAAAACGTTTATTTATATTTTACGATCTTCTAATGTTTTGTCGATAACAAACGTAAAATCATTTTAACGAAACAAACAAAATACGCAATTAGTTTGAACTAATAGTTTCTAACACACTTATGTTTTCACATAAAACACTAAAACAAGTATAAAGTGATTTTATGATTTAGCATTACATATGTACAACAACTAGTGTTTACATATTTGGGTTAAATATACGCATAACTCGTATGTAGTATATTAGGTAATATAAATGGGTAGAAACTTAAGTATCACAACCCATTGACCAAACACATTGAATATAGTTTGGTACAACCCAAAGTCCATGACCCATGGAGCTTGACCCATAACCCATTGCATGACATCATGCTTATATCATATATGGATAATATCTATAACCCATGGTATTGACCCATATCCATGTGACTAGGTACATTGCACTCTAAAGATACATTGTATCTAGTTAAAGACCCATGGATCAACCCATGACCCATGACCCATAACCAAAATACCCATGGGTAAAGAGGAGCGTCCCACGGATCCCTAGCCTTACGCTAGATGGATCCCTTGTGGAAGGGATCTGTGGGATCCGGGGAACATTAGACATTTTCCTCTATAAATAGTGAGCCATTTCTTCATTGTTTCTTACCCCTTTCTAACATACTTTCTCCTTGAGTTAAAAACTCTCTAACCCCAGATCCAAGTGATCTATGTTTGTAGTTTTGTGTTTGTGTGATTCTCTAGGTTCCTCTTAAAGGTGAGATCACCACCTTTGAAGTCAAGCAAGCTCAAGTCCATGAGTTGCCATACTTCCTCATCATCAAGGCTACTGAAGTCTTCTTGTTGATGATTCTTTTCTTTCTTCTAAGAAGTGTAGTGTTGAAGACATTAGTGAAAGATGTCTCAAGTGTCAAGACGAAGACATTTGTGAAAGGTTTCGATCGTCCGTATTATAGGCATGAGTGAAGGGTGCCTAGAAGTCAAGTCACAAGACATTAGTGAAGGGTGTCTTGAAGATCTATTTAAAGGCATTAGTGAAAGGTGCCTTAGATGTACATTCGATATGGTGTGTTTCGATGTACAAGATATTAGTGAAAGGTGTCGATCGTCCGTATTATAGGCATGAGTGAAGGGTGCCTAGAAGTCAAGTCACAAGACATTAGTGAAGGGTGTCTTGAAGATCTATTTAAAGACATTAGTAAAAGGTGCCTTAGATGTACATTCGATATGGTGTGTTTCGATGTACAAGATAGATTAGTATTAGAACCAAGGATATTGATATCCTTGATGATGTTGTAATAAGGAGTTGGTCTCCTTTAGGATTAGTCATTTGTGTAGTGTTGGGTAGTAGTTCCTCCATTGTAATGGAACTCGGTATCTAGCCTAGTACCGGATAAAGGGTAGGCGACGTTGTGGTAGGTGTGGTTCACCTTGGTGTGAAAGAACCTGGTGGTTAGCCTAGTACCGGAAAAAGAGTAGGCAACATTGTGAAGGTTTCTCCACATTCGATATGGTGTGTTTCGATGAACAAGACATTAGTGAAAGGTGTCAATCGTCCGTATTATAGGCATGAGTGAAGGGTCCCTAGAAGTCAAGTCACAAGACATTAGTGAAGGGTGTCTTGAAGATCTATTTAAAGGCATTAGTGAAAGGTGCCTTAGATGTACATTTGATATGGTGTGTTTCGATGCACAAGATAGATTGGTATTAGATCCAAGGATATTGATATCCTTGATGATGTTGTAATAAGGAGTTGGTCTCCTTTGGGATTAGTCGTTGGTGTAGTGTTGGGTAGTAGTTCCTCCATTGTAATGGAACTCGGTATCTAGCCTAGTATCGGATAAAGGGTAGGCGACGTTGTGGTAGGTGTGGTTCACCTTGGTGTGAAAGAACCCGGTGGTTAGCCTAGTACCGGAAAAAGAGTAGGCAACGTTGTGAAGGTTTCTCCACCATAAGGAGTTGGTGTCGTGTAGTGATTACGAACTCTCGAGTAGGTGACTCGGGGAGTGGAGTAGGGCAAGGAAGGTGTCCTTGTAGCCGAACCACTATAAATACTCGCGTTGTGGTTTTGTGCTTTTTACTCTTATCTTTTCATTACATACTTTTACATGTTTGTTTATCAACATCCAACACACATACAAATAGATTGACATAAGTCGATCTAAAATAGTTTAAACAAGTTTTAATTGGCAAAACTATTCAACCCCCCCCCCCCTTCTAGTTTTCCACAAAAGTTCTTGATCCTAATATGAATGTTATTAACATTAGCATTTTATAACATTTGTATATTTTAAGACAGTGGCATGTCGAATATACATTTCACCATCCATGGATGCTTTGCGAGACTATTATGTCCTTAAACTAAATGATCAAAATGGTAATGGTGAAAGATCAAAGTACAGGTCACAACCACCAGCAAATTCCCATCTGCCACTTGGTCTTCACAGAAAGTGTAAAAACTTAGCTCGAGGGACTCACAAAAGGGTACTATGAATGGTGATGTTCCTGTTACAAATGAAAAAAAAGTTTCGCGGCTCAATAAACCCCATTTTGAAACTGATAAGGTTCCTGCGATTGTGGCAAGCATGGCTAATTTATTTGGTTTAAAAAAGGAGGTAATCTTTTATTTTAGGGGTACATGTACGTGGTATGCAAGTTGTTCCGTGCTCATGGACGAATCAACTGTACGTTTCTGAACTTGCATCTACTTGAACGCAATTTAAATTTATAAACCCTGTAACATGTTTTAATCGGATAAATATTGATTTTTCTTTGTAGATTACATGTCATCTCCTTGCCACATTGAGTTGACTTTTTTCTGAAAAGGAGGAACGGTGAAAAAGGAGGTAATCTTCACACTTCAGGTTAGAGGACCCATGATGTTATTTTGGTTGCATTTTCTGAGAGATAGTTTTAGAATCATTTTGGTAACAAAAGAAACAAGGTTATCTTGTGGACTAATGTTGAGTTTACGTTTGATGTGTCCCATTTATATGAAATTGACGTGACTGCACAAACAATAAGAGCCTAATTTCTTAATATATAGATGATTCAACAATAGAGCAACAATACACAGGAACAGATGAAAATGGTGTGCCATTCAATATTACCGTGGTTTCAAAATCATATGTGACAGTTCGTGAGCGGAATACTCATGATCAAATATTTGTGAGCGTGGAGAAAGTGGCAGCAATGGTGAACGAGCTTTATGAGGGACGGTGAAAATGGGCGGATGTTTTAAAGAAATACACTATAACAATATGGTGCCCTGGACAACCTTAAAGACAAAGACCATTTAGAGGCTATGTATTGAAAGGTCTTCCACAAAACGTAAGATAGTTACGCTTCTTTACTTTATTTTCCCCACAATAATATATCAAAATATTTTTAGGTGAGAGATAAGTTTCCTCATATGCGAGATTATAAAGCTTTTAAGGTCCAGGAAACATTAATCTAAACAGTATTATCGAAGACCAACTGGCCGTCGCTTTCTTTGGCGGTAATAATATATGCATTAACATACCATGTTAGAATTTTAATATCTTCATGTTTTGTAATTCATGTTTGTGCTACATTTTGTAGCGAGTGGGAGATGCATTGGTGTTACTAGCTTACAGCTACCCGGTGTTATTAACGACATGTTCTCATATACGGGCCCACTTGGTGCTATTTCTCAGACGAAAATGTTACACTTTATCTTTGTACTCCAACTGCTCAAGTAACTTTACTTTTTAAATTAATACTCGGCCAATAGTTTATTTAATCATTTATAGAACTTATTAGCTTATTTTATCATCTTAGTGACTAATTAGAATTTTCAAAAATCAATAAGATCACTATTAACATGTTGAACCTAACCTTACCAGGTTTTTCAGATACATATAAGCTCATAAGACCAGAATATACACTAATCCAAACACCCCCTTAAATAAAGTGATAGCCATTCAAATTTAAATTAGCCTGCAGTACATGAAATGGGAGTTGACATGGAAAAGACTGAAATTGTGGGCTTCATGCATGGTGAGATGGAAGATAGTCACACTCTAAGTAATCACCACTCTAACAACGCCAGAGCCCAAACTCGAACTCGACATGGGTGACATTATCGATCACATTGAATCATATAGCATAATTTCTGCTCCTTCTTCACCACATCACTCTCCATCCACCTCAACACGTACAAAACCCAAAGCCGATAATGAAATCACTTTTCCAACAAAAACCCCGCAGTTTGGTTCACCTGACCGGCCAAGGACCATGGCCCCAAGTGGTTCAAGGACACCTATGGCTTACTTAAAGTCTAAGACACCAAAATTTTTGACACCTTTGGGTAGTCCTATAAGAAAGGCAATTCATCTCACCAAATTTGACCCAACCGATGCATGGCTGCCTATTACTGAATCAAGAAATGGAAATGCTTATTATGCAGGTTTTCATACTCTTTGTGCTGGGATTGGGATTCAACCACTCATTCTTCCTGTTGCATTCACCATTCTAGGCTGCTAATTCACTCAATTTCCTTTTTTCTTAACAAACTTTTTTCCGGTCGACCCTTAAACCTTATTATTATTATTCTTCAATATACTATATGAGAAAAAAATGAACTTTGTTATGTTAACATAATATCACTTCATTTGGCTTACATATTTTGCACAGTGGTTCTATAAAACTAAGATTTTTGTTTAAAGTGGACTTGCAACTAATGTAGTTAATTAATGTAATTATTACAGGGCTTGGGGAGTCTCATAACGTTATACAATTATTTATAATTTTTTTCTTTTTTTTTAAATGTCTTATAATATTGTTTGACAATTCAAAAAAATGTATTTCATTTAACAAAAAACAACAAACAAATAATTATAAGTCATGTCCGCCAATTGGGTGGGCTTCGAAATCTAGTACATATATATATATATATATGTATATATATATATATATGTATATATATATTTATATGTATATGTATATATATGTATATATATATATATATATATAAATATACATATATATATATATATACATATATATATATATATATATATATATATATATGTATATTTATATATATATATATATGTATATGTATATATATATATATGTATATATATATATATATATATATATATATATATATATATACATATATATATATATATGTATATTTATATATATATATATATATATATATGTATATATATATATATATATATATATATATATATATATATATATATATATTGAGGATCATGTGCGGATTTTTATTTTTAGTGCGGACGTACGGACAGATCTGGACCGCCCATTTCAGATCTGATCTTGACTTTTTGTAAAAAAGTTAAGATCCGCGCTAACTTCACGGTACCAATTGACCATGTAAATGATTTTTTTTAATTTTTTTTCTTTTGAGCGATCCTTACTATTATTATCTTCTTTCATTTTTTTATTTTTCCAGATTTTTCTGAGCACTTTTTGTTTTCTTGATTATGAATCCGACCTTGATATTAACGATATTATGAGTCCTACTGTGATATTTTGAAACTGTGATATTATAAAACCAACTGTGTTATTAAGTTTTTTTACATGTAAAAATGAACCTTGATATTAAGAAACATATGATAGTTACTATGATATTAACAATTTTATTAAAAAAACATATGATAGTTACGGTGATATTAACAATTATATTAAAAAAAAGTAAAAAAGTTCATGTGATAGTAAAAAGGAACCGTGATATTAACATTTTTTTATTAAAAAAGGAACGGTGATATTAATAATATTAGTAAAAAAAACAAAAAAGTAATGTAATATCAAAGAAAAGTTAGTGTGATATTAACAATTTGTATTTTTTTTTTTTAAATTACGTGATATTAAGATAAGATTTTGACCTTTGTAAAAAAGTAAAAATCGACCTTAATATCACAATACCTTTAATCATGAAAACGAATTTTTTTTTAATATTTTTTCAGCGATTCTTAATAATTTATCACCCTCTATAATTTTTTCAGATTTTCTTGAATTTAAAAAAAAAAAAAAAAAAAAAAAAAAAAAAAAAAAAAAAAAACTACTGTGATATTACTGCACCATCCCTACTTAAAACTCAATCCCCACTCGATCCCTTCCCTATATATATATATATATATATATATATATATATATATATATATATATATATATATATATATATATATATATATATATATATATATATATATATTGGATCATTTAAAAAGTTGATCTCAAGAGAAAAGTAATCTCAACCATTGGATCACCCCCTCTTCCCCTCCCTTTTTTCACACCAAACTACAGGGACCTAATTGTATTTTCCTTCATTTATTTAAGGAACTTTTGTAAATTCGCACCCTACCCCCCACCCCCCCCCCCCCCCCGAAAAAAAAAAAAAAAAAAAAAAAAAAAAAAATCCCGCCAAAATTTTTTTTTTCTGGGGTCCAAAAATTTTTTTTTTTTGGGCAAAAATTTTCCCGCCAAAATTTTATAACACTGATGCACCTTTTTATTTTGGTGCATCACAGTTATAAAAATTAGTTATAACTATGATGCACCAGATTTTATAACCGAGATGCACCCAACTATTGTTACCTAATATGCTTCAATAACATTGCAATAACTTAGTATGCTATGCTTTTTAAGGGGCATTAGTTGTACACCCAGAGACGGATCTATGGTAGCCACGGTAGCGCCGCATGCTTTGTCATTGGGATAACGCAAGTGCATATTAACAATCGTGAATTGATGAAAAGTATGTTAACCATGTGATTAATAAAATGACTCTGAAACATGTTAGGATAGTTGATTTCATTGTATATTAACCATGTGATTAATAAAATAAGCGTGTTGAATCAGTTAAAAATCTCTCTTTTTATACAAAAAGGTTGAGGGTTCTAATTCAAAGTTTTCTATAATAAGTTAATCATATGCGTTTGAGGACCCATGATGTTATTTTGGTTGCATTTTCTGAGAGACAGTTTTAGAATCATTTTAATAACAAAAGAAACAAGGTTATCTTGTGGACTAATGTTGAGTTTACGTTTGATGTGTCCCATTTATATGAAATTGACGTGACTGCACAAACAATAAGAGCCTAATTTCTTAATATATAGATGATTCAACAATAGAGCAACAATACACAGGAACAGATGAAAATGGTGTGCCATTCAGTATTACCGTGGTTTCAAAATCATCTGTGACAGTTCGTGAGCGGAATACTCATGATCAAATATTTGTGAGCGTGGAGAAAGTGGCAGCAATGGTGAATGAGCTTTATGAGGGACGGCGAAAATGGGCGGATGTTTTAAAGAAATACACTATAACAATATGGTGCCCTAGACAACCTTAAAGACGAAGACCATTTAGAGGCTATGTATTGAAAGGTCTTCCACAAAACGTAAGATAGTTACGCTTCTTTACTATATTTTCCCCACAATAATATATCAAAATATTTTTAGGTGAGAGATAAGTTTCCTCATATGCGAGATTATAAAGCTTTTAAGGTCCAGGAAACATTAATCTAAACAGTATTATCGAAGACCAACTGGCCGTCGCTTTCTTTGGCGGTAATAATATATGCATTAACATACCATGTTAGAATTTTAATATCTTCATGTTTTGTAATTCATGTTTGTGCTACATTTTGTAGCGATTGGGAGATGCATTGGTGTTACTAGCTTACAGCTACCCGGTGTTATTGACGACATGTTCTCATATACGGGCCCACTTGGTGCTATTTCTCAGACGAAAATGTTACACTTTATCTTTGTACTCCAACTGCTCAAGTAACTTTACTTTTTACATTAATACTCGGCCAATAGTTTATTTAATCATTTATAGAACTTATTAGCTTATTTTATCATCTTAGTGACTAATTAGAATTTTCAAAAATCAATAAGATCACTATTAACATGTTGAACCTAACCTTACCAGGTTTTTCAGATACATATAAGCTCATAAGACCAGAATATACACTAATCCAAACACCCCCTTAAATAAAGTGATAGCCATTCAAATTTAAATTAGCCTGCAGTACATGAAATGGGAGTTGACATGGAAAAGACTGAAATTGTGGGCTTCATGCATGGTGAGATGGAAGATAGTCACACTCTAAGTAATCACCACTCTAACAACGCCAGAGCCCAAACTCGAACTCGACATGGGTGACATTATCGATCACATTGAATCAGATAGCATAAGTTCTGCTCCTTCTTCACCACATCACTCTCCATCCACCTCAACACGTACAAAACCCAAAGCCGATAATGAAATCACTTTTCCAACAAAAACCCCGCAGTTTGGTTCACCTGACCGGCCAAGGACCATGGCCCCAAGTGGTTCAAGGACACCTATGGCTTACTTAAAGTCTAAGACACCAAAATTTTTGACACCTTTGGGTAGTCCTATAAGAAAGGCAATTCATCTCACCAAATTTGACCCAACCGATGCATGGCTGCCTATTACTGAATCAAGAAATGGAAATGCTTATTATGCAGGTTTTCATACTCTTTGTGCTGGGATTGGGATTCAACCACTCATTCTTCCTGTTGCATTCACCATTCTAGGCTGCTAATTCACTCAATTTCCTTTTTTCTTAACAAACTTTTTTCCGGTCGACCCTTAAACCTTATTATTATTATTCTTCAATATACTATATGAGAAAAAAAAATGAACTTTGTTATGTTAACATAATATCACTTCATTTGGCTTACATATTTTGCACAGTGGTTCTATAAAACTAAGATTTTTGTTTAAAGTGGACTTGCAACTAATGTAGTTAATTAATGTAATTATTACAGGGCTTGGGGAGTCTCATAACGTTATACAATTATTTATAATTTTTTTCTTTTTTTTAAATGTCTTATAATATTGTTTGACAATTCAAAAAAATGTATTTCATTTAACAAAAAACAACAAACAAATAATTATAAGTCATGCCCGCCAATTGGGTGGGCTTCGAAATCTAGTACATATATATATATATATATATATACATATATATATATATATACATACATATATATATATATACATACATATATATATATATACATATATATATATATATACATATATATATATACATATATATATATATACATATATATATATATATATATACATATATATATATATATACATACATATATATATATATACATATATATATATATATATACATATATATATATACATATATATATATATGTATATATATATATATATGTATATATATATATATATATATATGTATATATATTTATATATGTATGTATATATATATATATGTATGTATATATATATATATATGTATATATATATATATATGTATATATATTTATATATATATATGTATATATATATATATATATGTATATATATTTATATATGTATGTATATATATATATATGTATGTATATATATATATATATGTATATATATATATATATATGTATATATATTTATATATGTATGTATATATATACATATATATATATATACATATATATATATATGTATATATATATATGTATATATATATATATATATATGTATATATATTTATATATGTATGTATATATATATATATGTATGTATATATATATATATATGTATATATATATATATATATATGTATATATATATATATGTATATATATATATATATATATATATATATATATATATATATATATATGTATAGTGAGGATCATGTGCGGATTTTTATTTTTAGTGCGGACGTACGGACAGATCTGGACCGCCCACTTCAGATCTGATCTTGACTTTTTATAAAAAAGTTAAGATCCGCGCTAACTTCACGGTACCAATTGACCATGTAAACGATTTTTTTTAATTTTTTTTTCTTTTGAGCGATCCTTACTATTATTATCTTCTTTCATTTTTTTATTTTTCCATATTTTTCTGAGCACTTTTTGTTTTCTTGATTATGAATCCGACCGTGATATTAACGATATTATGAGTCCTAGTGTGATATTATTAAACTGTGATATTATAAAACCAACTGTGTTATTAAGTTTTTTTACATGTAAAAATGAACCTTGATATTAAGAAACATATGATAGTTACTATGATATTAACAATTTTATTAAAAAAAACATATGATAGTTACGGTGATATTAACTATTATATTAAAAAAAGTAAAAAAGTTCATATGATAGTAGAAAGGAACCGTGATATTAACATTTTTTTATTAAAAAAGGAACGGTGATATTAATAATATTAGTAAAAAAACAAAAAAGTAATGTAATATCAAAGAAAAGTTAGTGTGATATTAACAATTTGTATTTTTTTTTTAAATTACGTGATATTAAGATAAGATTTTGACCTTTGTAAAAAAGTAAAAATCGACCTTAATATCACAATACCTTTAATCATGAAAACAAATTTTTTTTGAATATTTTTTCAGCGATTCTTAATAATTTATCACCCTCTATAATTTTTTAATTTTTTCAGATTTTCTTGAATTTAAAAAAAAAAAAAACTACTGTGATATTACCGCACCATCCCTACTTAAAACTCAATCCCCACCCGATCCCTTCCCTATATATATATATATATATATATATATATATATATATATATATATATATATATATATATATATATATATATATATATATATATATATATATATATATATATATATATATATATATATATATATATATATATTGGATCATTTAAAAAGTTGATCTTAAGAGAAAAGTAATCTCAACCATTGGATCACCCCCTCTTCCCCTCCCTTTTTTCACACCAAACTACAGGGACCTAATTGTATTTTCCTTCATTTATTTAAGGAACTTTTGTAAATTCGCACCCTACCCCCCCCCCCCCCACGAAAAAAAAAAAAAAAAAAAAAAAAATCCCGCCAAAATTTTTTTTTTTCTGGGGTCCAAAAAAAAATTTTTTTTGGGCCAAAATTTTCTTGCCAAAATTTTATAACACTGATGCACCTTTTTATTTTGGTGCATCACAGTTATAAAAATTAGTTATAACTATGATGCACCAGATTTTATAACCGAGATGCACCCAACTATTGTTACCTAATATGCTTCAATAACATTGCAATAACTTAGTATACTATGCTTTTTAAGGGGCATTAGTTGTACACCCAGAGACGGATCTATGGTAGCCACGGTAGCGCCGCATGCTTTGTCATTGGGATAACGCAAGTGCATATTAACAATCGTGAATTGATGAAAAGTATGTTAACCATGTGATTAATAAAATGACTCTGAAACATGTTAGGATAGTTGATTTCATTGTATATTAACCATGTGATTAATAAAATAAGCGTGTTGAATCAGTTAAAAATCTCTCTTTTTATACAAAAAGGTTGAGGGTTCTAATTCAAAGTTTTCTATAATAAGTTAATCATATGCGTTTGATGCACCTTTTTATATTGGTGAATCACAGTTAAAAAAAAAGTTATAACTATGATGCACCAATTTTTATAACCGAGATGCACCCAACGATCATTACCTAATATGCTCCTATAACATTGCAATAACTTAGTTTACTATACTCTATAAGGGGCATTAGTTGTACAACCAGGGACGGATGGTAGCCATGTGATTAATGAAATAAAAAAAAAACTCTGAAACATGTTAGGATAATTGATTTCATTGTATATTAACCATGTGATTAATAAAATAAACGTGTTGAATCATTCGAAAAATCTCTCTTTTATACACAAAGGTTGAAGGTTCTAATTCAAAACTTTTTATGGAATAAGTTAATAACATATGCGATCTGATGCACATTTTTATTTTAGTGAATCACAGTTAAAAAAGTAGTTATAACTATGATGCACCAACTTTTATAACTGAGATGCACAAAAAAAAAGGTGCATCATAGTTATAAATTTTTGGCGGGAAAAAAAATTGCCCAAAAAAAAATTTTTTTTGGCGGGAATTTTTTTTTTTTTTTGCGGGGAGGGGGGGTGGGTGGGTGGGGGGTTGGTGGGTGGGAGTGGTTTTCAAAACTTACCCCTGAAGTTTGAAATGTTTCAAAATAGACCCTATAACTTTTTTTCTCACTTTTCTCTCTAATTACACTTTTCTCTAGAACCGCACTATATATATATATATATATATATATATATATATATATATATATATATATATATATATATATATATATATATATATATATATATAAGGAAGGGATCCTATGCATATTATATTTTAAGTATGGATTGTAAGATATAGGATTTCACAAACACATTAAACCATAATCAAAGTGGGGCGTTCAAGTATGTTTAGAGAGAGAAAGGGAAATGTTCTAGTAAGAGAAAACTTAAAGGTTAGATTCCAAATGAACATTCATCCCTCTACCTTGCAAGGTAGAGGGTATTTATAGGTTACAAACTAAGCGACCTCCTGACGGCCTGTGGATCAGGTATACAGTGGGTAAAGACCCGTCCTTCCTCCACGGTATTGCACTAGACTAAAACTAAGCTAATAACTTACTAAAACTAACATAATAATCAATATGTCTACGAGCTAACTTAAGCTAGATTATACTTTGGGTGACCGAAGCTTCACAATATAATTTCCAATTCTTAACAATCTCCCCCTAAGGGAGGTCACCCCATGAATTACATTGTGAAACCTAGCTTTCTAATAAATCTTTAGTCTTGAGCTCAAAGACTTTACTTCATCAAAGAATTAGAATTATGTGCTTCTGTGGTGAATTCATCATTGTTCAACAACAATGTATAGTTCGTGGAGGTTATTGAGCTGATCCACATTGATGACGAGTTTTGAGTCAGCTTTGTGATCATCGGCCACATTAACTCTCTGACTCTTCCATTGTGGTGTTGGTATTATGTGATGTTGTGACTGTTGGACCGACATGCTCACATTTTGGATCATGATTTCTTCTTATCAGAGTAGCGGAAGCTTTCGTTGATTCATGATATTGGTAGCAGAGTAGCAGAAGCATGGAATGTTAATATCAGAGTCATTGATGCACTAATCATGATTTCTTTGGATATTGAATGTGTTGTGTGAGCATGCGGTTATGGGTTGACCGCTTCATTCTGATCAGCTGCAAACGTCGGGCGTACCTGCATACAACAGTAAGCAATAAAGTGCACGAAAAGTGTCTTTGATCACTTTCGTTGAATTGACGTACACGGCCCACGGTTCCCCGTTGATCAGTACAAGTACTGCCTGTGATCAGGTATAATTCCGTAGAATTTCCTAGACAGGGTTTCGCAGCTGCTCTAGCTGTTCTCAAACCGGAACGTCTCAAAGAAGACAACACGGAGTGAGTGAACCAGCGAATTGAGAGTCACTGATTGATAAAAAGAGATTTGAATAACAATCGTGTATCGCTCAATATAAATTGTTTTTGCAATACAACGAAGGTTTTAATGAAAATCATTCATCAATCATAAACACCTTTTATTTTGGAATATTTGTACACAGTCGATGTGCTATAGAAAAGAGTTTTGAGCACAAGGACCGGTTTTTCAAAGGTATCCGTCAATCCATAACCTGAACCAGTATTGATTCAAAAGATTGAATCGCCTCATTGTTTCTGTCCAGTTTTCACATGGTTGATCTATTAGATAGATCTCACATGCCACCCACCAAGAGCTTGTTTGATGTTGGCTCCAGAAGGCTTCCCATCTTCATTGTGAATATGTTTACATATCACACGGATGTTCTGGCAATACCACAAGGATAATGCGTAGGACTCATGATATAATCTCTCTTTCCACATTGTGTGAAACAGAGAGTCTTCATTGAAAGTGTCCTAATGAGATTTATTGATGATCTCGTGGCTCTAGACTCAATTTGTGCATATTTGGTTCCTATTTCGGAGACTAGGGAGAGGGTCTCCTTCTTCAATATCAACAATCTCTAAGAGAGAGTCGATAGATAATGTCGGTTCCCCGTGAGAATGAAACAAGTCCTTTTAAGAGGAACTTGAGTGGTTTGAGAAGTTGTAGTGCAGTGCGTCACTGGGTCTATGACGTCTTGTCTTCAATACCGATGTTACCATCAGTAGCATATGAGTTGAACCCAGTTACTGCCCTAAGGTTGAATTGTTGGAGGGCTGTTTCTTTTCACCCTTTTCACATTCCAATTCTTTTTCATTCTTCAAACCCTTCAGTGCTTACCGAGACTTCATAACTAGAACCTTGTTGGGTTTATTCCAGTACTAGCTCTGTCTCAGTCCGCACTCTTCCCATATCTCATTTTTCTCCTTTTATCATCATACCTAAGGACTTCTACACTAACTAGTGGATTGTCCCTGGGTAGATCTCTCCGGTTCTGGCGGATCATGGGAACACAACCTAACCTTATCATCCTTATATCACCATGCTTAAAGTAAAGTTGGTCGGTCTTTTGGTATAGTTCTTCCGCTTTGAAACCAATTGAAAACCATTTGAAAAACAATCAAGATACTTGTGATAAAAAATCAAAGAATTTTGTATCTCAATTGTTTTGATATTTTAGAAATGCTCCCCCTTAACATATGCATATAATTCAGAAATTGTTTTAGCACATGGAGGCAAGAGATTTTGAAATTGTTAGATTAAGAATGAAAGGTCCAATCTTTTGATTAACATTTTCTAAAATGATCATCATCACTTCCCAATCAATTTACTTTAGATAAAACATTTTGAGGAAGGATGAGGTTTTCAAAAAGTTTGCTCCCCCTCAATATGTGCCTCAAAATTTGAAATGGTTTTGCACATATTAGAAGGAAGTTCTTTGTAGTACTACCATGATTACCAAACATTTAGAAACCATTTAACCAACAATCAAGGTACCTTATATAAAAGCATGGAAAACTTTGTACCCTGAAGTTTTAAATATGTTTATAAATGATCCCCCTTAATATATGCTTCGAGATTCGAAAATAGTTTAGCACATATTGGAGAGCAACATGCACAAAAATGTTCAATTTTTATCATCTTTCATATTAATATCACATTTTCTCCCCCGATCAAAAATTTCAAATCTTTTGAGATTTTGGATCTCAAGTGATTTAAATATGTGTGAGACAAAACATTTGTTGGAGAAAACTTTGTACCCTGGCATTAGATGTTTGAAGTCGTTTTCTTCTATGATGTACTCTTTCAAGTCAGCTCTTCGAAGGATAATCTTCTTCAGGTAATCATACCCGTAGATTGAGAAGATCTCAACACTAATAACACTTAGAATACGCAGTTCGGATCGAACAGCTCTGCGTCTCTTCTTGGCACTATGTCTTTCGTTGTAGAATTGTTTCTTCTTGAACCACCAATGAGAAATCCTATATGAAGCGGCAATGTCATATTGTTGCTCTTTGTCTGCCCAGAATTGATCTGGAACCATCTGTTCGAGACCTTGATCAGTATAGGTAGCTGCTTTCATCTTTGAAATTGATAGAGCAGGTCTTCTTTCAGAGGTGCGATCACATAGATAGTCCAGATCATGGTTAAAAAAGAATTCTGACTGAATGGTCATAAATCCAGGTTCACCGCCTAGAGGAACAGGGTTGTTCACATCAAACCTATTGATCTGCTCACCAACTTGATCATTCAGCATTCTATAGCATTCCTCCATTTGATATTGAAGCTGATCAGCATCCGAGTGGAAGACTTTAACTATTTCATACGCTGGGCCTTCAAGATCTTTAGGGGTGATAGATGTAATTTCCTTCTTCTCACAAAACCACTTTATAAAGCTTCCCATATCCCCTGTGACGTGAAGAAGAGAATCTTCTGCCGGTGCTTCATAGTTGGAAATGATAGTTGAAGCCCAATTGTTTGCTGGATTTGTTGAATTAGATTCGGGAATGAACCAAGAAGGCTCAGGAGTTTGAGGTTTATCTTGGGTAAGCCAACTTTGAGTAACATCCTTTGAAGGTGTAGCTCTAGCAGTTTTGATTCGTCTTCCCTCAATATAAGCATCCAACCACTCCTCATCTTCTTTAATATTGGGGATGTGCTTGGTAGAAGCGTCATCATCTTCCGATTCAGATTCTTGAGCAACAAAAGATTCTTCATTCATTATTTGCTCTTCTGGAATAGTAAGGATGGTTGGTGTAAACTGGGAGTCGACAGTGGTCCATGCAGTAGACATCTTTTGAGATTTTTGACCACTTGAAGTACCTGTTTGTTTTTGAGTTGTTGGTGGTGGTGAAGGTGACCTTGCTTTGTGAGATGTGGTTGTTCCAGAGGATCCTCCAACTCCTGAAGTGCCAGTGCCACCCGTAGGAGGTGGTGGTGGTGACTTTGGACCCCCAGACATATCCTTTGAGTCCATTGGAGCTGATATTCTTTTCTTCTTGGCCTCCCTTTCACGAATATCGATCACAAACTGCTCATGACTATCATGCCTCATGGATTCCTCAAGCGCCTCGTATAATTTATTATGTACACTATGCTCGTCCTCTCCTGCCTCAAACATTCTTTCTGATAAAGCAGATCTCATGTCAGAGATTGGCAAATCTTTGAATCTCTGAAGTAATGGAGCCCTCATTGCCCATTCGACCGCATCTTTAATGTCTGCTTCTATTGCCCTTGTTACGACTTCATTGGGCTTAAGAGTCTCCAATTTCTTGATACGGCTATCAAGATTGTTGACCGCTATAGGAAAATGTTTCTCAATAGTTGCAATGCGTAACATGGCCTCTTCAAGCAATTCCTTAGTAGTCTTAACAGGAGGGGGTGAGGCATGAGGTGGTGAGACAGGAGGAGTGACAGGATCACTGATAAAGACAACTTGTGGTGGATCATTAGTGGATTTGGGTGATGAAAGTGCAGTAGTCTTAGCAGGATCGAGATTTGGTGTGATTGATGGAGATGCAGTGAAGACCTTTGGAGCTGACATCAGGGGAACTGTTGAAGAGTCTTGTTGAATAGTGCCGAGAACATGGACTGAACTTCCTCCTTTTCATTTGTTTGCTTTTCTGATTCGATGTCAGATGGGCCGTCTTTTAAGAATTGGTCTCCGTATGTGAAGTCAGCATCAAGATTCTTAAGAGAGGAAAGAGATCCTGTAGATAAGTTTGTTTCTTCAAGATGCCTGTGTTCTTTAGATTCTTGCTCAAGATTCTCCTGTGGGTCTTTAACCGGCTCAATTTTATTACCTACTGATTCAAGTGCTGGGATCTCTGCAGAGGACGGAGTCTCCTGATTATCTTCTTGTGTATTACTGGGCACGGAGGATTCAACTAATATGTCTCCCATATCAATATTCATCCCAGATTTTTCTTGTGAAGAGGATGATATAACATCTCTTCTCTTGATAATGAACCTGGTAGTGGTTTTGGGAGGTGGAGAAGAGATATTCGGTAGCATGTGTGCTGCTTGTTCTGCTTCTCCTCCAGCAATTCCTTTACCTTTGTCATGTGTGGCAATATTGATTTGTTGAGGAGTTGACTCTGGCTCTCTTATCGTGACCCCTCCCACTGGTGGTCTTTGAGACTCGATCAGACTATCAAGGCTTTGCTGTATTCCTTGTTCGAGTGCATCTTCGTCTTCATCAATCAACTTTGCTCCACTTCCTGGTACCTTAGATCCCTCATCATTTCCCTTACCAGCTTCTCTTTTTCTCCTCTTTTGCTTTTGTGAGGGAGAGACATTAGATACAGAAGCATCGAGTCTCTTCATTTTCTTAGGTAGGCTTGAGTAGGTGGGTGAAGACATGTGTGTGTCATCAGCTATTGAGGCGGAGGCTTTCTTTACATAGCTCTTGAAGTAATCAGCATTATTGATTCTATCATTAAGCAAAGCTTCAGGAACTGGCATTCCAAATATCTCCTTGTCATGTCCTCTGGCACTACATTTAAGGTTGCCAAGAACAAACTCATCACTGGATTCATGTTGTGCAGACTCGCTACGTAAGTTGATCCGGTGAATATGTAGCAGATGATGGATAATGAGTTTTAAGAATCTGATGCTGGGTATCACTCTTTTACCAAGACTTTTTCTACCTTTGACTTTATTCTCAAAGTTGATTCTATCAGAGATAAATGTGCCTAATGACAACATGAATTCTTCCCAGATAAGTTCAACGAAGTCAATATTTTTCCCTTTGACAATACCCCACAGAATCTGCATAATGAGAGCTCGAACTCTGTCTGTCCCTGATGTTTTACCAGTTAGGCATAGGTTGAGGATTGTGACGATAGATCTCCAGGGTTGATATATTTCTTCATTGATGAGTGATGAAATCTTGGTTATTCTTTCCGGGTATCCCAATTCTTCGACAAAGTTTAAGATATCATGAATGAAGGGTGGAGAGATGAATTTGTTGGATGAGTTTCTTGGTGTTATCTGAAGAGCATCCCTGAGTGTTTCAACCGAGATGTCATACCATTTGTCATCGAGCTTACACGAGTATGACGCATAAATATTATCCCAAGTAACTGCTTTCCAGAATTGCTGCAGATAGATGGATGGGATAGTGCACCGTTTGGTAAGGGCATTAAAGAAGTTGGTATCCTTCAAGATGTCGACAGCCAGACGAAACGTAGGATTATGTTTCCCTCTATCTATGTCCAAGAAGCAGTTGCTCTTAGCAATTGACACCCATTCCGCACGAGGAAGTAATTCTTCATCGGTCAGAGTGACAGTTGGAGCAGAGGCAGTAGGAACATCAGAGGATGTGATGTCAGCCATTGAGATCTGAAGGATACACATACAACACAAACCATATCCAGGAAAATTGTTAGGTTAAGTCACTGATTCATATTATGACCACTTTATAACCCAACATTTTGAGTTACCGAGAAAAGGATATGGCATAAATGGAGACATAGGATGCAGCATACAGATAAATGTGATAAGTATGCAGAAACTTATGAGTGTAGGATACCATTTAGGAGAAGACATCATAATAGGTAATACCAAACGCAATATTGACAAAGATATATGTTAAGTTACATACTGCAATTTGCATTGGACTAACAATTTGAGCAACTCGCATAACACACTACACATAAGTAAAAGTTTGTAAAACAACATGCATACTACAAGATACTTGATATACATAGCATGTGGCAACTCGCATCCAACAACTAGCATAGGATACAGAGTAACTCGCATACATTCAATGTCATAGACAACACGCATACATTTTATGAAGCAAGTCGCATATGGCAACTCGCATGCATCAACTCGCTTTGGTCAAATCATGGATGGTTAACGTATATTTGCTAACTCGCATTATAGACCTGAAGCAAGTCGCATATGGCAACTCGTATATGATAAGAGTTAACACACATAGTCAACTCGCATATGCAACACGCATAGGATACATTGAATCTGGACAAATCACATATACAACAGACAACACGCATATATGATAGAGCAACTCGCATATAGCAACTTGCTTTCAACAACAACAACTCGCATGTAAGCACATCTTTAAAACGCATCAGTTCAACTCGCATTCAAGAAATTCAATCCAACTTGCTAACAACAAACAACAAAAAACTCTTCAAACGTAACCCACTTAAACACTCGAAAAACACTAATATATATTTAAACAAGGTCTCAGTTGTGTAAAAATGGTAATGCCACTCAACCCACTCACATCCAAAAGTAATTTCTTAACCCTACCCATTCGACACCCAAAACACGCATAATCAAACAGGATCTATCAGACCTTAACTAAATATGTTATATCATCAAATGAGTGGTTCTAATACTACAATCACCAACAATTCATCAAAAACATACAAACCTAGGGTCCGAATAATTGATCACGAAGAGAACGAGAGGACAAGATCTGCAGATGGGTTAAGATAACAATGATTAAAGTATGAGTCATTACAAAGTGTTAAGATAAACATGATCAGATATCATTAACAACCTACCACACAAACTTCAATTGATAACTCGCTTATAAGGGAGGTTTTGACCAAGAGATGTGTGTTTTGACCAAGAGAGAGAAACTGATATGACCATGACACTCAACCCGCATACTTAGTAAAACAGTTATAGCGAGTTGACGCTTTTAGTCCCTCTATTTATCAGAGTAACTCGCATATCAGGTACACAGAAATAGAGAGTTGACACTTTTAGTCCCTATATATAAAATTAAGCAACTCGCATAAATACAGATCATATCAACTCGCTTAATATATCAAAGCAATTCGCATGGCATAGCAACACGCATAAAAGAGTAACTCGCATAAGATCAAGATAGGACTAAAATATCATCACATATCACACCACCTTTAATTATACCAAGAATCATAAATTACCACATAGCATGCAACAGCCAAGGCACACAAATAAGAATGCAGATGATTAATTAATCAATGTTATGAGTAAACTAAAGGTGCACATTTCTCCCCCTCAAGCAGTGATATGAGATGGTGAGTAATTATTGATTGACATAGTATTAAGAGATTACTACAGGTAAAGTATAAGATTGTAAAAGTGAAGAAAATAAAGGATTATAACTACTCTGTTCGAACTTCATCTAAAATCCCGTGTCATTGTTGAATGACATTTCTAGGGCCGTAGATGTTATCGATGACAGAAACAAGAGTAAGAATGAGTGAAAAATTTTATTATTATTTTTTTTAGTAAGAGAATTTGTACACAGATTTATAAGAGCGAGTCATAATTCAAGTCAAATAGGAGTCAAAGTACAGGGTACGTCAATTCTGGCATGCTATAGCTCCTGAGTAAGCACTTTTCATTTCTGATGGAAACCAAGTCATGAGGTTCCTGATTGAGCTGAGCATTGTACCTGAAAAAGACTGAGAGCACATTGCACTAGAAGTACATGTAGAATTGCAAATGGAAGAGTTAGTGACATGAGTAATCTCACTATTGGATGTTACACAGTTTGATCTATGTGTATCATTAGTAGGGATCCCATTAGGTTCAATACTCTTGAAAAGTTTTCCTGTGGGCATCCACTTAAGACAAGATCTAGGTGTGTAGGATCGTTTAGATCCTGTAAACATAAATAATCTGCCAGTGGGAATCCATTTAAAGCAGCTGCTGGTAGATTTGTGTGTGTGCACTTCCTTGTTTTGACTATTGGTTCTTCTGTAGCTATTTTGTTTCTTAGGGGATTGATCAGCCATTTGATGCTTCTTATGAGAACTAAGCAAACTCCTATTATTCTTGATTTTTGAATTTTGAACATTAACCTGGGGTTTGTGATTCATCATATTAGAACAAAATAGTGAAGTGACTGGTTTTGTCAAAACAGTATTCGCGTCAACTTGGGAGGCAAGCCTAGATGTTGATGGTTTAAATCTTTCAGATCTAAAAGCATTGGGCTGCCTAACTACGGTATATTTTGAGTGGTTCTGAATAGTTGACTTTCCCAAGGTTGATGCCTTTGCAAACTTAGTGTTCGTCCTATTTCCAATAGATTTCCTAAGCTCATTTTTTAAAGTAATAATATTGAAGCTCTTATCCTGAATTTGGGCTTTGAGGGCATCAATGTCAGCCAAAAAGGAATTAGTTTGATCAATCAACTTGGAATTATTTTCTAATAAGTTCTTTCTTAAGGACTCATTTTCTCTTAATAAGTTGGATACACACAGAGCCAATTCATCATTCCTAGACTTAAGTTCACTGCTAACCTTATGATTAGGATTTCTCATTCCAAAATTGCATTTCTTATGCAGATATGAGATTTGTGATTTCATATTGCATATGGTTGAATCTTTGTCCCGAATCTGGGTTTTTAATTGATTGATTTCAAAAAAAATTTGAAATTCTGGGAATTCCGGAATAATGCAAGAGTTTGTAGCACGAAAACTTTCTTCCTTTTGTTGTATTGCAATTTCCAGGGAAATACAATGTTTTTCAAGAATTGAGTATTTGTTTGAAAGTTCATCATAAACCCCTTTTTCAACCATGTTATTTGTTTCAAAGATTTTAGATTCAGACTCAACCAAGAAACATTTATCTATATCATTTTCAAAGATAGGTTTAGTTAAGGGTACCTCAATGCATGACACGTGTTCATTTGTTGGTATGGCATCTGTATTCACATCATGCACAACAAAACTTACTGACATGCAAACAGATTCATGCTTTTCGGACTCTGAGCCTTTGTGTTCAGTATAGTCAATTTCATCATTCATGTTTGATTTTAAAATTCCGCAGTCAGCATCCGCATCATCTGTTCTTTCAGTTGATCCATTACCCAAAATATCACAACTTTCCTTTAATTTTTCATGACACTCATTCAAATCATTCAAATAACCACTCCTTTGAGCAGCATCCTTAATGTACACTTTCACACTATTCATAATTTGGGTATATGTGTTGATGAACTCATGAATTTCCATTCCAGTGTGTTTCTTGAATGATATTCCAGTCACGTGTTGATCAAAGTCATCAGAGTATTCCCCTTTAATAAATGGCTGAAATTGGTTGTAGATAACTTGAAGTGCAGCATTAGAATCATCAATTGATACTTTCTCATTGGTAAGTTGAAGCTTCAGTTGTTCTAAGTCCAGCAACACAGACTTTGTCATCGTAGGTAAGTCTTGGCAGAAGAGAGCACCGCATGTTCGACCCATAGGAGTGGATAACAGTTGGGTGAGGTGCTGATGAAGTAATTGAAAAGGCTCAATGTTGCATTCAGAATGCTTTGCATCATGGGTCATTGACGGGTGTGATTCATTGAAGTTTGATTTACAATGTGAAGGGTTTTGATCAAATTTTGTTGATTCAATCAAGGTAGGACATTCAGAGATGCAACCAGCTTCATTGTTCTGTGAGGTATCATACAGTTCAAGCACTTTGGAGATAAAAGGGTCAGTGATGTAAGACATAGTGGGTGAACGAGTATCTGAGCCAGCTGCTTGAACATCCTTAGCAACAGAAGAAACAATAGTTGGAACGATGTTTGCCATGATTGCAAGTTCTACGGGATTTTACTATTCTTTGATTAAACCGGGAAAGTGATTCTTTCACGGGATTTTACTAAACCAAAAGAACAACCGTAAGAATGTATCACGAAGAAGTAACAAGTCTAAATAGACAAGTAGCAAAAACACTCAACTCTCTTAGTAATCAACTCGCTAACCAACCAACTCGCTCAAAGGAACAAGTCGCTTAAGGAATCAACTCGCTAGATAGCCAAGTCGCATTAGCATCAACTCGCAACACAATCAACTCGCTTAATGAATCAAGTCGCTAAATTGCCAAGTCGCTTTAGTATCAACTCGCTTAAAGAAACAAGTCGCTTTAGGAATCAACTCGCTTAATAGCAAGTCGCAAACAACAACTCGCATCCAGTAACAAAGCAACTCGCTTCGAAGAAATGTGTATCCGAGACTCAACTCGCTTTGTACAAAGTTCAAATATAACCACTTTATCAATCAAAAACAATCAAACCATGGCTCTTGATACCAATTGTAAGATATAGGATTTCACAAACACATTAAACCATAATCAAAGTGGGGAGTTCAAGTATGTTTAGAGAGAGAAAGGGAAATGTTCTAGTAAGAGAAAACTTATGGAAGGTTAGATTCCAAATGAACATTCAACCCTCTACCTTGCAAGGTAGAGGGTATTTATAGGTTACAAACTAAACGACCTCCTGACGGCCTGTGGATCAGGTATACAGTGGGTAAAAACCCGTCCTTCCTCCACGGTATTGCACTAGACTAAAACTAAGCTAATAACTTACTAAAACTAACATAATAATCAATATGTCTATGAGCTAACTTAAGCTAGATTATACTTGGGGTGACCGAAGCTTCACAATATAATTTCCAATTCCTAACATGGATGGTGCGGATAATATCACAGTAACATTCAAAAAAAATAAAAAATCTGAAAAAAAAATCAAAAAAAGAAAGAGGACAACAATTTATTAAGAATCGCTGTAAACAAATTCCGAAAAAAAAATCATTTTCATGGTTAAAAGGTATAATGATATAATGGATTTTGTCAATATCACCGTAATTATCATGCTTTATTAATATCAAAGTTAATTTTTTTTAATATCACCGTAACGTTTCTTAAAATCGTAATAAAAATAGCAGTGGTATTAAGTTTTTTTCTAATATCAAAGTAATTTTTTAAGTGAAATTGTTAATATCACGGTTACTTTTTACATGTTTTCTTAATATCAAAGTTAATTTTTTTAATATCACTGTAACTTTTCTTAATATCGTAATAAAGAAAGCAGTGATATTAAATTTTTTTACTAATATCAAAGTAACTTTTTAAGTAAAATCGTTAATATAACGGTAAGACTCATAATATCGTTAATATCATGGTAGGACTCATAATTTAAAAAAAAATGCTCAAAAAAATCTGAAAAAAAAAGTAAAGAAAAAAAAGGACAACAATAGTAAGGATCGCTGAAAAAGAAAAAAATTTTAAAAATCGTTTTCATGGTCAATTGTTACCGTGAAGTTAGCGTCAGATCTTGACTTTTTTTTTTTGCACAAAGTCAAGATCAGATATGGAATGGATGGCCCAGATCTGTCCGCACATCCGCACGAAATAAAAAAATCCGCACCATCCCTACTTAAAATCTCATCCCTACCCGATCCTCTCCCGATATATATATATATATATATATATATATATATATATATATATATATATAGAGAGAGAGAGAGAGAGAGAGATTGGATCATTTAAAAAGTTGATCTCAAGAGAAAAGTGATAGAAGTGATTTCAACCGTTAGATCACCCCCTCTTTCCCTCTTTTTTTCACTTAACTACAGGGACTCAAATGTAACTTTTTAAATTTTCGGAGGTCATTTATATAACTTTTTATAAAATCATATATAAAGTGTAATCAAATTCATTATTCAGTGATTATTTTTTCCAAAATTATCTCTTTTTCTCTCTATAAATTGAAAACGTTTATTCACTTTTATTTTCTATCACAATCAACCAGTTCGTTGATGCACTGATTTAGGCATTCATAATGACACATTCCGGCAGTAATAGTAAGTTAATTATATAACTAATCGTTATTTTTTTGCGTTAATTGTATGATTGTGTTATGTAACGTGTTTTTCCCTTTACTTGCGAGTTTAATCGTCATCACTGATTACGTTATGTGATGATTTTAGTGATATTGAGCTAATGTGTGTTTATTAGTGCGTTTTTTTATTTTTTATAGATTTTATTTTATTTTATTTATTATTTTTTTTATTAGTTTATCAGATCTGTTAATGATTAAGTTTAGCAGATGTGTTATTATATTTTTTTTATGTGTTAGCTTAATTCGATTATTACAATTTTTTATGTGTACAGATGCACTAATTTTTATTATTTGTTGTTGTTCTATATAATGTGGTGTTATTTGATTTTTTTATACATTAATTTATATCGATACACTGTATAACACAGATGCACTACTTACTCAAACATGTTCATATTAATTGATTTATACGATTAGTTCTATACATATGCTATGAATATTTTTGTTGATGCAATAGTTGATTTAAGTTTGTTAATGTTGTAATACATATGCATCAGCTTTGTTTATGTTATTATACATAATGCATTTTTATGTTTGTATTCAGACGCATTGAATGTATAACATTAAGTGATATGGATTAGACACGCAAACATGTTCATATTAATATATGCATCATTAGTTGTACACATATGATATGAGTATTTCATCGTAGTTGTATGCTAAGTTGTTACGATACATATGAATTAGTTGATTAAGTTTGTTGATGCACCTTTATTTTTGTATACAGATGCACTGAATATATAATATTAATTGATATGGAGTAGTTTGTTGATGCACTTTTATTTTTTGTATACAGATGCACTGAATGTATAGTATTAAGTGATATGTATTAGTCACACAAACATGCTCATATTAAGTTATATGCACCATTAGTTGTATACTATGTTGCTACGGTACATATGCATTATTTGATTGATTTTGTTGATGTTACAATGCATATGCATCATTTTTGTTGATGATGTTATTACTGACGCATTATTTATTTTTTGTATACATACGCATTATAAACCATTCTGATTTTGGTTGTGTATATGTTTTACGTTAGTTGTTGTTGCATGTATATGATATATATATATATATATATATATATATATATATATATATATATATATATATATAGTGTATTAGTTGCACTTAATCCTTAATATGTGTTGTGTTCTAATAGTTGTTTTTCTTTTCATATCTTCAGGTTTAAGTATGATTACTTCTCCAAATAGTGTTGGTGAAACTAGTAGTTGTAGTTATGTGTATGGGAGTAGTTCGAGTTCGAGTTCTGCTGTTGTACGTATATCTAGTTCTTGCTCAGTTAGCGATGTTTCTAGTTCGAGTTTTGTTCGTGTATCTAGCTCTTCATCGGTTAGTAATGTTTCCACTGTTATTGATCGATCTATTGGTGTTTCTTCGGTTATTGATGGGTCTAGGGTTTGGGTTCCTGATGTTGATATGTCTCTTAAACCGACAAAAGGAATTGTATTTGTTTCATTGGTGCAAGCTTATAATTTCTACATACATTATTCAAAAATGGGAGGGTTTGATATTAAGCTTGGCACTGAGAGTAACCCTAATGGAAGTGATTGTCCTAGTATAAAGTACTTTAGTTGTAATAGAGGTGGGAAGAAAAGGGATTCGGTATGATAGACATAAGTCGGATTCTGAAGTTGATGTGCGTGGTAGGGCGAATGGTAAAAGTGTTGATGGTGCGATTGACAATAAGGGTAAGGGCATAGATTTGTCGTTGGTTGGTGATTCGTTTGTTAAGAAAACATTTAGGAAGAATACATCTTGTAAGACTGGTTGTTTGGCTCAGTTAAGAGTTATGAAATCGATGGGGGTATGTATGAAGTCTATGTTTTTTGTTGAAGAACACAACCATCCCCTAGTTTCACAACAGGACATGCAATTTTTAATGAGTTCAAGGAACATGGGTTGTTCTAAACAACATTTTGTGATGCAAGTAGCGAATTCTAACGTTGGGCATGTTAGGGCATTTAGGTTGATGAAAGAGATTTATGGTGGCTTTGAAAATATTGGTGCAACTGTGGTGGATTGCAAGAAATTTAAACGTGATATGAATAACTTTATTGGAGACCGTGATGCTCAAATGGTGGTTGAGAAGTTAGAAAATCTTGAAAAACATTGTGAAGGGTTTTTTGTTGATTATTATAAAGGTGAAGGGGATTCGCTAGCCGCGTTGTTCTGGGCGGATAGTTGTGCAAAGATGAATTACAGGCGTTTCAGTGATGTGATATCATTCGATGCTATTTTTAGATCGAACAGGTAATATTTCATATCTCACTTTTTTTATCGTTTGTTTATATACTTTATTTATTTATTTATCCATTTTATTCATTTATTTAGTGTTGCACTTTTCATACATATTGATGCACTTTTTTATAATAAACTGATGCACTAAAAATTGATTACAGGTATAGAATAGTGTTTATGCCTTTCACTGGTATCGACAATCATAACCGGTCTGTTACTTTCGATGCCGGGTTTCTTTCAGATGAAACAATAGCTTCTTATAAGTGGCTTCTGCAAGCTTTTAAGAAGGCATTTTCAACTGATCCGCAAGTTGTTGTGACTGACCAGGACCCGTCTATGAAACAAGTCATTGCAAATGTTTTCCCTAATGCGCGCCATCGTCTTTGCATGTGGCATATCATGCAGAAATGTTCGACTAAGGTATATTTGAAGTTTTAAGTTTTGTAATAACGACACATTGATTTTTTATCATTTTGATGCATTGTTTTTTTATCATTATGATGCATTGTGTTTTTTAGTTTTGATGCATTTATTTTATTATTATTATTATTATTATTATTATTATTATTATTATTATTATTATTATTATTATTATTATTATTATTATTATTATTATTATTATTTATTTTTACAGGTTGGTTCATCGGTATGCAATAACACTGACTTTAGGAAAAGATTGTGTGTTGTTGTTTGGAATGATCAGATTTCGCCAAGTATTTTTGAGGAAGAATGGAAATCGATTATTGCTGAGTTTGGTCTGTCTGAAAATAAGTGGCTTTCTGATATTTACGATATGAGGTCGAGATGGATACCTGCATTTTTGTGTAATGAAGATTTATCTGGTTTAATGCGCACAACTTCGAGGTCTAAATCCGAGAACCTTTTTTTTGGAAGATGGACTAATGCAAACTTAACCCTTGTTGAGTTTATTAGCCATTTTGATTCTGCTATGGACTCCCAGAGGTATTCTCAGCGTAAAAATGATCATGAATCTAGGTATAAAAAAATGGATTTGCGTACTGGGCTGAAACAATAAAAGGATGTTGTTGACATTTATACTTTAAATGTGTTCTTTGATATCCAAGACGAGATTTCTGCTTCTGTTACATGATACGCGTACAACGCGCGTTCGGGGTCAAAGGAACTTCATTTTCGTCGAGCAAGTTTTTCAACACCCTAGGCAGTGAACCTAATCGTTGTAGTGTAGTATTAGGGTAAGCCTCGGGAATTGATATCGTTCTCTAGGGGAATAGGAATGCTAGTGAGAAGTTACTACGCTAAGGTTGAGTTTGAGGAAGATTATTTTTTTATCTTTTTTTATATTTTTTTAGAAAATTGAAAGGTACGAATCTCGGGATATTGGATTTGGGGGGTTGGTATTTCTACCGATTACTCTACTTATCTAATTTAACTAGCTAAGGTGAGTGTAGTCTATGTATATTGTTGTGTGCTCTTATGATGATTAAAAATGTGTTTACTTAGATGCTATTACCCCTAGTTATCTCCTATTGATGGTTGAATTGTCACGTCCTTATTCTTAACGCGTTGTGTCTTCAAAGGTCGTAGGGTAAGCGTTTTTCCCTAACTCTTTAAGACTACCTTAAGGTTATTGCCTACGAAATCTCTAGGATTCATAAACTAACTCTAAGGTTACCTTTGGATGTTTATACTACAATAACTCTAGGTGATTACAAACTAATGTTCACAAAGATTACTCAAGCATTAAAAACACAACGAATGACCTATCGCAATACTAGGTCAATCACAATTAAGATAAGAGACAACCAATCAATATTCAATACCTAGGTTTCATATATCTAAGCAAACACACAAGTAAATTAGTCGGACATGAAAAACATGCAAGCATACACACAAACAAATAAAGACATAATTGAATTAATGAAGTAAATCACTTATCTTGTTATAAAATAGGGTATGGAACCCTAAGATACTGCCCAAGACAACCAAAGTTCGGTTTAGGTTTTACTCCACAAAACTACCTCCCTACAATACTAAAAATCCGAATTCTATATATAGAGTTAAAATATGCGACGGCGTCACTCTTTAATTGTGACGCCTTCGGGTCGCCGCCATTAGGTTTTCGTCTTGGCTACGTCAACTCTGTGACGGCGTCACCTTACGCTTGTAACGCCGTCGGCTTCATCTTCTGACGCCATCGGGATCCAAATCTAGGCCGTCTGAGTTGTGACGCCATACTCTTTTAAACCTGATGCCGTCAAGTGCAAAATAGCAATTTGCTCTCTGAGTCGTCTCAAGGTGTGTTTCGACGGCGTCGCTATTAGGCTGTGACGCCGTCAGCTTCAGTTCCAGCAGCTTGAGTGTCTTGATTCTTGACTTTGGCCATTTTCTTCATATATTCGTGCCTTTTCATCCGGATAAGTGTCATTCCAGCAATTTGCCTTCAAGAGACCTAAAAAGTGAAAAGGAACTAAATTAAGTAGCAACGGATACAAAAGTGATCGATTAAGGGCTTAAATGACCCCTCAAAAGTGTACCTTTAAAATCCTTTTCGTCAAGCAAGTTTTTAACACCCTAGGCAGTTAACCTAATCGTTGTAGTGTAGTATTAGGGTAAGCCTCGGGAATTGATATCGTTCTCTAGGGGAATAGGAATGCTAGTGAGAAGTTACTACGCTAAGGTTGGGGTTGAGGAAGATTATTTTTTTTATCTTTTTTTATATTTTTTTAGAAAATTGAAAGGTACGAATCTCGGGGTATTGGATTTGGGGGGGGGTGGTATTTCTACCGATTACTCTACTTATCTGATTTAACTAAGCTAAGGTGAGTGTAGTCTATGTCTATTGTTGTGTGCTCTTATGATAATTAAAAATGTGTTTACTTAGATGCTATTACTCCCTAGTTATCTCCTATTGATGGTTGAATTATCACGTCCTTATTCTTAACGCGTTATTGATGCAGGTTTTACTGACCAGGTCTTAATATTTATAGTGTCTCGCTATACCTATGGTCTACCCTAATGCACTAACGGGCAGTGTACCCGGTCGTGTGTAGTGTAGTAAATGGTAAAGCCGAGGTCGTCCCAAGAGCTATGTGTGTCGGATAATTACTAAGTCTAATTGTCACAGAATATTAATGGTTTGAAAGGGTTTTAATTAATTAAACGACTAATGCAGAATATAAAAGCAAATAAATGGTAGAAGGGAAATCAATAGAGGAATAGTGGTGCTAACCTAGTTAATCCTTCTAACTAGTTATGTCTACATCTACCTACTTCCAATTACTTCAGGTGGGGTCAGCATTTGGTCAATTCGCCCTAACCTATCAACAAAGATGCCACCACAGGAGAAATCAGGCGCACCGTCATAAGTCCTGTTGTTCCTGGTCTCCTAAGCCAAGTCATTAAGTACCGCTACATGCAAGATTCTAAATAGTGTTATCTTCTGGTTTTTTATCAGGAGCTTCGTTGTTGGGTTGATTTTTACTCATACAACCTTCCCAGATTTTCTTTTTGGTTAACGTGTCAATTTTTCCGTATTTCATTTTGATCCAATCGTCGAATCTGAGATCATCTGGCCAAGGCAGTTCTGTTCTTTTGGAATCGTTAGTCGAAGTCCAAAGGAATTCGTCTTCCCCAGCTCTCTCGATGCTTCTTCCTCCATCACATTCATACTCAAAAGGGTTGCAGGAGGCCCAAACTTTTCCGTTGTTGGTTATAATTTGTTTGCACCAATGATTCCAAACTCCATCGTCATAGCCATCTTTAGAAGGAATATCATCGAGG
Organism: Chrysanthemum seticuspe; assembly: GCA_019973895.1. NCBI lineage: Eukaryota > Viridiplantae > Streptophyta > Magnoliopsida > Asterales > Asteraceae > Chrysanthemum > Chrysanthemum seticuspe. Next base: position 319,017,937 of record BPTQ01000007.1, read on the forward strand.
GGCTTAATGGTTTTTCCTCGAAGAATGTGTTTATCATATTTCAGTTCCAGATTTCTAAATAGAGTTGAATTAATTATCGCGTCCCCGAACCTTATTGAATACCAATCAATGAATGATAGATTTCCAAAATCAACGTCATGTTTCCCAGACTCGTGTGGGCAAATCCAAACTTCGTTCTTCACATTGCTTCCTCCGTTGTAATAATCATGAAAAGGATTGCACGTTGGCCAAGCGTTAGTAATCTCATCTTCCATGATGAGTAAGGGTTTGTAGTAATGCTTGATGGGTGGCCCATCCACTTCGTTAATTGAGAACTTGGCTAACCTCTCTTCGTCATTCAGTGTAGTCCATCTATATCTGTCATCTTTTATCCTTTCCTTATCGACACCACCATCGCAGGTTTTCCGAGGATCACATGAGGCCCACAAACTGTAGCATTCTCCATCATCAATTGCAATACTCTTACACCAATGACTCCTTCTTTTGGGGTTGTTGTCCTTGGCATCCGCGTCTTTGCTTAAATTTGGGTTACGCCGTAATTCTGGTGTGTGATTACGGTGTAACTCACTTTCGCCATCGGTATCCGACTCATCAGAGCACTTGTTGTTGTCAGAGAACACAGCCTTACATATAGTGGAGTTGCTCTTTTGTTCTTCGTTCCTTCTTTGAATTTCGTCGCCAAGCTTCCCAATTAGATTTTCCAAGTTCTTAAGTGATGTTTCGTGGAATGAGAGGCTTTTGTTTGTGTTATCTTGGAAATTCTTAAGCCATTCCTCCTGCTCCTTTTGCCTCTTGGTAGTGTCCACAAGGTACTTGTTGATAATTCCTTCCAGGTTAGCTCTTCTCTCATTACGCTCATAATACGGTGGGGGTCCTCCATGAAACCCATTACGATTATCTCCGTAGAAAGTCCTGTTTTCCTCGTATTTAGCTTCCTCGATCGTATCTTTCATGTCGCCTTTAGGACAGTTTTTAGTCAAATGTCCCCCACCACAGTTTTCGCAGCCGACTTGGATGGCATGAACAGTTTCTTTGATCTTCAACATGTCTCTACCGAGATTTTCAAGTTTACTAGCTATCGCTGCAATTCCGTCAAAACTTCTGCCTTGGTTTCTTTTACTTCCACCGTCGTGCCATTTTTGAGAATGGTCCGCCATTTTTTGAATGGCTCCAATTGCAGTAGTAGGAGTCATATTTGGGATAGGTCCTTGATAGTCCAGCATCTGTCTCGTAGTTACATTTATTCCTTTGTAGAAAATATTGACCTTCTGCTGGTTGTTAAGATCATTGGTAGGACACTTATAAAGAAGATCGTTGTATCTGTCCCAAGTTTGATACAGAGTTTCGTCGTCTTCTTGTTTGAAATTGTGGATCTCCAAGAGTTTATTGGAAATCTTTGATGGTGGGAAATATCTTTGGATAAAGTGTTTCTTCAGTAGAGCCCAAGTATTAACTGCCCCGGCGGGCAATCTTTCGATCCATCTTCTGGCTGCTCCAGTGAGAGTCATAGGGAAGACCCTGAGCATAACAGCATCATGAGACACGCCCGGAATGTTGAAAAGGCTAGCGATGTATAGGACATTTTCAATGTGCTCATATGCGTCTTCGTCCCTGTTTCCTGAAAAAGGGTTAGCGCGAAGCTCCCTCATAAATTGCTCTTTAATCTCGAAACGAACATCCGCTCCGATTGCCGGTCTTACGAGACCCGGCCCTTGATCTGCTCTAGTCAATGCCAAGTATTCCTCAAGAGTGAGGTCATCGATGTTAACAACTTCCATGGTACCTGAAAACTTGAAATATGATCGTGAGAAAAGATTAAAAATGAAATGAAAGACTTAATATCAATCCTAATATAGCTCCCCGGCAGCGGCGCCAAAAACTTGATGCAGGTTTTACTGACCAGGTCTTAATATTTATAGTGTCTCGCTATACCTATGGTCTACCCTAATGCACTAACGGGCAGTGTACCCGGTTGTGTGCAGTGTAGTAAATGGTAAACCCGAGGTCGTCCCAAGAGCTATGTGTGTCGGATAATTACTAAGTCTAATTGTCACAGAATATTAATGGTTTGAAAGGGTTTTAATTAATTAAACTACTAATGCAGAATATAAAAGCAAATAAATGGTAGAAGGGAAATCAATAGAGGAATAGTGGTGCTAACCTAGTTAATCCTCCTAACTAGTTATGTCTACGTCTACCTACTTCCAATTACTTCAGGTGGGGGTGCCCTAACCTATCAGCAAAGATGCCACCTGATAACGCTACACGCGTCGTTCGGGGTCAAAGGAACTTCCTTTTCTTCGAGCAAGTTTTATAACACCCTAGGCAGTGAACCTAATCGTTGTAGTGTAGTAATTAGGGTAAGCCACGGGTATTGATATCGTTCTCTAGGGGAATAGGAATGCTAGTAGGGAGTTACTACGCTAAGGTTAAGGTTGAGGAAGATTATTTTTTATCTTTTTATATTTTATGAAAACTGGAAAGGTACGAATCTCGGGTATTGGATTTGGGGGGTTGGTATTTCTACCGATTACTCTACTATTATCTAATTATCTAAACTAAGGTCGTGGGAGTCTATGTCAAATTAATGTGTGCTCGTATGATAGTCTAAAGATGTGTTTACTTAGTTTGTATTACTCCTTAATTATCTCCTATTGATGGTTGAGTGTCACGTCTTATTCCTAGTTGCGTTGTGTGTCTAAAGTTGTAGGGTATGCGTTTCTCCCTAACTCTTTGAACTTACCAAAGGGTCTTGTCTACAAACCCACTAGAGATTATAGACTCCTACTCTAAGGCGCTCTTTGGATGGTTTAGCCTACAATTACTCAGGTAATTATACTCTAAGGTTCTCAAAGATGAATCAAGCATTAAGTGCACAACGGATGACCTATCGCATTACTAGATCATTAATCAACTAAGATAAGAAACAACCAATCAATATTCAATAATTAAGTTTCATACTTCCTAAGCAAACACACAAATAAATTAGCCGGACATGGAGAACATGCAAGCATACACACAAATAATCAAAGACATAATTGAATTAATGAAGTAAAGACTTATCTTGATGTAAGATAGGGTTTAAAACCCTAAAATACTGTACAAGACACCTTAGGTTCGGTTTTAGGTTTTTACTCCAAAGACTCCCCACACAAAGACTGAAAAATTCGGATTCTATATATAAGATTACAATTGCGACGGCGTCACCTTATGTTTAGTGACGCCGTCGTGTCGCCGCCATTAGGGTTTCGTCTTGGCCACGTTAACCTTGCGACGGCGTCACCTTATGTTCGTGACGCCGTCCTCTTCAGCTTCTGATGTCGTCTGGATTGCATCTAGGCCGTCTGAGTAGCGACGGCCTACTCTTTCACCACTAGACGCCGTCTCTTGAAAATACGAGTTTTGGGTTCTGGCCCGTCACAATAATTTTGGGACGGCGTCGCCAATAGCACCTGACGCCGTCGCCTTATACTTTCAGCAACTGTGAGTGTCTCGATTTCGACTTTGGCCATTTTCTTCATATATTCGCGCCTTTTCGTCCAAATAAGTGCCATTCCAGCATTTTGCCTTCACGAGACCTAAAAAGTGAAAAGGAACGATATTAAGCAATAACGGATACAAAAGTGATCAAATAAGGACTTAAACGACCCCTCAAAATGGTACCTTTTAAAACCTTATCAAATATCCCTACACGTGTTATTTGCTTGTCCTCAAGCAAATGTGCTTTTAGCCAATTAATTTATAAGTTAGGGGTCATGAAGCATTAATTCAAAACGGTCCACAACACATATAAGCCCCGCAAAAGTCGTAACAAGCACGGAAATTACATACTAGCACCTCACATGGGGTGTTTGGATACTCACATCTCTCTCGGGTGTATATATGAAATATAACAATATAGAAAATGGAAGATAAACACTCATTAACCGGTCCTAGTACATAGATTACCATAGGCTTGAGAATAGATCAAACCTCCATCGCTTTGGCGTAAGCACCTAGGAAAGACTATCAAAGAGGTCTTTAAAGGGTTGTAACGTTAGGCTTACGGTAGGGAAATAAGGGTTTGGTGGGATAGGCTATTTAGTGGTGGTAAGTCAAAAATCTTTATGTTAAATGCATATGAAGAATGGCGTTGCTAAGCCAAGACTCGACACTCTAAACTCTAGATAACTGAAATAAACAAACATAAATTTAAATGATAGATGTAGGATGGTAGCCCGTATGTTTTTTCTTTTTTTTCTTTTTTTTTTTATACACTTTTACTCTACCATCCTCTAAGATAACATCAAAATACTAGGGATTTATAGGCACATCCCTACACTTGTGTTTTTATTACTCTAACACTAATTTGATCCGATTTGAAAAGATCAAAACACTTGGGGTACATTATTACGCAAACAAAGGGAATTTGAATTTAACGTTCCCTTCCCGTCATTTCATAAACTTTAACTTTTCCCATGAATCCCAATCATCCCAAAACTGTATACAAAGGATATGACTCGACTTAGCACCTTATGCAAGCAACTAGATAATTGAACTAAGGGTTTGGGGTGATAACAAACATTTGCACTAAAAGTGAGTGCATAAGGGGTAGGCTAAGGCGATTTGGGTGTATATTTGGGGGTGGGGTGTAAACAATGCTCTTCATTGATATTCCGGAAAAACCGAAATATCACGAGAACCGCGAAAAGGATAGGCTCTAAGGGGTTAACTAGGGGTATCGTGTACTAAAGATGAGTACAACGCAAAGGGTGTGG